>VXBC01010814.1:376806-438050 GCA_013399945.1 Ploceus nigricollis
TTTTTTTGTTAAACTGTGGTATTTGGTAAAGGTGTGTGAGGAAGATCTAGCTCATCAAATACTCAGGTAGCCTCCTGCCTGTCTGCTCACAAGCCCTTACCCCGTGACTTTAAGATTTCCTCCACGTCCTGCTGCTAAAGTTCAGTTGCTGCATCACTGAATGAACAGACCTGAACTAGGCTACGTTTTCTCCATGTGCTAAATGCATTCCTGCTCACACAACAAGAGAGAAACTTAAGAGAAAAATGTGACCTATGACTTGGTGAGTAGAGAATGCTAGAGGAATGCAAAGACAGGTGGACATTAGGAATTTATCACTTATGACTGTACATTAGGCATGATTGAACACTACCACATGCAATTATTTCTCATTTTGGATAGGTTTCCCATTTTTGGATAGGATTCCCATTTTGGATAGGTTTCCCTTAAGGTGACAAATTTTTAAAAGGAGGCACAGAGAAGCTACTTTCCTAATACTGTGTTTTTTGTGGATGTTTGAACTTTGAAGCCCAAAAACTTTTGGCAGCCAAAATCACAGGTCTAACTATAAGCCTAATACTGGCACAGTATTTTCAGTTCACCTCATAAAGATAAGCACTCATATTCTTACTGTGGTTAGATAAAAGACTGGTAGAGCTTCAGAATAACTAAGAAACAAGAGTCACAGGTAAAACACTTCTGAATATTTCACTGTTATATATTGCAAAGTGTTTAAATATGAACTTTTGGCATTTAACTCTATTGCTTTTGTACTGCGGATCCTAATTGTGACGTATCTGCTGCATGTGGGTTTGTATTGCACTTGGCCTGATCACTGAGCTATTTCCCAGATTTTCAATTAATTTTTTTGCATTGTGAAATTCCTTCTTTTTTTCCTCCTCTGATGCTCAGGAAAAAAAAAGGCAAGAAAAAATGCACAAAAAATCTTGCTCATTTCCATTTCTTTGCTTTTATTTTACAGGAGACACATGAAATTGTGGCTATCAAGAAATTCAAAGACAGTGAAGGTAATCTTTTCTGCTGCATGATCTTTAATGTCAGTAACTACATTGTTAATATCTATCCAGTTAAAATGAGAAGTCTCATATAGCAAGATACGATTTTAAAAAGATAATGATTTATTAGCTCTGTAAATATTCAAGGCACTTGATCTTTCATACCTTCCTATAGACTGCATTATACACTCTAATTAGGTAACTACATTTCTTTCTTGATGCATCTGTCTTAATATGGATGAAGTTGTGGTGCTGTACATGGTAGTAAGATCTACCATTTGGAGATTCGATGTGACCAGAAAATGTAAAAAAGTTGTCTTGTAATACTGACTTGCAGAGTCCTTGAGCTTTATCACCCTTCATCTGTGAGAGGGGATCTAAAAGTCAGGGCAGCTTGAAGTTGTAAATGGAGGAGACTGAAAGAAGTTGTTGAGAAGTTCAGTCACAGTAAGATAAATCTGGGAGCTCTCAAGGATCTGTGGAGGGAGCTGGGTGGTCTGACAGCAGCTCTGTCCTCACTTCAGTGGGCTTCAGTCTCCTCAGGAAACTTGCTCTTTGCCCCTTCACAGCAGACCCTGTGTACTCTGCAGCATTGCTGAGTTTGATGAGAGGGAGGAAGAGCCAATTTCTGCAAGGATTATTGCTGCTGGCAAAGAGGGTGGCAGAAGGCAGGACACACAGAAATTACTCTGAGTGCTCCACACACATGTTCCTCACCCAAGAGTAATAAACCCAAAGAACTGTACAAGACAAGGCTGGTTCTCTGACCCATGCTTGCTGGGATCAGAGAATCACCATATCCTATCACAGGCAGCACTGGCAATCAACCGTGAGAGCAGCTGTGTACCTTGTGTGCATCATAAGTCAGCCCCAAAGACCTGCACAAACAGAGGTGTGAAGTGTGAGAGGAGTCATCCTGGTGTGATGTGATGCTGCTGTGGTTAGCTGTGTACCAAGGCTTTAGCCAAAAGTTAGCAATGTTGTTTAAATAAACAACAGTCACTTTATTTTAGCAAACTTTCTTTTTTTGCTATCCTACAGGATTGCTGGTGACCATGAAGGTGATGTTGGTTACAAGGGCTATATTTTTCAGAGTCAGACACAGCAAAGTCTGATTTGCATCTTATTTTGCACAGTGCAATCTCCGCTTGGTGTATCATTTTCCCAGACACTTGAAGAGCATATTTGATAAATGTTTTAGCTCTGCTGTTCAGAAATCTGTTTTAAATCCCTGTAAAGGATATAGAAGATAGTTTAGTTGTGGTGACCATCTTGACCAGGTCATGAGAGTATCTCATAACTGCTTTTTGGAACTTGCTGTGGCTATTCAGTACTGATCCTAGGAAGTAAATCTCAGTATTAAGCCCTAAAAAGGATTATTATATTAGATTATCAACCAAAAAATGAAAACAAAAAATACAACATTGCCATTAGGTCTGTCTTTCCAAGGGTGTTGCATAATATCAGTTTACATGACTGATGTCTGCTTTTCGGATTTGTAGCTAGTTGTTTACGAGTTTCTGGAAATATGACAGAAGTTCTTTTCATGGATTTGATTCAGCCCATTTCACATCTGTCTTGTTAATATGGTAGTTCATTAGAAGTTTGAATATACTGTAATTGTTTCTATTGACATTTTTGTTTCACTGAATTTTTGCCGTTGTTTGACATATGAATACTAAATGTGCTGGAAAGTGACTGTCTTTTTTATAGATGAGATTATGCAATCAGGATGATGCAAGCCAACATCAAGCACTCAGTTTTAAAATGAAAAGATTTAGATTGCTCTAAATTATATATTTTTTAATCAAAACATTTGTGATTATAGTATTTTCTTTTCCTTTTCCCTCCTGCTGTACTTCAATTTTTATTTTTTTTATTTTACTCCTCTCTCTTCTGATGATTAGTGTGTTTGCATGACCAGTGTTATTCGCTCTCCTCTGCAAACATCTTCTTGCCTTTTGCCTTGGGAAAACAATTTCTCTTTCTTGTTTCTTCTTCCTCTGTCTCTAATTGTCTTTGTGGTACATGACCTGCAAATGTGATTTAGTTTTGAATTTATGCAAGCATTTCCCATTTAGTAACTCTCTGTTTGGATAACAGTTCTAAGTGATTAAGTACACTGTTTCTATGTGCATGAGCAAATTTACTGAATTAATGGATTTCATTTTACTAAATGAAAAATAAAACCTAATATAGTCAGGTTTGCTTCACATATCGTTGCTAGTATCCTTTAGAACCTATTTAGTTCAGAGCCCCTTAATGATAAGCAGTGTATAAAGCATTAGTGAAGCACTCCTCTTTCTTGAACACCTTTCAGACAATTAAATTGTCAAATCAGTTAAATTGAAATTAAATTTAATTAACAAAACAGTTAAATTTCTTGACTCCTTTGAATTAGATTCAAGACTTTGTTGCATCAATACTTACTCTACTGCCTCCTGTGGCTGCTACACTGGTCTGGCATTGCTGAATTTCCTTTGAAAGCCATGTGGGGAAGGTACAGGACTTAAAAATCTTCAGTTTTAAGATTTGTCATGGTTTTTGGAAAATAAAATTATTTCAGAATCAAATACATTTGTTTGGTATTGTTCAAAGATGAGCTTTGCATTCCAGCGTTTCTGCTAAGGACAACCTTCCCAGTGGTTAATGTGTGTGACGTGTGTTTGTGGGTATAGCATGTACACACACATGAATGTTTTTATGAAGCATATTAGTTCCCTTCATAATAAAAAAAGATAGAAATGCAAACAATTTGTTTCTTATGACTTTCTCAGCCACAGAAAACCTTTATGGTAGTGATGCCAAATCTGTGAGGGTTGTATAATAAGCACAGTCATCATTTACCTCTCTTCCAATGTAGAAGTATGCAAACAGAGAGTCCACACTGGAAAATAAGCTTTTTTTCCTCTATAATGTCTAAAACCAGCGAATTTAATCAGTGGTTCAAAATAAATCTTTATAACGCTTCTTACTTGGAGGGTTTGTTTTGTTTTTTAGTCAGCTTACTTTGTCACTTTTACTTCACATTCTAGAAAATGAAGAAGTCAAAGAAACCACTTTACGAGAGCTTAAAATGCTTCGCACTTTGAAACAGGAGAACATTGTGGAGCTGAAGGAAGCCTTCAGAAGAAGAGGAAAATTATACTTAGTTTTTGAATATGTGGAAAAAGTGAGTTGAGTTTGTAGTATCCTTGCCACAGTTAAATTATCAGCTTACTAAAAATGTCTTTAAAATTGTTTTTTTTAAAAAAAATACTAAGCTATCCTAATCTCGAAAGAGAAGCAGCAGCAACTTTAATACAATATGTCGTGAGACGGCAGCACTGATTACTGTTTTTTTTACATCATGTGTTAGTATTCTTTTTAAAAAATTCTTCCATTTGTGAACACCAGCACGTTAAAAATTATGCAGACTGAAATACATATGATTTGAAGAAAAATGTCCATCTGAACTCTTTAATCCAGTTTAATCGGAAAGCTGGATAACTGTCCTGTTATGTTGTGTAATGAGTCTTGACGTAGTCTTTTAAAACAAGATCATAGACTTTTGACCTTGGAATCTCTTTCAACTTTCTCCACCCTTCCCTGTTAAAAATAGGATTTGTTTGTGTATTTCTGTAATAAGGCCACTATCAATAGTTGCTTGGAGGGATTTGGCAAAGACCACTGTCATTAACTCCAATCCTGACCTCATTTTGAAACTATTCCAAAATTTCCTTAGATTGGCCTAGTACTGCCAAGTATCCTGATCTGTTTCCAGGGAGAAACAACCTAGAACAGATTGGTCTTTTGTCATTTTTGCAACCTTCCTGATGAAGGTAGACCTTCCCTCTGAATTCTAACCATTTAGCATTTCTTCATGGAAACACTTAGATGGTATTCAGATACACAGAATAAAAGAAAACACAGGTTTAAATATGTCTCTAGCCTTCATGAGATGCTGTTCTTTTGATTGAAATTTTCATTTAATTTCCTTCCAGTGTGGTGTTGCAGTCTAGCTGAGTGCTAGTCCTCTGCAGTCAATTTTCTCTCATCTAAAAATTTCTCACCCTAAATGCTGTCTCCTTTACATCAAGTTGACAACTTATTTTGTCCTATGACTTGACTACATAATGTGAAGTGACCTGTATTAGCCCACAATTTGGCAGAAATCAGTATGGATTTTTACCAGCAGATCAGCAACTTCTAATGTGGTGGATCTTACTTGTCTAACATTCAAAGCTTGACTTGTTTCACCCATGTTCATTGTAATTGTTCCAGACACATGAAATTTCTTTGATCACACACCAACTTAGAACATATATTTAATTTTCTGTTGTAGTTGACTTGGCTAAACTATCTGGAGAAGTGGGTTGAGAGAGCAGCATAAGTAAAATATATTTAATTGATCTGATAAGGGGTATATATTAAAAAACTGGCTAATATCAGTAAAAACACCAGGCTGCAATATCTATCATTATTTACATCAGAATAAAAGAATTTTGTAATAAAGGTAGGCACCATGTCTAGTTTGTACATAATGTCATTTTTGTGTTAATGTTCACCTTTCTTTTCAGTTAAACTTTGAAGTAAATGAGCATTTCTTATTTTCAGATATCTTAAGTAGTGTCACCTATAGTTTCTTTGAAGACCAGGATGTTTCTGAATTCTTTGGATGAGGGAAAAGTAGAAAGAATGAAATAGAATGTAGTGGAGTAGACTAATTTTTTGTTTAACTGGTAATGAGCACTATGTGTCCTTCAGGGCATGTTAATTCTGCAATACTGAAATCCAGATTACTTAAATTCACGTTTAGTCTAATCTCCTTTATTCATCATCCCCGTAGTTAATGTCTTCATGTGGGATTATGTCTTCCTGTGTTGATGCTATTATTTTGTTTTGTATTTGTAACACTAACTTCTTGACTTATTTATCCAGATCCACAGCTTTCTGTGTGGACAAGAATCTAACTAAAATCAATATGGTTTCTTAACAGAAAATTCCTTTCCTCAGATCTGAAGTGTGTTTGTAAGAAAACTCACGCTCAAGCACATAAGTTCCAGTATTTACTCCCAAACGGCAAAACTTAGAAATGTTTTCAAATATCATCAACATCTTTAATGTTCATTAAAACATTTTTCAAGAGAAACGTCACAAATTTTGCTTTACAGCTAAAGAAAATGTTTGTTGAGGACAAGGTAAATTTACTTTTAATGAAAAATCTACAAATGCTCAGATCCATAATTAAATGAGTTGTGTAAGGCAATATAGCCAAAATACTCCTATTTCAGTGTTCAGTAAATAAGACTTCTTTCCTCTCTTTAAGTGGGCTGCTGCTGCCCATTATTATTTCACAAATCAGCATACAAACTTCATTGTACTTCTAATTGTGCAAAATTAGAGACATCTGTTAACATAATGGGAATCTAAGTGTTCTTTTTCAAAGAGGAAATGTACTAGTATAAACAGTAAGTTTATTTTCTTTCCTATTTATATCCACAAAATAGTTGATGTGGCCATAGTTGCTGTAGTGCCAAGATATCCAAGATCACTATAACTGATCTGTAGCTGTGGGATACTCCCTAGGTTTCTATTTATGCCCCTGTGAGGCATTTTTGTATCTGTTACTTCATTTGCCCTAAGAGGCTTGTGTTGTTTTATACCCATCCATATACAGATATAGTTGGTGTTTCATGGTGGCCCTGCAGTGTCAAAGTGGCAGAACTAACCTAATGAAGAGAACACTGTGTTAAAGCATTTTTGAATATTTACAAAATGCTTTGATTTGCTAAATTTTTTGTATGGCCACACACCTGACCTGGTGTTTCTGTTTAAGCAACGTTTTGTAACTAAATGACTTTTTAGATGTTTTAGAGAAAGTGGTTTGATGACAGTCTTTTAAGGACTTAACGGTGTATTTGTGCTTCACCTTTTAGGATTATTGTCTTCACAAGTGTTTTCTCCAGAATGAAAACATCTAGGAGAATGCTTATGATTAAAATTCACTCCCTGAATGTTAAACTACTGATTTTCCGTAGCTGAGCTCTTTAGCCCAAATATGTTGTTTCAGAAGGCTGAGAGCATGTTATCTTCCAGCAGCTCGAGTATAGCTCTTTTAAATTATGTGTCTTTTAAATATTTAGAATATGCTTGAATTGCTAGAAGAAATGCCAAATGGAGTTCCACCAGAAAAAGTGAAAAGCTACATCTACCAGCTAATTAAAGCAATTCATTGGTGCCATAAGAATGATATTGTTCATAGAGGTAAGTGTGTACTTCTCTACTTGGAATAAGGCCCTTTCTAAAGGGAAACATGTTGCAGCTTGAAGTAATTTGCATTTAACATAAATATAAGCAATTGCTTTCTATCAACAGAAAAAAAAAAAAAGTAAATTTGGCTCGGTCTTAAGTCTGCTGCATGGCTCCAGATAATTTTAAAATGAAATTCATCTACATAAAAAGTTTGCTGTCCACTGTCTTTGGGAAGTGATAAGCACAGCAAACTGTAACTGCAGGAACAGACATTGTCTAAGAAAAAGGATTTTTTTAAACATTTAATGGCGCTCAGTCGTTTCACTTTTGAATCTGATAATAGACTATTAGAAGGAAAATAACCTAAAACTAAAAACTTGGTCCCCCATGTTTTACTTCTTAAGGCAGTTCCTCCCAGCTCCCTTGAGTTTCGGTTCTGTATATTTACTTTCTCCCTAAGCTTCAAGCACTCAGAGTACACATCTTGATGAATTACTCCATCTAGTTTTATGTACTTTATCCTGATTCAGTAAAATTGTATTTTGCTTTGTGACTTTGCAAGAATAACATTTTGAATTAGTATTTCCAATACGATAAAATCCTCACATAGTGTGTGAGGATATCTAAGACCGGCATGATTCTGAAAATATTTTCAAAATGTAATTTGAAAAATGTACCGTGTGTATAATAGAGGACTGAAAAAAGGGCTTAAAACTGGGCAAGACACTTTTTCTAAATTAGAAGAGATGATCAAATGGTCGTTGTAACTGAAAATGTGGAGCACAACCTACTTAATATTTTATTGGTTAACTGGGTAGTTGAATATCAGTCCTTTCTTTTATTTTGCAATATGAAATATGGATATTGGTTTTCTGCCCAGGAATATCTGTAAGCACATTTTATCTTTCCATATTTTGTTGGGAAACACTTTAAAAGACTTCAAAAGGCAGAAGATTAATTCTGCCTGTTCACAAACTGAATTGCTGGAAGCTGTTTCAGCAGTTGCTCTTGTAATGCTTCATTTATGATTGCATGAATATCTCTAAATAAGTTATAATGAAATAATATTTGTTGACAAAGTCCAAAATTGAGAAACGTTAATAGTTTTTTTTCTTTCCACCCACTCTGATACTTCAGATATCAAGCCAGAGAATCTCTTAATAAGCCACAATGATGTTCTGAAGCTGTGTGACTTTGGTAAGTTTGGAAGATACCTGTTACTTACCTTTTTAAAGAAAATCTCTTGCAGTGCAGTTTTGTCTTATTTTGTAAGAGTTCTACAGTATGTCCTGTTTAAAAGCCTTCTAGCAGTCAGAATTGATTACTGCTTCAGGTTTGGGGCTAGTATTTTAATTTGAAAGAATTCTGTTCTTGATTTGCATACCCTATGAAATACCTCTGTTAACATGTCTATAGAAACACTGCATTTCTCTCTTCCTGTGTTAGACAAGGTTTCTGCTTTTGATGTTGCTGAGGCTCAGCTGAGAAGAGCACAGATGACGAGCAGATTAGAAGGCTGGCAAAACTATAGGTTTGTCTGGCCTGTGTATTAAAAGATAATTATTGCTTGTTTAGTAAAGACACAGTAAACTTGTACTTTTTATATATTTTTGAACCATTGGCTTTTGTGGAATGTTATGTGTGTAGTTATAGGTTTTTTGTTACCTTAATTAAGGAGTCACATGTCCACCTGTGATTAATGACAGACTGACTGGAGGTCAGAGTCAGAGCTGTACATGTCAGGTTAACTCTGATGTTTCCTGACCTACCAATGCCTGTTTAATGTCAGCTTTAAGGCTTTGAAGAATCATCACCCAAGTACAAGGTGATGCCCATGTGAGTAGTCCAAGAAGACAACAGGGCAGAATGTTCCAACAATCTGTATTTTTATTCTAAATGCTACATAAACACAGAATAAAATATTGTTCCCTCTGAAAAGCTTACCGTTTGGCTTGGTAAATAAAAGCCAATTCCATAGTGTTACCCCAAGGGCACTTTTCACTAAGAACAGTTTGAAAGCTGTCGTTTCAAGCCTCTGCAATTTTGAATGAAAAGAAGAACTGCTAACAAAATAAATCAAAATAGTTTTTAGGGAAGACAAGAAAGGTGTTTGTCATTTGCAGTGCTGCTTATTTCTTTTAATCCTAAAGGCATTTTTGCTTAAACATTCGGAATCAATAACCATTCTAGGAAAAACCTTAGAATATTTGGTCCATGTAAATTCTTTGAATTCAGTGACATTTATTCTGCAATGTAAAGTACTGCACAGCTCTGGGAGAACATCAGGATACTCTTGTGTGGTGCCCTTGGTGCCTTTGCCATTTTGACACCCACAGGCCTCCTGTCTGCACCACTGTGGTTGCCCTCCCTCACCTTACAGTGATTATTAGGGTCTTGCCCTTGCCAAGCAAACCCCACTGGGTGCCAACCCACTGCCCTGTGCAGAGCTGAGCAACCAACACAGGCTGTGCCTGTGCAGTGCATGCCCCAATCTGGGCTAACCTAATCTGGGCAGGAACAGCCAGTGGGAGCATGGAGCATGAGTGGGTCTTTGTGGAAGCTATGCACCCCACATGTCCTTCCCTGGCCTGCCTCCCTTCCTCCCTCCCTCCTTTTTTTTGGATGAGGGATGTCCCTGCTCGAAAGTAATGCCATTAGAGTTGTCACATGACATCAGCTCACAGATCTCTGCATGTGAACTTGGGTCAACGTCCTCTGTGCAGCAGAATTGCAGGAAAATAAAAAGCCAGACAAATGGTATGGTCATGTTTTGGACATCAGTTTTTGCACCAGATTGAGATGGTGTGAATTCTGCCAGCAGTGGTGCTCTGTGTGGTCTGTTGGCTTGCTCACGCTGTGTGCTCCAGCCATGTTCTCTTTCTGCTCCTGGAAACGATGTGCAGTCACAGTGTACTCAGAGTGATCAGCATAATATCAAGGAAGGCAAACTGTTATGGCTATTTCTGTGGTTCTTAATGTTCATGTGGGATAGTTTTAATTTTAATTGACCTTTCAGTTTTAGTTGAATTTAAAATCCTGCGGAACTCTTGTAAGATGGAATCAGTTTTAATTTTTTAGTGTTATTACTAATTGACATAATTGCTAGTAGTTTAAGCTACTACTGTAAAATACATGTCAGAATTGTGTTAACCACAAGTGTTTCCTGAACGTGCAGAGATTAGGATATAAGAGTTTGCCTTGTAGCATGGTATGATATGCTGTCTGACTACCTTGTTTAATTCATGTTTTGGAACATGGGTACTTGCCACATACAATGTCACATTCCTCATGTGATTACAAATACAAAGAAAAGGATAATGCAATAGCCCAGTGGACAAAACCAATTTGAACAGAAAAGATCATAAATTTTTAACGAGATAATTCTTCATAATCCTTGTGCCATGTGTTCTGTACATACCGTGCTAAATAAAATTGAGATTGGTTGATGTGTTTGCCTGGACACATGTTGTGTGGGTGTCACTTCTGCCAATAGAAGTGGAAAAAGAGAACAGTACAAAGTGCTGATTACAGGATATGCATCTGACTGTTGGAAATAATTCGGTTTTCTGACTGGTGTGTTTGCTTTTTCAACACCAGGGCTTCAAAATTGCTTGTTTTAGCAACCTCTTAATTTCTGTATGGTGTGTAGCATAGAAATCGTGAAACATGGGACTGGAAAAGACCTCAAGAAATCCTCTAGTTTTTCCACCTACTCAAAGAAAGGATTAAGAATGTCTGTGTCATTCTTGACAGGTGTTTGCTTAGTATATTTTTAAAATTCTGAATAATAGAGGTTCCCTAGTGTTCCTAGGCATCTATTAAAGTACTTATATGTCATTAAGATTAGAATGCTTTACCTTATGTCTAACTTAAATGTACCTTGTTTCTCTGTAAGAAACTGACAACCTCCTCCTTTTTTTTTTTACATCTTTTTCCTTGACATCTTTCCTACCATGTTCTGAGTTGTTTAAAGTCCTTTCCTGAAATTTCTGATTTTGCTTATTTCCTTCTGCAGCATGACGCCTTTGGAAATGCTATTGTTTTCATAGTTGCTCTCACCCAAATCTCCTCCTATCTTCATCTTCTAATCTGTTCCTGCTCACTGTTTAGAGGTTGTCTAATCTTCTCCCTAGCTTCCTTCTCTTATTTCTAAGAGATACCCAATACCTCAGCGCAATTTGGAAGAAGGAAAAATAAGCAAACTCCATCATAACCAGAAATAATTTTTCCCTTAGAAAGATATGTTTTCCTGAACTGTAAGTTCTGTCCATCATCTTTCTGCATGCTGTCATAGGGTCAGAGCAATATTGGATCTATAAAATGCATCACCTGACAGTATAAAGGTGACACTGAAGCCCATGATGATAACTTTGCTTTCTGTCTTGCCACATCAAATCCATGCTGCAAGTCCACCTGGCCTGTAAAGTTAGGGGTTGATTTTTCAGGCTACATTAGCCAGTTTCTGGACATAGTAGCTCCTGTCTGTGACCAACTTCTGATAGACTGGCCTGGAAGGAGGAGGATGAAATTTTGACCTGTTGATTCTTCTGATTCACAGGAGCTCATGTGCTGCCAGGCTCATGTGTTACATCAGCATGTGTATTTATTTCTATTATGTGACAACTTTTTTCCTTTCTTCCCCTCCCCCTTTCAGTCTTGGTTTCCCACATTTTGACTGTCCCATTTCTTCGGTGTAGCTCCTGATTGTCTTCCCTCTGTTCTTTAAACACATGAATGAAAGATTTTCCACTGCCAAGATTAATCAGATAGCTCGTAATTAATCAGGTAGCTCATAATTTGAAACAGAAATGGGGCTGCCTAAGCAGTTCTAAATATAGTAATATTTCAAAATTCAGTCAATCCCCATGTTAGAAGTTAAAAAAAAAAAAAACCTTTCTAGCTTTTCTACAGCAGCACCAGTTATGTTCATTAGACTTTATGGGAACAGATATGAATTCTTATGTTCGAACAGCTTTGAAATATCCATTCCTCATCATACTCATCCCATCTTTTCAATTACTAACACTTGAAGTTAGTGGTATCTTGCAAAAAGTAACAGCTGTAACCAGTGTCATTAACAAATTTATAATTGTTTTCTATGATCACTAGTCTAATAATAATAATAATAATAATAATAATAATCTGCATCCAAATTTTTACTTCAATTTGTAGTAAATTAGTATTCCACAGGGGTGAGTGGAAGTGGGCTTCTTCACACTAAACTTTACACTTTCAGAATACTAAAAGCAATTTTTAAATTTTTTAAAATTAGAACCTTACAAAACATAGTTGAATGGAAAAGGCTATTTTGGCAGCTTCTGCAAAGGAACTCAGATATAAAGAAAAACATCCATTGCATTTAAGTAGCACTTACTGAGTCAGGAAATAAAGTTATGCCTTATTCTTTTGCAACACTTAGGAATTTTTACTGTTTCTTCATTGTTCATGCAATAATGGAAAAACTTACAGTGATTTCACTGAAGGGAATTTTGAACTGTGTTTTAATGCCACATCCCAATAAGAAAGCATTTCAGAAATGCTGCTTCTGGATTTCAGTCCCAAAAGTTTGTCTCACTTTGAGCTTTAGTGAGGAGCTGACACATGTGGAGTCTTGCTGCTGAGATCTGTCTGTCCTGTCTCACATAATTGTTAATTATTTATTTCAAAACAGTAAGACTTGATAGTTTTTGAAAATAGTGCAAACATCTGTCCTGGAGTACTTCTACATGAAAAATCCAGTAACATTATTGTGGTGCTTGGCTGACTTTTAATGAATGGAGGAGAATGAAAACAAAAGTTCAAATTATTCCTACAAATGCATTTTCCAGACACATCTGTCAGCCAGTGATCATAATTGTTGTGCTTTAGGACAGTAGGGAAGTTTTGGTACAATTGCAAATAAGTATACATTTTAATTTTTTTTTTTTATTATTCTTAAAAAAATTATGTGGATAAAGAAGTTAATTTGGACATGCTTTTTGATCCTAATTCATGAAGAACCTTGTTGTGAATGTGATGCTAAAGCAGTTGGGAAGCCAAAACATGTGGAGTGAGCCAAGTGCAGATATAAACAGTTTTGCTGATTTTCCTAGACTCCTGCATTTTATAGTTTTGAGGAGATGACCATTTTCCTTGCCAAGCCCAGGAAGGAATGTCCTTAGATGAGAATAAAATGTCGTTTTTTGCCCAGTTTAAAAAATCAAAGACAGTAGTAGTTGGGATCAATGACCAGAAGAGTCTAGTACACATGCATGTGTAATGTTTCTAAAGTTATGAATCTTCTTCTGCAAACAGCACCTCAGTGAAGTTTAGTGTAATATTTCAATAGCTGACATGGCATACTGACAGTTAACTTTTATCAGTCTGTTTTGATTACATAATAGCTTACAGAGTAACAGCAAAACCCCACTGACTTGTGAGGAGAGTGCACAAGTAAAGGAGTCAGTAAAGCAGACATGCTGACTTTCACTGTTGTATCAATAAAAGCTTGCATTTCAGTAGACAAGCAGTTGTTGGAGACATCATTCTGCAGCAGGGGTTGTAAACAATTTGCTTCTATATAAATAGACATGACCTCTTACTGCCAAAATCAGTGGTGATACATGTATTGTTTTTAAAATGGGATACAATCTTTCTCGCTGTTTCTCTGACAGGCTTTGCTCGTAATCTCTCTGAAGGAAGCAATGCTAACTATACAGAATATGTGGCTACCAGATGGTACCGCTCACCTGAACTCTTGCTTGGGTGAGTACAGTTTGAGAACTGCCATCATAAACTTCTACTGATTCTATAAGGGTTTTCAGCACCTTTTGTAAGCTTTGCCTGTGGAGAACTGAGTTTGATTTAAAGGCAAGGTTTCAAGAGCTTCCAGATTTTCATTAATTTTTGTTCATTTCCAGTAAGTCAGTATGAATCATTGACATATTGACCTGTCTTGAGCTGAGCAATGTTTAACTGATTAAAATATTAGACTGAATTATAACAGATGTACTTCCAGCTCCTGCACCCCATCCCCAGTTCTTTCAGAAGAGGATTCCATGATAGTCCTCTAGCCTGGAAGGTTCCATCAGCCCTGTGTGGACATCACATAGCAATGGCAGTACAGCTTTCATAATGCAACATTCCTAGTTATCTTCATCCTTTGAGTCAGAACTATCTTAGGAAGAAATTTTTTGCTCAGAGGTGGCGAGGCTCTGAACAGGTTGCCCAGAGAAGCTGTGGGTGCCCCATCCCTGGCAGTGTCAAGACCAGGTTGGATGGGGCTCTGAGCATCCTGATCTAGTGGTAGGGGTCCCTGCCCAGGTGAGGGGGATTGGAATGAGATGATTTTCAAAGGTCCCTTCCAACCAAAAACTTTCTGTGATTCTGTGCTTTGATTTTCATTTGTAGTTACCCTTTGCCAGCACTGCTGAAGTCACTCAAAAGGAAGGTGCTAGGTTTTTACTAGTGAGGAAGAATTAATTGAAGGAGGCTGTATAAAATTTTATTTTAATGAAGCACTGAGAAGTTAGCATTGCATTGACTGCAAAAGTATTAGTTACATGAGTAGCCTTAGCCAGAAAATTTAGCATTGCTCCTTTATTCATCCGTAAAATGAGTATTTTACTACCTCACAAGATAAAACAGATTTTGAGATACTAAATGAAAAAATTCATGAGATACTAGATGAACAAAGTCAAGGGCAAAGGAAGAGGAAAAAAAAAAAGTAGAAATCTGTGATATGTGATCTTCCCATTACAGTCAAGTTAAACAGAGCATTAATGTAAACTATGTGAATGTTCTCATAGAATACAATTTCAATATACAGTGCATGTGTATTTATATATACATATTCTTAAATTAAGAAACTGTTAGCCACAGGATGAATCAAAACATCTCTGGTCACTCCTAAGAGTCTTTAAGTACCATGTTAAGTGCTCCTGGGAAACAAGTCTTTGTTAGAACATTTGATTAACACTGAACTAGATATTTTTTGAACAGGTAAATAATTAAGTGGTAATTATTCTGTCAATAAAGTCATCCCAGTGTTCCCAGAGCTGTGCTAATCTTAATCAAATTTGTTGGCAATTGTTTTCTTATGTGCATAATAGTGTCTTAAAGTTGCCATTAAAAAACTCTAAGCTTAATTTTTCATGTTTTGGAGAAAACAGTAAAGCTTCCAGTGAAGTGTCTATGTGCATATATAAGTATAAATTTAAAAGACTTGGAAAAATAGCATCAATTGTGACCTTTTTAGATACAAACCATTTTTTTCTGTCTCTAGTAGTAATGATGATTTAGGAGGAAAGACATGAAAAGATTGACAGACATAATATTAGCCTGACCTGCATTTTCTGAAACTGTTTTGTTGGCAGGAGAAATTTAGCAGGAATTATGTCTGTTTGTAGTTGAGTAAATCTGTTGGATTAGCTTGTAGAGAAGGGGAGGGAATTTGTGTATTTAATGTTTCAATTGTGCTAGTGTGTGTTTTTAAAGCCAAGTTTTTCTGGCAAAGTGATGCCTGTTTCTCGGCAATCCTGTTCTATTTCCCAGGCATTCATCTTTCCCATTCTCCCTTTCCTTACATTTACCAAATTTTTATAATCATCCAATATTCAAAAGTCTTCACAGGTTTATTAACTACATTCAATTTAACAAATACAGTTTTACTTTTTCAATTTTGAAGATGTGTCCCAGAGAGGTTTTTGTTTAGTGATAACGTTCAAGACTTAAATTTCAGGAGATGAAAGAAATTGCTCTGTAATTATTCACAGAACATCTAAAATCTACTCATTTTGGAGAGCCTCAGGTAACTGCCATTAGTGGAGTACTCTGTACCCTTTGATGACAAAATATTGCTAAAAGCCAGTAGATTTTACGGCATGCTAAATTACTAGAAGAAAACATATTTTGGAGAATCTAATATGTGTGGGCATAGACTGTAGTGCTTCTGAGGTATGGTCTGTCTGTGCTATAGGAGTTATTTTCATTTGTCCAGCCATGTAACTCTTGCGTTTTTTTGTCTGCTGTGATCTGACCAGACTGATCCTGACAATCAGCAGAAAAGAAGTCTCGAGTTTGCCTTTTCAAACAACAGTGTTGCTGTTTGTGCTGCCTTAGGAAATAGCTATTTTCTGATTTGTTTCTGTTTGACTACAGACTAAATAGTGAAAAGTTCTAAACTGTAGTTCAGCTTCCTTTATTCTTGAGAGCAAAGAAAAATAATAGTCCATGCCTCAAAGGAGTTTTAGCCCATCCCTCAGCTGTAACCCTAGCTTATTCTACAGTACCCCAGTCTACAGCAACCTTTTCCCCATTTCACATTTTAGTGGAGAAAACTGTGTATTAAAGGGGTTGCAAACAAAGATGTATTTGGGTTTTTGTCTTAATGAAAGGGGAGGATTTTTACCTGTACTCTCACTGTTTTACCTACAGATCCTTGGCTTTGGAGTCCATTCTTGCCTTTGTTGCCTTGTGCACTGAGAAAAAAATCTAGGCCTTACTTTAAGTCATTCTAACCTAATGAGTGGCTTGGACTAGCAGCACCCTAGAAGGGTCAAACACTGAGTCTCAGCAAATCCACAGGGAGCCACTGTGCAGGATTAGCAAGCAAATTATGAACCCCACTGGGTAGTAGTTGTACTTGAGGAATTGTGACGTGGTATGCTTTGCCTCTGGTGGTTCTTTGTCAGCAGTCTCTTCCAGTGGGGCAGACTTTTGACTTTGGGATGGTTGTTGTGAGAGGACTACAATGTCTCATGGCACATTCTCGAAGGCAAGTGGTTCTTGAAGTTTTGGTGCCCTACTTCAGCTTTCCCAGCTGCCATAGAGTCCTGCAGCAGTTTCATTTGGGCTATTGTCCAGCTAGAAATGCTTTCTCACCTTCACCTAGCCAAATCACCACAAGGGTTTACTGTTCCTCTGGCCAAGTGCCTTCCCCACAAGTGAAGTAAATAATCATGAGTAATCAATGGGGAAGAGTCAAATTATTTTTTTTTTTAGTTTGAGGGTGTTCTTTCTCTAAATATCATTAATCAGCAATATAAGGAAGGAGTGAAGGAGACAGATTTGGGATAGGATTTGTCACCTGCAACTCTTGGTGCTGTCTTATTCCAGAAAAAGGCAAGCCAGTTGTAACTTAAATCTCTTGAAATAGAGTTTGAGTTACTGGATTACAAGTTTCAAAAAGAAGAGACTCAGTGAAATATGTTTTCAGTTCAGTCTTTGTTCTAGTCTTTATTATTTTATATGCTTTTATTTTTTGACAGAAAAAGCATTCTCCAGTCATTCTGTTCAAAATCTAAACATTGGAAAGGCATTACTGGAATAATACAGGTGTTTACAAATTTTTTTTACAGATTTGACAAGCAAGAATTTGGGTGTGTAGAAAAGAGCTCTCCCCAAACCCCAGCCTGTGGCTTTGCTCCCAAACAGGAATTACTTTATGATGCTTTCATTGCTTCCTCACTTGTTTTTTCTGTCAAATAGTTTTAAGGAGAACTCTGTTTTCTCTCTAATTAAAATTTTTGTGTATAAATGCTGAAATAAAGATTTCTTAGAATTTCAGTTCTCCCAGTGGCCAGACCCAGTATGCCCATCCACCTATTAAGCACAATCAAACAAGAAATGTAATGCAGGAACAGAGTGCAGGCATGAGCTCTAGAGAGAAGGGGAGTTAGTGGTAGTTTAACTGTGAGTGGAGAATGCTTTGCAGTCAAAAAGATTATTCTTGTAAGATTTTTCAAAAAGAACAAGGTCCCTGGGGACACTTGAGAATCCATCTCCTGCCTTCTCAAGCAGTGATAGATACATCAGGAAATCTAGGGCAGAAACAGAGGGCTTGGTTTTTGAGGTTGCTTAATAAGGAAGTTTATTTTTCTGTGTTGGGAGGAAGCGTGCCATGGGAAATATGGCCAATAAATTGAAGCAGATCAGTAAGAAGGCAGTGGCAGCGAGTGACAAACATTTTATTTTCGCTTCGCAGAGCCCCTTATGGCAAGGCTGTGGATATGTGGTCTGTAGGCTGTATCCTGGGGGAGCTGAGCGACGGGCAGCCCCTGTTCCCTGGCGAGAGTGAGATTGACCAGCTCTTCACCATTCAGAAGGTGCTGGGCCCACTGCCAGCCGAGCAGATGAAGCTCTTCTACAGCAACCCACGCTTCCATGGCTTGCGGGTAGGAGAAAGCTTTGTTCTTTTTTCTTATTTTTCTTATTTACTTGTGTAGAGTGCTGCAAAGGTTCTTTTCATTTACATTGTGCATTATCTGCTGCCTACGTTTCTATGTAAGTATAGGATATAGAGATTATTAGGCATTCATAAGTCAAAGTAAAATTCTGATTACACCAGAAGTGAGTGTTATAAATACATTTGTTTTCTTGTTAAAAGTTGTTTAAAGATTTTCTTTCATTTCTTTGATATTTTTGGCATGCAATTTGCCTCTTGTACCCAATCTAACATTGCCCTGCCAGGTTTGCACTGGAAAGTTTAGTGGCAAAGCTCTGTAAGGTCAGGTTGTGGAAAATTCAGGACTGCTGTCTTCAAGCTAGTTTGTTGGGAAAATCTGGGCTATAGATGCTACTATCATGGCAGAAGAGCTTTCTGCATTTTGACTTATATTCCTGGGGGCTTTATGTGAGTCTCTTGAGTAAAAAAGCTCTTCCTACTGATGGCATTGTTCTTTTCAAGGGTTTGCCAATGTAATATAATGACAGAGACTCATTAGTGTGAAGATCTATGCAAGCTGGCGTATGCAATATGACAAAATACCAGAATCAATAAATAAGTAATAGCTCTGTTACTTTTAACAGTACCTGGTCAGTGATTGTACTCATGTTTCCTTGTAATTCAGTTTTGATTGTCCTTTCTTTATTGATGAATGTTGTTTGGTAAGGTGAGTTTATGATCTTGGTAATATTCTGAAATCATTACTGTAAATCATATAAAGAGACATATAAAGGTTTTAGGAGACCTGATCTGTGCTAAAGACTCAGGATTTGAGTTTTACTCCGAGAAAGAGAAAATGTGAGAATGTGAAAGGGAAGGAATGGGGACCTAGTTCTGTTAAAGCATGTTCAAAGTTGCCAGAAATTTGGTTTAGCTGACAGTGATAAGAAAAGAGTTGGCTTAAAGTGTTAGGGTATTTATTTTAGGTATAAGAATAACTAATTCTGAAGAGTTTTTGTTGAAGTTTGTAGATCCTTCAAGAGTGGAGGGATTAAAAAAAATTATTAGACAAGCAATTTTGCAAGGTCCTATTTGTATTTCACCCTGTTTAGAACAGTGAGCTGGATGGTGTTTTTGTATGAGAAATTTATAACCCCTTATCAGGAAAGCAATTCTTTAAAAACTGTAAGCAAAATAAATTACTGCCTCTTCAACATTATTTTACAGCATTTCTAGTTGTGCAGTGTAATCTTGTTTGGATAAATGCTCTGTGATGTCTTAAGATGAAGTATCTTTGTTTTGTAGCTTTAAAATACAGTAATTCAAGAAGACAGCACAGACCTAATGTGATTAGCACAAGGTTCAGAGTTATGAGTCTCTGTTCTCATCCCAGATCAGTGGTTTAGAGCTTGGCCTCAGACATGTTCCTGCCTTCTTAGTCCTGTCTGTAAAGTCAGGATACTGCTGATGTGGACAAGGCCATATGGCTCCTCATAGAGAGTATTTCTTAGAATTGCAGTAAAGTCTGAATA
The DNA here is from genome assembly GCA_013399945.1 of Ploceus nigricollis. Classification (NCBI taxonomy): domain Eukaryota; kingdom Metazoa; phylum Chordata; class Aves; order Passeriformes; family Ploceidae; genus Ploceus; species Ploceus nigricollis. Next base: position 396,711 of record VXBC01010814.1, read on the forward strand.
ATGGCTTAAACATCAAAAATACTACAAAAATTATTTGTTTGAAATATGATATTCATTAGTTAATTCATGGGAAAAAATTATCTTGTGCTATAAGACAGCCTTAAAAGTACATTTTTTCTGAATGTAGCATAGTGCTTAATAGTGAAGGATTTTCTGTTGCAAAGCAGATAGTAGGTATGCTGTGATCAAGCCAATTATTACTTAGAAGCTGGATTTGGTGCTGGATATTCTCAAGATAGAAACCAGCCCATGTTGTGAAATTTTTTGTCCATATGCTTAGACTTTGTGAATTTCTACGTTACCCTAAGTGAATACTATCATATTGTAAAACAGGATTTAAAAAATTCTCTTCAAACACTCCAGCATGGATCCAAATGCACATTTGCAAACGTGTCTTTTCTTTCTACTCATATCCTCCATATATATGTATACAACAGAGTTTTCCTCACTCCTGAGGTTTAGGGAATATTTCGCGATCTCTCTTCAATTCCTTTGAGGAGGAAAACATCCAGGGTATGTTGAAGACATAAGGAAGTAAAATAATATGGGATCAGAAATTACCAATAGCCTCATGACTTTACAGAAAAGTGTGAGTGGCAATGTAGGGCTATAAATATTTGTTCTTCCAGTAAGTTACATGAAGAATCTGAACAATTCCAGTGACAAGCCACTGGTGCTTTGCACAACTTCAGCACATTTTCCTGTTACCCTGATCATTCTAGATACAAAAGCTTCTTTATGATTGTCACTCCACAGGAAGACACGAACATTTTACAATTTGGTTTGTGTTAAAATTGGAGGAAATGTGGAAGCCTTGTTTTACCTAAGTTACTGTTTAAGATCAATATAGCATACTTGGACTTTAAAAAATTCTCAATTATTAGTAAACCAAAATAAAGCAGCGTCAAAAGAAAATTACAGAGACTATTTAGGAAAAAAAGCATTCAAACTAATGTTCTCTCATTTTTCTTCAAAGTTCACATAATGTAATTTACGAAAAGTGATACTAGTGTAACTAATGGATGCCCCCAGCAGTGTGCACTGCTTCTCATGGTGTTGCCAGCAGCATGACCACAGCAGTAACCCTGAAACTCAAATCTTTGAGGTTTTGCCTTTTTTCACTTAAAACACTTGGGAATTGTTTGTTAATATTTGGTATTTAATTAGTACTGTATTTGCACTCTCACATTCTCTCTGAGCTATTTTTACCCATTTTTTAAAATAAATATGTTACTTATGTTAGTTCTGAATCTGTTTAAAACCTCCTGTAAATCATAATGCCAAAAAAAAAAAAACCAAAGTTGATTATTTCTCACTTGAGAGTAGTTTCTTGGCTGCCCTAATAATCAAGAATACTTTCTTTGGTTGACTAGATCCTTACCACACATCAAGAGTTATTTGTTTCACTATAATATTTTATAGTTTTCATGAACCACTAAATTTTTCAGTGCTTAGGATTCCCATTAATTACATATCTTGATTCACTAGTTTCTGTTTTTTGAAACATTGTATTCATGTATTATCTTGTTTACATGATCAGTATATTTACAGTGTATTTTTTACAGTTTCCAGCAGTCAATCATCCACAGACTTTAGAGAGAAGATATTTGGGAATTTTAAGTGGTGTATTGCTTGATCTTATGAAGGTAGGAAAATGTCTTTTATTCTCTGTCTGTTATATGTAGGAAAATATGTAAGTGATTTTTTACCTTCTTTTCTAAATATAACACATCTTAGAAGGACTTTGGGAACTCCCTTTTGAGATACTTTGATTCCACCATTGTTTGCAGTAAGGCTTGGTATTTCATAGGAGCCAGGAAAATATCCCTTGCAGATGCTGGGAGAGTCTGTTCGATTTTAACTGATTTGCTAAAGAATATGTAGCCCAGACAAAGCATCATCACCATCCTTTTCAGGGTTGTGCATTCACACTGACACCCATGCACTGACTGCTGGAGTTGTGATCCTAATTAGATACATCCACAGAGCGCTGGGCTAACCTGAATTGTTTTTCATTTGTTGTTGGGTAAGTGTAAGGATGTGAACAATTGTCAAAAACAAAGTTGACACACAGGAGTTCTGGCTTTTTATCCAAACTCTTAATCTGCTTGCTATCACCTCTACACTGTGTATATGTTAGTTTACTCTTCAGGCCTGTTTTGGAACAAGTCAGCTAGTTACATGTGGCCAAAGCAGGTTATAGACCTGAGAGTTCTTCTCATGGGGAATCAGGAGAAGCCAAAGCAGGTTATAGACCTGAGAGTTCTTCTCATGGGGAATCAGGAGAAGCTCATTCCCCACAAAAACATTGTGCTTTGCATTTGTGCCATGTTTCTGGGTATGGAACACTTTTTGTTGTCCTTACTACTGTACTATAAAAATACTCCCATGGTAAGCTGCAGTATAACTCTCACATCATTTCATCCCCAGTGAGCTGAAGAAAGAAGTCATAGTATCCAAAATTAGGTTTATAATCACAGAACCACCTAAGAATTAAAGGCAATATGGGACACACATGAAGTGTGGATATGGCTAATCAACTCTGAATGAATTGTATGATCCCAAACCCCTCTGCACCAGTTGTCTTGGTAAACAAAGATGCTTTGGGAAATACTTGGGTGTTTACTTGCTTTTAGTAGTATTGCTGTAGCCAGCAAAAGTCCACCAAATTTGCTTTACTCTTCTTCAACATGTCCAGTTCAAATCCTTTTGATCTCCTTGCCTTATGAAGAGAGTCAGCATGGCTTTTATCTAGGTTTCAAGGAGTCTGCAATATGATACACTCCAGTGCATATAATTACTTGTTTTGGTATTAAATTTTCTCTTCTATTTTCAAGTTCACAGAAATTTTTTCCTAGTTAGCTGTAGCTCAAGATCTGGTAGTATATATTGCAGAAAGGAAATTTCAAGATCGGTCTTAAAACCATTGTTACATGTACTGGGGAGGGTTTATTTTAATTTTATCCTAGATTTTATGTTATAACTCAGTGTCTTTTAGTTCTTTTGATATGATTTAAAAGTAGGAAAATTGTGAAATGAAGCACTTGAGTTTTAGGGAAGCACAGGTTTCCAAATAATTTCATTCTTTTCATCTTTTCTGTTGATGTTTCTGCCTACAAGGTGAGAAAGGTCAGGAATTCTGTAGAGGGGATGTTTTGTGTTTGATCTGCATTTCTTAATTCAAGAATTGGAACCTTGTTAAGCAATATGCAGACGCCTACAAGGAGAGACCAGAAGGGACTTGTGGTTAAGTTACGTGTTGCAAATGCTGCACATACTTTGTTGTGTGCCTGTCTCTTCTACAGACAATGGACAGTCTGACACATGTCCACACTTGTTGTGCTCCTCATTATCTGCATTCCCAGGGACTTCAGGTCAGATTACTGGATTACTGAATAGCCCACACTTCAACTTATGCCAACTGAAGTAGGGAGTTATTAATATATATCTATTTAGAGAACATCTCTGGACTAGATTAATGATGAGGCACCAATTTGACCTTGTTGCTTTGTTGTTTCTCCAGTCCTCTCCTCTCCTTCACAAGTCATGCTGGTTTGCAAGCATTAGGGAGTTGGGAACTGGGTTTGCATGTTATGACTTGGGAAAAAAAAACACTGAGACTCTCTTCTTTATATCATTTGCCATTCAATTGTCTCTGCCATTCAGCACCAGACATGCATTTCCTCTGAGCTGTTTTCTAAAGAGAATACTTGTAGAACCCTTTCTTTTTACCCTTGGTTTTCTTCACTTGCCTTAGCTGGACTTTAGCCTTCTGAAGAGTGGCCTAACCTTTGTGCTAATACACTGCTTTTATAGTCCATCCTTGTATTCTGTCCTTCACTCTGGTTCTCACCTACTCCTGTTTTGCATTTCTGTTTATTAGGAAATACCCTGTTTAGCCAGCCTGAACCTGTGAAAAAATTTTGGTCGTCTATACAGTAAGATGCTTTGTTCCTGAACTCAAAATAAATTTTCCATAAAAATCAATGTCTGTCCTGGACGTCTTTCCTCTTATGGTAGTTTTTCAGGAGATTATGCCTGGTAATTCCTTATAGAAAATGGAATTTGCTTTCCTGAAACCCTGGGTCTTATCTCTGATGTTTATCTTCCCACCTCTTCTTTCAGTCCTAACTGTAATTATATCATGGTTGCTACAGCTCAGAGTGTCTTCTCTGATCAGATTTCTCACCACTACTTTGGTGTTGTTGAGCAGCAGTAAACTGAAGTCCCCTCCTTGGCTAATTTGCCTCTCCAGCAGCTGCACTAGGAAGTTTCCACCAGCTGATTCTAGAAATCTCCTGGAACATGTACACAGGCTGGATGTCAGGATAGCTGAAGTATGCTGTGAGGATGAGGATCTGTGACCAGGAGATGTTTTTTTGTTGTTATAGAGGGTTTTCCTCTTCATCACCTTCATGCTCTTCAATGTATTGTTGGTAACAAACTCCTACCATAACATACCAAGTGTTGCTTTTCCTTCTAATCCTGACCTAGAGATTGTCCATGGATAAATCTTTTGTTCCATGCAGACATTGGATATGATCCAGGAAGTCAGTTATATGGAGTGTTACTCTTCTCCCTCTCCATCCCCTTCCATCTAAGACCAGTTGTACCCATCAGTGACCACGCCTCAGCCATGAGCCCTGTCCCACTACTTCTCTGTGATTCCAGGCAGATTCCCAGCCTTGTGATAACCTATGGACATCCAGTGGTTCTTGCTGTCCAGGACAGCCTGTACTACCTGTGTAAGGTGGTGTACAGGCACTTGTGAGAAGCCTCTGGACATCCTCACTTCTGAGGGGGAACGTAGGAATCACATGTGGCCTTCTCATGTTTGTTTGGCCTTTTGAGCCACTGTAGTGATGAGCACCAGAAAAAAAGGAGGGAAAGAAGTTGTTAATCATTCAGTATAGTGTGTCACTTGAGAAAGAAAGATGCTGCATACTGTATGACCAAACTGCATAGGAGTTTGGTTTGCCACTTGCTTTGTTTCCTGAGCATTTTCCATTTTGATCACAGGGATCCTGTGAAGAGAAAACCAGTTTGTGGTGAAGTGGCTGAATATGGTGTTAATGTAGTGTGTGTGTATGTGTGTGTATGCACAGACATACAGAGATTTCTTCTCTCTTAAACATATACAACCCTTAAGAAATAGCTGGTTTTTTTTACTGAATAGCCATTCAAACTTTTAACCTTGCTAACAGTCATGTATGTTTGAATATTCCAGTGTAACCTCTGTATTGCTGTTTTCCTGCAAGAAACCTTTCAAACTTCCCAAAATACCCAAGCTCCTGTTTTCAAGTTTTGTGATTAAATATTTTCTTTGTGTCAGGAAGTGTCTGTTTAGAATCACAACTGATCTAACAGAATTATAAGGCAAGTGTTATTCTGAATGCATTGTAAATAGCTTAGAGAATTCTTTGAAAATATGGATGGACTTGAACCCTATAAGCTAAAACCAGAACTCTTACATTTGTGTATTTTTAAAAATACTAAACTTTAAAATAATGTTTGTTTTAGCATAAGAATGTTCCCATATAGTTGTTTTGTTTGTTTGTAAAGCCTGTTTCATTGTATTTTCAGCATTTTATTTCAGCATTTCAGCATTTTATTACTAGTAAATTTAATATTTTTGGTTCAAAACAATGTAAGGTTTATCCTGAAAACTATGTTTAAAATACCTATATTTAAAACATATATAGATATATAAAAAGCATATTTTAAATGTTTTAGATATCTTTGTATTTTAAACATACTATCATAGATGTACATAACATTATATACATATAACACATATATGTGTTTATTTTATATCATATGTAGTTTAATGCACCATGGAATTATTCTAGCAGTGACATCTAATCCCAGAAACTCTGGAGATTAAAAAACTACCCAGTAAGGTTCTTTATTTTGTTGTGGGTGGTTTTTGATTTGTTTTGGTTTGGTTTTTGGGGTTTTTTTTTTTGCTAATGTAAATACAGATACTAACATTTAAACTTTGGGATTTGTTTTTCAAAGAACTTACTGAAGTTAGATCCAGCAGATAGATACTTGACAGAACAATGTTTGAACCACCCTTCGTTTCAAACCCAAAGACTCTTGGATCGCTGTGGAAGTTCACCTTCACGGTCAGCTAAGAGAAAACCTTACCATGCAGACAGCAACACTTTATCTAACAGGTAAATGTAGTCTTGTCACTGTTACCACTGATATTTGCTCTGCCAGTGAGGGAGAGCAAATTGCGCTGGCATGCAGCATCACCTACAAGAAAAGTGGTTGTTTGACAGCTTAGGCACACTGAGACATGTATGCTGTTCTGTGTTGCCTCACTGAATAAAGGAAGCAGACACAGTACTTACAGCTAAACAAGCCGAAATTTTTGCTAACTTTCTGCATCAGGCTGCATGCATCTTAAAAAAAAAAAAGAAAATGTTGAAGCCATTTCTGCATATGACAAAGAAAAATAATTGGCTGATCCACCTTAAAAAAATGTTAGCCTTTTTCTTGACAATAGGAATTTTGTGGCTTGGAAGATGCCCAAGATTCCAAAGGAATGCTCTTTTCTTTGGAATGCTACCATTGCTGTATATGTACAAATCTGTCCAAGATTTTGATATTTAAAAGCTTAAAGTTCACACAGATTTGTAGCAGCTAAATGTCCTGAAAGTTGTGCGCATTGATCACATTCCACATTGGAGATGAACAGAATTTTGTCTGCAGTTGCAGTTGTGGATTGTGTCTATTCTATTACCTCAGACTCATAGCAGGATATGTTTGCTCAGTGACTCCCTTGCTGGACCCACGTAGCTTGAGAGAAGCCACTTGATTTTCATACCTCAGTGAACCAGGTTCACTGCTGGATGAAATACTTCAGTACAAAAACCTTCATATTACTGCTCTGATAAATGCATTCATAAAGATTGCCCTCTGAAGTATGCAGAATATTTTAATATTCTATATGCAGGCTTTTAATCTGGGCCATGGTTTTCTTTAGCTTATCCTGTAAGATTCAAAAAATTGCTCCTCTATTTTAAGGCTTGGGATGATGACATTCACAATCTATACTTTTTCAAAGATAGACACCAAAAAGGTTTAGCTGCCTTTACAGATGCTTAGAGTAGAAATTTTACCATTAGACATAAGGCATCAGAAAGAAAGACCTACATCCAGTGGAAACCTGTCCAAAAGGCTTGCCTAGTGAAAATACTAGGTTCCTCTAAAGTACATTTAGAAAATGTACTTTCTGTTAACTGAAAAATATTTTAAACTGGCATTAAAATTGCTAAAGTTTTAGAAACTGTAATGAAAATAGATTATGAGATCACTGGAAGTGGTTAATACAAAAATCCTAGGTATAAAAAGATCTCATATTATCCAATTATAATTAACAAAAAGATCAACAAAGGTGCAGTGAGCTCTCACTTCAACCCTCAGTAAAATATCTGAGTTACATCATAGATCTGTTACAGAAATAAGTTAATTGCTCATAGCCTGCCTAGGTCCTTGCCTAGGCAAAACAAGCCCAGCTCCAGCACTGTTCAGTCTTGGCTATTGCAGTGCCAGCCTAAATCCAGAAGCTGAACTGGTTTAATGCCAGAAAACCTGAGATAATAAATCCTGCTCAAAAAAATCAGGCTCAGGGTTTGCAGAACCAACTCATATCTCAGTCCTGTAGTTCCAAAACCAGAAGAGCTAGGAAGTAGAGTAGAGGATAAGGACACAACCAAGTAGCTCTGCACCAGGTCAGTCTGGTTGCAGAGCCTTTCAGGTGCAGCTTTGGAATGAGTTAATGTACCAAAAACTGGGATAGTGCCAAGTTCCACAAAAGCCGTCTTCCTGTGGTAGACCTGGTTTTGGGTTTGGTGTTACAGAGCTAGCTCAGGCTCACCCCATCTGAACAATAACTTTTCCCTTCCTTTCATCTCCCCTCCTTCTCCAAACCAGGAATACACAAGATAGCCTGGAGCATTGATTGTATCAGGGCTTTTTGGCAGTGCTGACTATTTGATTGTTCTACCTTCCTTTGATATGCCAGGTGTATTTAAGATTTTTTCGATTGATATACAGCTAATTTTTATAATGTAATGCTTCACTCAGCAATGTACTCAATCGTACACATATACATGCATAAATGTGCAAATCTGTGTTGGAATTTCTGTTATTAGATTTGTTATCTTCAGAGTTTTTGTCAGCCAAATTATTAACCAAAGCAGAATTTGCCATCAGATTATAACCAGAAACAACAATGTACAAGCACTTGCAAATCTGTTATTTTAGTGAAACTTCTGGTGCCTTAGTTGGCAATATTTGATCTTACTGCAGTTAAATTTTTGGTTTTAAATGGCAAGTGAAATGGGTGTACTTTTTTGAAGTGATTAATAAATGAATAAGTAATCTGGTATATTAATGCTTCTTTATGCATTTTAATATAGAAATCAAGCCAGCAAAAGTTCTGCTTTGCAGTCACACCACAGATCAAACAGCAAGGATATGCAGACACTAGGGGCTGGCGGGCCAAGAGAAGAGGGGCTTCCAGCAAATGAAAGCTTTTTAAATGGAAACCTTCCTGGACCTGCACCTAGTCCAATGCACGCAAAAAAACCAAGCAACACACCTGGATCTGGCAACAAGGATATAGCCAATAATAACATGCCGCATCTTCTCAGCCCAAAGGAACCAAAGGGAAAAACAGAGTTTGATTTTAATGTGGACACCAAAAGTTCTGATGGTTCAGGCACAAAGTACCTGAAGTCTAACACCAGATCTCAGCAGAACCGGCACTCCTTTATGGAAACTTCTCAAAGCAAAACTGGGACGCTGCAGCCTGGCGACAAGCACAGTCGCCACAGCTACATCGATACCATCCCACAGTCTTCTAAGAGTCCCTCCTATCGGACAAAGTCCAAGAGCCATGGAGTTCTAACAGACTCAAAATCCGTGGGCAACCTTTCTGAGGCCAGGGCCCAAGCTGCAGAACCAAACACCAGTAGGTATTTTCCATCCAGCTGTATGGACTTGAACTCTCCTACCAGTCCAAGTGCTCCCAGGCACAGTGATAACAGAACTATGCTCAGTCCATCCGCGAGGAATAACCGCAGCGAGGGTACCCTGGACGCCCGAAGACCACCAACAAGACACTCCAAAACAATGGAGGAGTTAAAACTGCCAGATCACATGGATGGAAGCCATTCCCACTCTCTATCTGCTCCACATGAATCTTTTTCCTATGGTCTAGGTTATACCAGTCCTTTTTCTTCACAGCAGCGCCCTCATAGACACTCTATGTATGTGAGCCGGGACAGAGTGAGGTCAAAGGGCTCAGAGGGTGGCTTAAGCGTAGGGCAAGGGATGGCAGCCAGAGCAAACAGCCTGCAACTGTTATCTCCACAGGTGCAGCATAAGTCACTCACAAGGTCTGTTGGCTCATCACGAGAAGACTGTACAGAAGATTCTAATAGGGTTAGTCCAAAATATTGCCTCTTATTTGAAGGTTTACCTTTCCCCTTTAAACTCGTGTGGGAGCAGTGGCCTGCTTTCTGTCTTCTGTTTGGTTTTTTTTGCAGTTCTTCATTTATTTGTCTTGTAAAGTATGGGGATGTTGTTGGGGGCTTTTTTTCAGAAGGGCTAAATATTTCAAAGTACTTTTAAAAAATGGACTACGAATACCATTAAAGTACTGAAATGTGAGAACTTGTCTCTGAAGTTAAAATTTCATTAGTTGTTTTTAGTCCTTGGTTACATGGTCTGATGTCATTTTTACTGTATCATTTTGCTTAATTATCTTTCTCATTTGTGTTTTTATTTAGCTTTTCCTATATGTATTTCTGTTATGAATGCTAATGTTAACTTTTGAAGCCAGTGTTTCATTCAGGTATAGCAGGACATTATTGCTGAAATACCTTCATTTACTAGACAAATATCAAAGCTTGCAATATTTCTTTGGATTGGTATGATAAGTAACTGGTGTTATCTAGAAACTTCATGTTGTAGTAGCCACTGGTAAATTGACTCCTCACAGTGGTTACTGTCAGTGGATACCTGGTTGTGTTTTTCTGTGAGCGTTAATTAAAGAGTAGAGGACAGGCTGGTTCTGGTGTTGATTTCCATTTGTTACACAACACTTCTGAATTATCTCTTGTTTTACACATCAGATATGTAAAGATGACTGTATTTGTCCTCAGAGCTTTAAATTTCTCTATTAACAAAATGGTGCAGAGACAAATACAAAAATAAGTGTTTGTTCCTCTATGCCTACGCCTGTGATAAACTGACTTCTAAGGAGAGAACATTAGTTCAGATTTGTTGACAAACTGAAGAAAGTCAAAGAGCTGCAAATAGTATTTAAGGTCCAAAGATTATGGTTTACTATGAGAAACTAAAATACTCTGCCTACTTAGTAGTTCATCTAAGACATATGTGTAGCTTACCTAATAGGGGCCTACGAGTACCATAAAAAGAAGAGTTTCAGGTAGTGGTTGTCTCCTCAGTCCAGTAGAGTAAAAAAAGACATGTTTTTTCATTCATAGCACATCTCCTCCATTCAAGATTATGTGTATTCAAACATGAGAAAATATCAAAATAGAAGAGAAATGGAATAATAATTTTTAAAAAGCTACCTAGAAGGGATTACAGCAGCTCCATTTCAAAAACAGTTTTTTCCTGTGTACTTATTTTTCTGTCTCTCTCATTTCAGTCAAATTAAATGGTACTTATTCTTCAGGATATTATTTGGAAGGGCAGTAATATCAGTGCTTCATTTTTTGATAATAAAAGGTCACACTACCTTGTATTCTTCAGTTCATTTTCTTCATTATGCAGCAGTAATATGAAGTAATTTTAATTTTATTTCATACTATTTAGAGGCCAGTTGTTTTTATTGGATCATTCTTTGTCATTGAAAATGGGTCGACAGATTTTTATTTTAATTAGGAAAATCGATGTGTATTGTAATGCTTATGTTTTTGTTCATTTTCATTTGGTTTGGAAAGTCTGTTCATTCAAGATAGAGAACTTGCCTTTATCTCTTATGGTCAGTATTTTTAAAACTTCAGCCTTCACTTAGTCCTTTTAAATCTGTATTTCAACCATTAGAAGTGTGAAAGGAAAATGACTTTTCTGAAATGGATGCTAAGTCTGTGAATTCACAAAGCTGTTTTTAATTTGCTTATACTGCTTTCAGTAACAAACCAAAATCAAATTGTCAATCTTTTTCTGCCTCATAAAGGCATTTTCACAAAGTCAATCTTTGGCTCCTTCCTATCCTCATTTTTCCCCCTCTTTTCTACATTATGCGTTAGGAGTCAGAAAATTTCACTCCCTTCAGGATTACTGAAGTAAAAAACTCATTAATAATATGTGTTCTCATAGATTCTTTACTGTTTTCATACTTACTTTTTCTGATCAGTTCTCCTGGGTTTTTTTTCTTTGCTCATATTTGGTGAAGTTTCCTCACTTCCGTGTTTCTAGTTTCTCATTGATTTTCTTTTTAGCTCTACCAAGTCTTTTTAAAGAAAAACGTTCTTTGTTTGCCAATTTTTAGATCTTATTTTTTTTAAAAATCAAGAAAAAACTGTCATCCAGTCTTAGCTTTGGGACTTTTCAAGTCTCAACACAACAGTCTTGTTTTAAGGGGTTTTTTTACATTTAAATTAAATGTACACAAAAAGGGTTAAGCAGAAGAAAATCAAGTACAAGTTGCTATTACTGTCTCATGTTTGAAATTTAACTGCTGATAAATTAGAGGTATCTAATACAAGTAGTAATTTAATCAAATGCTTCAGCCTCTGGTAAATTTTAGAAGAATCCAGCTGGGATTTGAAGCATTGTTTTAGCTGCAGTTCTGCCCTCAGTTTCAAGGTTTGTTTTCTGTGTGACAGTGAGACCAGATCTTCATCCACAAAAAGCAAAGTAGATTTTGCAAATCACTTGTGCAGTGAATTGAAATCCCAATTTTTAATTTTGGTTAGGTTTTTTTGTGGCTTTGGTTTTTAACCTTTGTCCTTCTTGGACATTCTAGATTACAGTTAGTACAGGGGTTTCAGTAGTTTCCTATGGGGTCTTGGAGAGAGCATTAAATTTCATGTGGTCAGTCCATACTGAGGGAAAAATTGTAGTTTCTGATTCATTTAAGAGTGGGGTTAAGTCATATTTGTTGGCTAATTATGTGCATAAGGATCTTTCTACGAGCTCACCTAAACTTTTACTTGAAGTACTTCCAGTACTATTTTCAGGAAAATAGAATAAATTAGAGGTAATGATATGCTTTTAGCTATCCTGTCTGACTGAAGAATTTTGTCTATAGATTTCTTAGTTAAGAGACTTTCTATTATTTTGCATACAGTAGATTTTGTGATTGTTGGTACCTCTAGGTAATGATATTAAGAGATAAGAGATGATAGTGCTTTGGTGTTGCAATTATCACAAATTAGATGCATTCCTATCTGCTTTTTAATGTTTGACAGTAGCAGAGTGACCAGATTCCATCAGAAATTAATTTAACAAGCCTCCAGTAAAAGATTCCTCCAGAGATGTTACAGTTGTGTTTCATTCAGGTTGAAATTCTGAGGGCCTGAATCAGATTAATATCTTTAAAATTACAGCTTAGAGGCAAAATTTTGTTAATGCCATTTTTGTCATTTTGGAAAGAAAAAAGCAAGCAGCAAAACCAAGTAATTATTGATTACATAGTCTGTGATTTGATATTTGCAGTTATTAATAATACGAAAGGAAAATTGTATGGTGAATTTGGAGTTTTCTTGCTTATGTATATTGGTTTAAAACTGCAAATCAGTTTACAATCTTTCATTTTAAATAGTTTATTGTTCTTTTGCATAGGGTGGAGCATATCATGATCCACACACAGAAGATGGAGCATCTACTAAGGAGAATAGAATTCTGTATAATGACCCTGTTCCGAGAAGAGTTGGCAGCTTTTACAGAGGTAATTTCATGGTGGATCTTTCAAATTTAATCAAGAATTTTACCATGGAATATAAATTAAGTACTAGAAATTGATACAGCGAATTAACATGAACTACAAAGGTTTATTGGAAAAATAATTGTTACTCAGCTTCAGAGGGTGAGTTTGCAGGCACTGCATTGGTACCCTATTGTTTATTTGTAAATGATAGCTCACTTTAATTGGAAAGTACATCCACTGCAGTACCTTGTAAAGCAGAATATAATTTATCAGGGCAAAATGAACAAAATTAATATTACCAAAGTAGGCAGTTAATTAATATTTCAAACTTTTATTTTCAATTCTTATAAAGACTCTATTTATACCTGTACACTTGTAGCACATAGGCATACTTACTGATCTGTTTCACATACTGTGTTACGTGGAAGTGTAACGCTAGCTTTTCATGCCTTGAAACCTGTGGCATTTCTTGTGTTAAGACTAAAGATCAGAGTTTCCTACAAGCAAGAGCACACTTACATAATTCCAGTTCAGAATAAATAATAAAATAGGTCTGTGTATGGACACACACAAATAGATACTGTTCTGTTATGGCACACAAAAGATGGTGGTCTCTGAGCAGCTGCCTCATGGCTAAACCTGGGTAATTGTTTTGAAAAAGATGATAAGAGGCTAATTACTGTCCCACAAGTGTTAGGAGGCTTGTGGGGCTCCCCTGAACCTTAAGAAGTCCAAATCAGCTGAAATTCGATTATGAGTCACCTAATAACCTTAAGTAGAGGCACAAATCTCCCTCTGATCCTCTTCAGGTTGATCGGTTGGCTGATGACCTGATTTAGACACGTTAAAATCTGACAATCCTTGCAAGTGTCCCACTGCAGTATTAAAACCTGTGAGCAGAATTAAAGCTTGTACTGTTTTGAGCGATGCTTTTGAGTGTTTGTGTTGCAAATGCAACAGAAGATGCTTAAGAATTCTCAATCCTGAATTGCTTTCATTAATCCCTAAAAAGCTCCTAAAATTGTACATGGATTATCCATCCTTTTTATATATGGTGAAACAAAAGTTCCAAAAAAGAATGACTTCCATAAGTCATGTGCTGAAGAAACTACATGTCTGGGATTTATTCAATGCCTTATTATAAAAAAGAGGGTTTTTCCTCTTCAACTTCATCTATCAAACAAATATATTTTAGGTGAACTTAATTATTGCTTTGGGAAGATGATATTATATTTAAAATAATACTTTGATAATAGTATATGTAAAACTGGTGATAATAGTATATGCAAGTTACTGTGAAAAAGGTAAACCCTTATTTATAGAAATTGAACCTTTGTATTAGAACAGTATTTATTAGCATATACTTTTGTACTACAGCTTGAACAAAAACTTACAGATGCTGTTCTGATAGGTTGTGTAACGTGATGTGGCATTAGTGTTCCAGCTAGTATCTTGTCAGTTTTTAATCCAGTGCAGATATTTCTAGTGATATTCATAATTCTAATAAATTTATGTTCTAGATCTGTATATAGTTGTGTATTTTCAAAACCACAGTATGTCTGTTTGAAAAATACATAATATCTAATTTCGATGTTTTAATTTTTAGTGCATGATCTCTTAGTTGCATCAAAAATCAAAATTTTTTTTTCCAAGATGGGTACTACTTTTTTTAAGGTCTAAAGTGAAGACAAAGTGTAAACTGTAGTATTTCATGTCTTTAGTAACCCTATTCCAACCTCTCGTTCTCTTTCCTGTTTTAAATATCACACTTGGAGCTCCCTACAAATAAAAGTGTTCTCAAATCTAATAACAATTTACCCAAGTTCTGATGATGGCAATATTACCCTGCAAGGATCACAAAAGTCAGCTTTCTTTTCAATTACACACAAAACACAACTGTGTCTTTCCTCCCCTTTCCATGTCTTCCTCCTCTCAGAGGGGAAGCAGAGGAGTGGGAGCTGGGATTTTTGGCAGAGCTCCGCGTACATTGTTTGCTGTTTCTCTGTTCAGTTCCATCTCCACGTCCAGAGAGTACCTACGTAGAAAACAATGTGTCCAACAGAGCCTCGGTGTTACCAGCAGACAGCACCACGGTGACAAACCACCCCAAGAGACAAACTACCTTTGACACCTGGTGAGTTGTAATGTGCACACATGTGTAGAGAATGGCAAGAAAAAAATGTGGTTTTAACAGGAGGGACAAAAACTTCATGCTTTTCTCGAGATTTGCAATTGTCCACGTGCTTAGTTGCTTCCTCCAGCTATACCAGCATAGCATGGCATGTTTTCTGTCCCCTTTTGAGCAGCAAGGAATCCTGCATTGCACCCATAACATGAATCCATTAAAGTTTATATACTTTTGTCCAGTCCTTCACATTTTTTTTCCCACTATTAGTCTTTAGTTAAAGATAGTACAAAGTGCTTGTGTGTGTAGTGTATAGAAATTTGTGGATTCCAGAAGCATGAGTTGTTAGACAAGTGAAAAAAATATCAAAATGCATGTTTCCATGTATAAAGTACTATTGTAATGAAGAATATTTTCACCCTACAATGGGGACTGCTGCTCACTTTGTTTATACACAGAAGGAAATGAATGCATTCTATGGGAAAATGGATTAAGCAATATCTTAATGGTGTATATTGATTTTAAAAGATTAAAAGCATCACATGGCTCCATTATATAACATAGAGCACCTTAATTATGCTAATAAAATGACAGCATATACATAGCTTTGCAGGACTTAAAGGGAAATAGTTTTGTTTCTCTTAGAGCTGTTTGGCTCTAAAATAATCTTATACTTTGTTAAATCACAATAAAGCATATTGAATAAAATAAGCAGATGGAGCTTCACAGGATTGGTGAGAGGAACAGACTGCACACATTTGCATGGTTCAACTATGCTTTATACCACTCTCTGAAAGGGCCATGAAGTCATGCTATCAAAACAGTTTCAGTGGTTTGCTGACTTACTTCACACAAATAACCAGAGAATTATGTGCTTAAAGAGAAAGGTGGGTGGTGGGTGGTGGACAATTGGTTTTTCAGCTTGTGCTCAGGTTTTATACCTATGTCAGTAATAGAAGATGTTTACTCCAGAACCCTTCTCACCTGCTCTGATTCACTAGAGTCTGCTTCCTGTCCTTCAGTAGCTCCACCTACATCCATTTTCTGGAAGTTAGCTGAGGAAACCGGTCATTTATGTAAAACGGTGGTACTTATGTTGTGGCTTATGTGGCTAAAGAAGGTATTTATTCCTGCTGTTGAACCCTTTTACCATTTTACATTGTCCTTCGTATCTGGATCTTTCTATCTTGCATATAACATAAGACAACTGAAATCTTGTTTTGCTTTATATATCATTCAGCAATATAATGTCTTGGCTGCAAAGAAACATATAATGTTACTTGAACTCTGAACTGAGAAAAATAGCATATGTTATTAGAGCTGGTTGGGAATTTTTTTTTTAAGTGGTTTTTTTTTTTTGTTTATAATGCCAAATTACCAAAACCAAAACTTTTCAAAGCAACTGGCTGATAACCACTAACCTTTTATTGTGAGGATTCTTCAGCTCCAGGATATAGTTGCGAGTCAAAACCAGAGATACTCTCAAAATGACAAATATTTTGGAGGCAGCATTATTTTTTAGAATGTGAGGAACTTGAATGCAGAGTGTTTGTTATTGAAACCAGAGGCTTGAAACCAAGATCTTAGATCTAACAAGTGAATGCCCTAAACCAGAAGTTAGAGGTTATTCTGGAGGACATTGTCTGGTTCACTCAATGTATTCTCTTGAAGCTGTTTCATCTTGTTAAAACAGTGAAAGGACCACAGAGGTGCTGAATATGGCCTTGTGAAAAAGGCACTTCATTAACTTTGAGGCAGTTAGATTTAAGTCCTTGCTCCAAATTACTCAAATATTTTCACAAAGTGGAACAGCTCCTTTGAGAGAAGAACACACAGAAGAATAAGCATTTCTTCTTATGAAATGGAAGAAATAGCAGTAGCCGCAACACCAAGTTACTGCTATTTTGGCATATGCTTATCTTTCTCTTTTCTTTTCCTACTCCCTATTTTCCTGAAATGTTTCCTGCCCAGCTCTACCTGCTAACTCTGTTCAAGTTGTCCTGGCAATGGTCTAATGTTGCAAAATTGTTCTGTACCATAAATGCATCTTAATCCAATTCCTGAGTAGTGAAGAGTCTGTGTTCCTCTACTTAATTTTCTGTATAGAAGTTGTGTAAATGCTTATGAAAATGTTGAAAGCTCTAATGGAATGTGATTCTGCTTACATCAATTTTATGATGAAGTAAATATTTGATGTTTGAATGACATACCTAACTGGTACATGACAATTCATCTTTAATTATGAGTGACATGTATTCCACCTGGACTTGCCACTACTGTAAAATATTGCTTCTCATACTATTGCTCTGTGTTGCCTTTCTTCTGTCAAAGATTCTGTGAATGTTTGCTAGACTGAATTGTCACAGATGTTCCCTTGTCTTTGTGTGCATTTTTTTGCTCTGTCCCCACTGTCCTGCCTTTTAAAATAAAGATATTATAAACTTGACTTTTGTCATCAGATTTTACTCTTAAATTACTAGATCATTTCTGAACTTCAAACAACTTGATTTGAAAAAAGGCAAATTTTTTATCCTTCTAGAAAATCTTTTCTTTGCTAGAGTTTAATTTCCTGTAAATGACCTTGAACTTGCTAATTTTTTTTTTTTTAATTGATACAAGAATAGATGTTTTATTCTCTTCTACTCATACCGGCTTTGTCCTGAGCTGGGCAAAATCAGTAGTTATAGGCAAGATATTTAATTGTATTCTGCCAGTGTGCCAGAACATTGGCTTGAATTATCTTGACCACTGTCACAGTTCTAAATATCTCTTTAGAATTAATTCCAACATGCAGTAGTGTATCTCACATCATATTGGAAGTGTTTGCATTGACTGCTTACAAGATATTTGGGGGCTTCTGGAAAGTATTTTTGTTTAGACCTTTTATGTCCATACAAATGTAGTTATGCTATGACAAGTAGCTTGTCATATCTTCTCTAGCATATGTCATACATTTCTGCAAAAATAATAAAAAGGAGGAACTATATGTATAATAGTACTATTTTTATATGTATATAATATATATAAACACACACAAAATCTCTGTCATTCAAGAAAAGAAAGAAAAAAATCTCATTCTTACAAGAGTAAAAGGTTTAAAACTTTATCCACTGTCAAGTTTCAAGGTTCCAGAATACAGTGTTTTGAAAACAGGACATGACTGACTTTTATATTGCTGTGTCAGTGTCAGTGTAACATTATAGATTCACTTCCTATTCCTGAAAGTAAAAGGTTACCAGCATCTGAGCAAATTAGTTTGGAGCATGTTCAGCTGTGTGTGCAGCATGACTGTTGTTGCATTATAAATACTTTCCAGTTCTTTAATGGAATTTGTAAAAAAAAAATCAGGAAATTTCAAATTCTGAATGATATTCTGTATATGAGATAATAGATCTGGGGTTTATTCCAATTAATAAGTCCTCCTTTTCCATGTGATAAAAAAATTGCAGCTCCAAACAGAGTTCAGATTTGATCTTTTGATTTTAAGCTTTCAATGCCAGACTTTTAGACCATGAAGTTTTACTGTGGGCTTCAGCTTGTGGGATTGAGATTCTTATCTTGAACTATCTATTTGAATTGTTTCATTAGTTTCTGACATTTTCTTGCCTTTGCTGAATGGTAACTGTGTAACTGCCCTTTAAGGGTCTTACTTCGACTAAAACTAAAAGGTAACTTGGAGAATTAGTGTTTGTCATTTATCTTCAAAGAAAAGTTCTGCTATTTCAGTAACTCCTTCATTAGACAAAAACCTTACTCATGTAATTGTGATTGGATCCATAAAGGGAGTAGTACATGAGGGTTTCCAAGCCAGGCTGCCTGCTGAGATCAGGGTTGCTGAAGAATAGCTAAAACAAGCATGAGGAATTGCCTCCCAAAAAGAGCTGTCTGCAATACGAATCTCTCTATGGCAGCATGAAATGCAACATGCTTCCTATTTTTCCTTTTTAGTTAATGTGAAAGCACATCAGCTTGCTTGCCACATGCATGTTTGCTGCTACACCTCATTGTACCTGCATGAAGCTGGATACCTTTCCTACCAGGGGTAATAAATAAGAGTGATAATCACAGAATTTCTGTTTGTACTTATGCCTTTTCCAAGTGTTTCAGACCAGAATAACCAATGTGTTCTACATTATATGTCCTAAGCATGCAAAAGGTGCACAAAGATAAAATAATGAAGCACAGCACATTTTGCCTTTGGTTTCTGCTTGAGAATGAGCTCTCTGAGTGTGGGCTCTTCTCTAGGGCTACTCCTACTTGCTACTAAAACAGACAGCACATAAAATATTCTGGTGGAACTATTTGCTTTCAAGAGCTGAAGCTTTATGCAAAATACCAAGATACTTGCAGTATGTTGTAAGAGTTTAGTGTGGTGTGACTTTACAGATTTTTTTGATAATCCTAATTTTTTCCTGTACTGTCCATTATCTGAAAATCATCTTTTGGGATGCCTAAATTATCCCAATGTTTCATCATCGATCAAAATGTTCTGCTCTATTTTTGCCCAGTACAAAATCCTGGTGTTGAAGCTTCCTGTTATAATGCTATATATGTTCACTCTCTTCACATAATGAGCATGTGTTTTGAAGCAGTTGCTTTTCAAGGTCAATGCTTTTTCAGACAACTGTACTGCAATATGAGTCATAGGAGTTAATGACATAAACCATTCAGTATAAAACCACTGGCTTTTGGGTAAGCAGCAACTGAAAATGAGCAGTTCTCAGCCCCTTATTTTCCAATTCTCCCTGGTCACTGTAGCCATGAAGAGGAAATGATGGTGCAGAATTTCATTTCTCTCCTCTCTGCTCAACTGCTGTGGGGAGCAGTTTTCTCATCCAGGTTCACTGGGCCAAAGAAAAGAATCACGCTTGAGTGAATCTCTGTCTAAAAGTATGGCAAAAATTGTTCCAAGCTTCACTCTGAAGATTAACTTCACCTTTTAAAAGATGGCATCTCCATTTTTGAATAGACTTTGTAAGAGAAAAGCTATAGCAAGACATTGAAAAATTTTAAAGGATAGTGTAAAGTAACCTCCTGGGTTCTTATGTATGATCTGACACTGTTTCCTCAGTGGACAACAATCATCAGGTTGATAATTTGCATTGGACCTATGGTTTGGGATATGCTTGCAGCTATGGATGCACAGGAGCTCCTTTGGGGAAAGGCTCAGAAGATTCTTAGCCCCATTTACATGATTTTCTGAGTACAAGCAGGATACTTGGGGTGTATACTTTCCTTCAGCTTTTCTAACAAAGCAAGTAAAAATCATTTAGTAAATAATTCAGCAGGTGTTCTGTCTGTGTTATGTCAGTGTCCTGAGTTCACTGAATCTAAAGCTATCAGTAGTCTTTACTCTTTGGCTTTCTCCTTGGTGCTTTAAGTGACTTGTATAATAATGCCTTACACCTGTCACACTACTTACAGTAGTAACAAATACAGGAATGTGACAACAACAGGAATCCTTAGCAATCCAGTATATTTAAAATACCTGTTACAAGTATAATAATTACATTAAACTAGAGTTTTTTCCCTGTAGCAGTGTTATAATGTCCACATTAAATATATATTGTCATGCACCTGAATGTATTTTCTGCATCCGGATATAACTTCCCAAAAATCTAAATTAGGAAAATTTCTACCATACTTCCTGCCTATGAATCTTTTTGCTAAGACCATTTTCTTAATGAACAGTTGCACTTTATTACAGGATTTAAACACTGCATGCATTTATACTTAGAGCCAGGTAACATTTCAAGTTTGAGGTGGTTTTGTATAGAAATTGAAGAACTGATACCACCTATCAGAATGAAGATGGTTTTATCAATAAAGAGGACGACTCCAGTGATTCTACCCCAATTATGTTTTTCACATTTATTTGGGAAAAAAAAGTCAGCCTGGCATGTAGTAGCAGCTGAATCACCAGCTGAGAGCATAGCATTTAAAGCCAGAATTAGAAGACAGTGACAACAATATTAGACAGTTAAATTTGCTACATTACAGTTGCTCCAAGAAAAGCTGCTCCTGTTTGTCATACAGAGCCCTTAAAACAGTGGCTTTGCTTTAGGTTTTCCATCAACACAGTGGAATAATTTCTTTTTTGTTTTCATGCAATTTAAGTGTGAAAAGGGACTATTAAATGACCTGGTATGACTTTCTGTATGTTAGTAGCTATTAAATGTTGTCCATACTCTGGGCTCCAGGCCCAGAGGCAGACCTGTTGGCTTTGTTTCTCCCATATGAGTATTAGGTCCTGATTTGAAATATCAGAGATGGGAAATCCACTTCACTAAGGAGTTTGTTCTGGCAGTTAATGATGTTATTGTGAAAATCAGTGCCTTGCTTCTAATATGACTTCTTAGGCTACATCATCCACCTACTTGTTCTTGTAATATCTTTGCCTGCTAGTTCAAAGATTTTTCTAGTATTCTGTAATTTCTTTCTGGACAAGTAGTTGTGCATCATAATCAAGGAAACTAAATATTTGAGCTGGTTTGGGTGTGTTTTTTAACACACTAAAGAGATTGAAATCTCTGAAAATATTTCTGTGATGGTTTCCTGCACCATTTTCAATTTTCAAGCTATTTTAAAGGGCACTAGAACTGCATTCAGTTATGTCTCACCACTGTACTTGTAAACCATCTTTTTACCCTGTAGAAGTACTTTACATACATGGTATACTGTGTATATTGAAAGTAACATGTTATTTATCATCTGTAGTTGCTTCAGATGTGTAAATTAAGAGTTAAAAGGCAGAAATTCAGTCTTCAGGCAAGTCACCTGCTCCATTTTTGGGTCACCTCCTTTTGCCAGCACTGTCTCACACATAACAAACTAACTGAAGGTTTTAAGTTGAAATGGACAACAGTAGATCCCCAGCTTCCCCGATGATAGATTTGGAGCCATGTCAGCAAGGGTCAGGAAGTGCAGTTGAAAGTGGTTCTCTCTGGCCAACTTTGCAACTCCTGCTTCTCCGGCAAGCAATGGATAAACTGGACCTGTGCTTTGATAGCCCATCGCCATTTGTATGTTCTCTCAGATATGCTTTTCATTTTTCTAAAAGACCTTGTGTGTGATATTTTGATTTGAGTATTAAATTCTGGCTTAAAAGAACACATGCATGCTTTCCTTTTCCCTAAATAGCTATTCATTGGTTTAAACTAATCATTTTACCCTAACACTGTGTACCTCCTATCCCTTGTAATAAGTCTATCTGGTATTTGTGTAGTAACCCTGGAACCAATGAATGCTAAAACTTTAAGTATCTTTTTACTTTAATCAATAATTTACATTCTTTGGCATCAGATCTCAGTATTGCACAGAATTTACAAAGTAATACCATAATAAAATTTCTCTTACAATACCTTATTTCATATTTAGGAAAAGTCCTGAAAACCTTAACAGTCACTCAGAACAGCTCAAGGAGAAAGAAAAGCAAGGTTTTTTCAGGGCAATAAAAAAGAAAAAGAAGAAATCTCAAAATGTAAGTATGCAGCATTTCTAGTAGAAGAATTCTTTTATTCATTTTGAATTATACCATTTTAATATGCTAGACTAGTACAGTACCTTTGTATTATTTATGATTATATGTGTATACACTTATTTTCTCCACTATATGAAAATCAAATTCTTCTCCTATTCAGGGTTGATTTTTCTGCCTTTTCAAATATTTCTTCACTTACTAGTCCTTACTAAGGACTAGTAAGTGAAGAAATCCAAATTTACACCTTTGTTTTCATTCAGACCCTTTGAGAGCCAGTTTTGATGCAAGTTTTAAGATGATGTTGCAACAAATTGTTTTTCAGGATATGATGATACCATTCCAAGAATAGTAACTTCATTGTGGCGTGTCCCCAGAGCTTGAATAGTTTCAGGCACCTGTACAGAGAAAATGAGACTGTAACAAATGAGAATTCTTTCCAGTCTTTTTCATGGAAGTGTCTTGGTAACAGCCTCTTCTTGCTGCATTCCATGACTGGAATGAGGATGATGTGTCTTAACCATTCTTAAATGTTTTATATTTTGTTGAGGGAATGGATTATGGCTTTTGTTATTCGGTGTAAGTCTTTGGTGTCTCATGCGTTTTTACATTTTCATAAATTTTTTGGGAGGGAGAAAAAACTTTGTTTTATCAGAAAGTAGTGGTATACAAACAGTTAAAACTGTAATATTCCTGTAAGTGTAAATGCAGTTATAGTTTTGAAGATTCTCAGAATTGAGTAAATCATGCTTAATCCTGGCGAAGGGGAGTGACTTAGTGAAAATATTTACTGTCAAGGAGTGAGGTGATAGGACTGAGAGTTGATGGAGGGCTGCTCTGTTGAAAATTGGGAGAGAGGAGTGATTATCAGGCTTTTTGTTGTTCTGGGTTTTTAAAAATTGCTTTGAACTGTGTGGAACGTGCATATATATATTAACTAGAACTCAGAAATGCACCTCACCTTCCTGCTGGGTGGGTTTACAGCAATGGCATCTACCTCTCTTTCTGAACTTGTTAACCCTCATACCTATTTGAAGCTCAAATATGATTATTTATATTAAACAACTGAATTAAATGTCTAGGTTATTGCTCTGGGAATGCTTGATACCAAAATGTCCATGTAAGGATAACACCTAAGGCCATTGGTTCCAGTGATGCATTTTCAGGGGGGAAAAAAAAAGGTATTAAATTTGCATTGCTCTACTGTACTCTGATTCCAGCCATGCAGACATGGTGGCAGGCAACACTCCAATAGCTCAGCTGATAGATGGTGTATTGATTACCTCCACATTAAACTGTGTGAAAGAAATAAATACTGGATTGTGTTGCCTCTCAAAATCTGGCATTTTACAAAACACCTAAATCAAAAGCTCCTTGATCTATAGCTACCAAAACCATCACTGATTACAGGCTAAGGCAGATTTATATATAATCCATACTCCTATTCACTCTTAAAAAGAGGCGTAGAGAGGAGTGGAGAGAGAGAGAGAGAAGGGAAAAAACTGTGTTTGCTACTTTAGGGGTGGTATCTCACAGAAAGATGGATAAATTAGTGAAATAATATAGTGATACAACTCTTTCATGCTCAGCTAGAAACTTGCTGAGATCAACTTGAGTTTTGGATCAAACCACAGCCAGAAAAACCTCTTTTCATTTCTACTTACAGCTGATTTCCAGGACAGTATCTAGGCATAGACTGTACCACTGATGTGTGTACAGGTGTCTGGCTCAGACACTGGTCTTTGTTCTTCTTCATCTCTCAGTTGAAGACATCTACCTAACAAATGCTGGGACAGTCTTTAGGATCTTCCAGCACAAAATAAACTTACTGCCTTCAATTCAGCACCAGATTTGGTGTTAGTAATAAAAGTTGTTCATAGCACTGTAATATTAGCCCTTCAACTACACATATAATGTTTTCTATGAATTCCTATTAAAAGTCTTAATAGACAGCTTGTTACTACCCAAGGTTTTTTCCTGAGACCTACAATTCATTTAGAGTCCTACAAGTATGAAATCCCAGTTATTTACTCAAACACAGACTTTCAGCAAGAAATAGCAAACTAGACCTGGGGACTGTCACAGAGCTAGGAAACACATAATAGCTAGCTGTTACTTACTTCTGCTATCCTTTGGCAAGTCTCATTTTGCTGGTGGTCATCATCACAGGAGTTGTAAAAGATACCTGAAATTGGATTGAAGACATCTTAGTAATATCATTCTCAAGATATCTAATAGCCCAGAACTGGTCCCAGTTCCTGTCACTTTTTCCTGCAGGTTGTTCCCATGAATCATTCTCCCTAGAGTTCTCCAGGTGCAGTACCTCGTGGGTTAGCAATTGTTACTGCCTATTATGGGAATTCTTGGCAATATTGTTGTATCAGAGCTGTTCTTATCCATTCTTCTTTTCATCGTTTGAAGTGTTTTAGAAATGTAGCAGAAGGTTTTGAGAATTGTTAGAATCACAGTTTTATGTCATTTCCCACCAAACAATTTGATATCCGTGAGGGTTGTGCACAGTGTCAGTAGGCACTATCTTCAGAGGAGCCTGAGTTTTGCAGATTTTGGCACTTATTTCAAGCTATGGGTCTGAAGAAATTATCTGTTTTGGAAAAAACAGTTTCAGGTGAGCATTTCTCTTAGCAATGCTTTTGTTCCTTTTAATTTACTGAATTTGAAACAGGAAATTCTTCTGACCATAATGTTCCTAAACATAAGCTATGCTAATTATTGATTTTCATTAACTTGGATGGAATCTGGAAGCTGAGAAAGCTGCTTGAAAGCCCGTTCTTTTGGTAGTGCACTTGTCATTGTATATAGTCATTTTGTAATTCTATTGCATAATAAAGATTTCTACTGATAGACAGGAGAATGCAAGGCACAATATATGTGTCTTATGCTTGTTTGCACCTGAGCAGGGGAGGAATAGACCCATTTATAGTTCTAGTACCTTATAGTTCTGTTTGTTGTTCATTCATCTACTGGTAAGCTCTTTGGTTGTGCTCCATAAATTAAAATAAAACAGTCAGTGTACTTGCAGCTATACGTGAAGTTGCTAATGGCATATTTATGTTAGAACTGAAACAATCTTGGAGCCTTAGCTCTTACTGCGAGTTAAAAATAGAAGGCTTTTTTTCTTTTTTTTCCCCTAGAGTAACTATCAACTGCTCATTCTGAAACCAGCTCCTATTATTGTTAGTGTATCTTTAATATTTTCTTTATATAAAAATAAGAAATGTCATACTGCTTTAGGTCATTATCAGAAATACAAATGATTGCCAGAGTTACAGGATTTAATTCAAAGCTCAGTAAAGTCAACAAGTGCTACCGGTTATTTCCAAAAGCCTTTGAAATAAACACATTCTGTATTCCTGGTGAACATGGGTATAAGAATAGGTGTGGTGATCTATTTTTACATGCCTTCTATGCATTGAGTTCCTTGAATTTGTTCCATAGGCTTTTTTCAAGCATTATTGTATTTTCCAAAAGCAAATTATAGGCTTGATAGTATGTATTGTTGAATTACCAAAAAAAAAGTTAACTTAATAA
This sequence comes from Ploceus nigricollis, assembly GCA_013399945.1. NCBI lineage: Eukaryota > Metazoa > Chordata > Aves > Passeriformes > Ploceidae > Ploceus > Ploceus nigricollis. The sequence goes on from VXBC01010814.1 coordinate 422,781, forward strand.
GGGGCAGATCTCTTGAATTGAAATACTATGCATTTAGTTTTTGTGTCTTATATTGCAGACAGACTCAACCAACGGCGAGAATCCAAGCATCAAGAAATCCCTCTTTCCTCTTTTTAATTCAAAGAATAATTTAAAGCATAGTTCTTCTTTGAAAAAACTTCCTGTAGTCACTCTACCAATGGTATTAATTTTTAAGTACAGTAACACTGTAAAATGCTCCAGTAAATTTGTTTTACTGACTACAGCAGCATGTGGTTTATTTTCATGGTATCACTTCCTCTTCATGCCAGTTAAGTATCTTGGGCCAGTTCAATAAATTTAAGTAAAATTGGCAGTCTTGTTGAAACAGATTATGCCTAAGAAAATTTTTAATAGTATTTGGTATAGTGAAAATGTAACATACAGAGTTCCAGAGAGAATGAGCCTTGGGAGTAAGACTAAGGAAGGTAAATAGTTGTGAAATTCTGTATGTTTAAAATTAAACTGACTCATGTTTCATTCAGGAAAGAAATCAACCTGGTTTGGTTTATAATTATATCATAAATACATAATTTTATACAAACTACTCCTTTTTATATAAATTTAAATAAATCAAATACTAACAATGGATTATCTGGAAAGAACTTTAGCTCTTGTGTCTGTTGTATTTTTGTTTGTCCTGATTGTTCCTGATAAAAGACAGCTTGCATTAAAAATAGATTTTATTTTCACTGTCCTCTTTTTACTTAGAATTCTTGAAATGAGATAAAAAGCTGCATGTAAGTTTTAAATTATCTTTCTGCCATAAAGTTTCAGCTGTTTCTTAATTTTTGCTTTAGTTTGGGATATTTGTGGAGGAGAAGAAAGATGGGAATAGAGAAAGTTCTTGGTTTTGTGATGTCAGTCAGGAGATCAGTTTAGAGGGATTTTGGTCTGCTTCACTCTGGAGCAAATTTATAGAACTGATCCATGGTCTTAACTGCAGTATGGAATGCTTTTAAATGAAGATGAGGCTCAACAATATTTTGTTTTTAGTTTTATTTTTGAGGCCTTGTTTAACTGCTCTTTCTTACAGCAAATAACACTAACAGCATGTGAATGCTTTAAGGGCTAAGGGTAGAGCAAATCTGCATGATGTCCACAGCCACTTGCTCTTACTATGGGGAGAATTATTGAGAGGTCATTGCAATTCTGCTGCAGTAATGGGCTTCACTTGTGTTCTGTAATTAACTGTGGGAAATTATTTACAGCTATTCTTAAGAAAATACTAGGAGACCAGTATTCAATATTTTGTTGCAGATGCCTAATACTGAAGGTCAGGATCTCTTGGCATTACAGAAAGCCATTCATTCTTCCAATCACCAGAGCAGCAGACAGAAGGATTGGCATCCTGAGAAGATGACAGAAATCCAGCCTCATGTAAGTGGCATTATCAATTCCCTGTATATTAATATCACTGATGTATCTTGACAGCTTTTTCTCTGGTGAACAGAAGAATTGCATTTGACATTGTTTCCCAACTTTCTAATTTCTTGCTCACTGGATGTACCTGCAGTCCTGCATAATTTTTTAAATGTGGACATGAATGACAAGGAAAAGAGAGACTAAATGTCCTGTGTCAGTCTTTGAGCCCTTTGAAATATGTTTTTGTATTGTAGGCAAGCAGTGTTTCAGTGCACGTCTATGGTAGCGATGCAGTGCTGTACAAAATCCCTCAAGTCAGCTCTGTAAGGAATGGTGACTCTTGAGGGTTGGCTGCTGCTCAACAGAGTTTGATACTTGATGTGGTCACCAAAGCTTCGAGACCATGTTACAGTGTGGCTGGCACAGACTGCAGTTTCAGCAGGCTACATTTTTGGAGCATAGCACTCCAAATTAGTGTAACTTCATTTTCTTTCTAAAACCAGCTCAGTGGGCAGTGTTTGGGAGGGAGTGTCAGTGCCATGCTCCATTGTTGTCACATTGGAAACTGAAAAAGAGGGTTTGTTGCAGCTGCAGTGTTTGAAGAAACAAGTTGCTCTGTGAGCTGTGGAATTTAACAAGACTGCTTTCATACCACTTTGTGAACTCAGGCTTCCCCAGGCTTTTGCTATCCATTTTCAGTAACGCTGTATCACCATTCACCTTCAACCTGCTCACCAGTGAAAGAAGCTGCGGGAGACTAGAGCTGCCTATCACCCAGCTGCCAGCAAACAAAATATGTAACTTCTGAGTTCTGCCAGACCTTGTTTCAGTGCAGATAGATGATTACTCAAGACTCACTCCAACCCCTAATTTATCACAACATTTTTAAGAACTTGTATTTCTGAAATCTGTTCCTCATAAAATGGGCTGAGGTTCTTAAGTTAATAGCAGACAGATGGACAGCTAATGCAATTGTCTATGCCTGCATTTTCAAAGGAAACAAGGATAAAATAATTGATGGGAGCAATTTTTTTCTGAGGAAGAAAAGGTTCCATCTTTTCAGGTAGCTAATAGATTGAACTGTGATGAGAAGACATTTTCTCAGGTGTGTAGTCATAGCTTGGAATGAAATATATCAAACAAATATGGAATAAAAGTGAAGAAGTCCTGTAAAGTTTAAGATGTTCAGTTTAGGATAGGACAGCTTTTTTATGGGAGGTCTGATATGATGGAGCTTTTCTGCATGTCTTTCAGAGCCAGCCGTTAAAATCTCTTCGGAAGCTCTTACACCTCTCTTCAAACCATCCTGTCGCTGCTGAGCCCCGCTTCCAGCCCTTACCCAGCCAGCCAGCCAAAGCTTCTTTTCCTGAAGTGCGAATCCATCCCATGAGTCAAAGCTCCAGCAGCAGCAGCAGCAACGTGCGGCCAGAGCCCCAGCCGAAGAGCCGGCCAACGCTGCAGATCCCGAGCCAGCTGGAGCCCACCTGGCACGTGTCCCCCGTGAACAGGAGCGTGACCGACGGGCCCCCCTACTCGGACCAGCTGCCTTCCAAGAGCGGCCAGAACGGGCACACCTACAGCCGAACAAACCGGTCGCGCATGCCAAACCTGAACGATCTCAAAGAGACTGCCTTGTAATGGCTCTCCAGCAAATAGACCAGTGTGGGTGGAGATCAGCATAGGGGAGCGGTGGTGGTTCTGGTGATGGTAAGACTGCATTTTCAGCTTTATAAAGGTGTGCAATATGTACATGTGGAGCTATGCTGTTCAGCACCACGAGAGAGTCAGGGATTATACAGGAACACGAGTGGAACTATGAATTACCAGTCATCAGAAATGTCACTGGACGCCAGGCAGAGTGTGCCGGTCAGGGAGAAAAATGCATTGTCATTTTCTCTCATTTACATTCCAGCTTAGTGCACATCTCTGTCTGAAAGCTGGGAGACTTCTGGTATGTATTGGCACTTATAAGGGTGAAAACATTGTCTAGGCCTATGCCCTTACTACATTTTTTGCTGCCTAGTTAAAACAGTGGGGTTTATGTGATAAAAGTGTATCCCTGTTAAGGGTTTAAAGTTAAATTGTATGTCTTAAATTTGTTTTTTAAACTTCCATATTTGATAGGATTTGTAATATTTATTTATGATGACCTAATATTGTACTGTTATAATCATATCTTTTATGTTATAATGTAAAGTTATTTTGAGCTGTTTGAAACATTGTGAAGCAGTGCAACAGCAACAGTAGTTTCTATAAAAAACTAACAGTAACATTTATATATTGCATCAGGAGTATTTTATTCTATATATAAATATATATATATAAATGGAAAATAACTGTCTGTTTTTTAAATATACTCATTTAAAAGAAAAGTATTGTTATGACACTATCTGCCATATTTTTTATACATTTGTGATATAAAGTGCAGTATTATACTTCTAATAAAAGGAAGCTGAATGTGGATATAAACGTGACTGTAACAGTATGAATCTTGCTTGGCTATGAGAGCCCAGTATTATAGGCATTATTGGTAACAAACAAAAGACAACATTTGATTCCAAGCTTTATTATGGGCTGTTTTGTTGGAAGTATTGGCTAAATGCAAGAGACTGCAGAACTGTACAGTAATCTAAATGTGGTATGTTCTCCCCTGTCCTTAGCTTTCCTAGTAATATTAATGGGATTTCTGCATCTGCATCAAGAGCACAGAGCCCCAGTACCAAATTTTTGTTTCTTCTAAAGAGATAAAGTGCCCCATTACTACAAGCAAAAGCAGGTGCTCTTCCACTTAATAGCAGGGGTGAAAACCAAAGAAACACAGCATGAATTGCAAGTGAAATGCAAAACTTCAACACTTAAGCATAGCATGGCACTGCAGATCATGGTATAAGCTTTTATGCATATGTGTATTTTACATCTCTAGCAATCTATTAACTAATAAGATAAACACTGTATTAGAATTTAAACTACTCTTGCACTTTTTATTATATTTCAGGATGTATTTAAAGCTACAAATCTGATATTTGGATATTGAGGGAGAAAGTTGCCATGCAACTTGACTTCTCCTTAGGTCTTACTGTCCAAATATTCCCATACCCAGTTCAGCTACCAATCTCAGCAAAATACTAGATCTTGGGCTCCAGGCTCCTGAACAACATAGTTAAAACTGCCTTTACCTTGGTGAATGTCAAGTGTAGCAAATACACACCCTGATTCCTCTGTTGCTACCAGTAAAGTAAATCAAAGGTGAGCCAGTAGGAGTCAAAAGAGTTATGCCGGTCTAAACTTTGTGCAATAAGAGGAGAGCCAGGCCTGTAGTGTCAGAACAATACAATCTTTCCTTTTTAAACACTTTAGTTCTACTCCCTCATTACTCTGCAGCATACTTTGTTTTTTAGATGCTGTCTTCATACGACACCTGTACTTGCAAATACACTGTCTTTTCCAAAAAGAGATTTACCTGAATGTAAATTGAATGATTTAGCCATAGATGTAGTTAACAGAAGCAGCCAGGCAGTAAAAGCTGAACTTCCGACTTGGATAACAATGCAAACTGGACATGCTGTTCAGTACCTCTTGAGTCATACCAAAGTTCTAACAGCAGCAAATTCGGCACCACTACTGTAAAAATTGTTGTCAGAAAGAACAGTGTGGAGGATGTTATATCAGTTTTGTCCAGGACTAAAAATAAGTCTACTAAATTTGAAAAATTAAAAACCAGGAATTCTTCCTTTGTCAATTGCCTGCAAGAAATGTGCATGTGATTTTTCTATAGCTAGATATGATATATAATATCTCTCTATATATGATATATATATACTCTATTGATATATCATATATATAGCATATATAAATACAATAGACATGAAAGGGTATTCCGTTTTTTCCAAGTTCAGTGGGCATCCAGGAAAGATATTGTGATATTTACTTGTCGTCACTGTCAGAGTTTAGCAGCTTATTTTAGCAGTCTCTGTTAGATTCATTGCTTGGTCACAGCTACATGAGCCCTTTTAGCCCTGCTTTGAAATGGGCTGGTGCCACTGAAAATCCCTCACAAAAGCACTGCCTGAGAGAGTGGGGCTCTAAGCAGTGTGGTGTGAATGCCTCTTATGGCAACAGAGCTGGTGAAGGGCCTGGAGCACAAGTCTTACGAGAGTGGCTGAGGGAGCTGGGAGTGTTTAGTCTGGAAAAAGGAATCTCAGAGGGACCTCATTGCTCTCTACAACCACCTGAAAGGAAGGTGTAGCCAGGTGGGGATCGGCCTCTTCTCCCATGTCTCAAGTGAAAGGATGAGAGGAAATGACCTTCTGTTGTGCCAGGAGAGGTTCAAATTAGATGTTAGGGAAAAAAGATCACTGAAAGGGTGTTCAGGCATTGGAATAAGTTGTCCAGGGATGTAGCGCAGTCATAGACTATGGAAGTGTTTGAGAGGCATCTGGATGTGGCACTTGGGGATATGGTTTAGGAGTGACTGGGGTTGTTGATGGTTGGACTGGATGATCCTAAAGGTTTATTCCAACCTTGATGATTCTGCATTCAGTCTCACAGGGAATGTTCAGTGTACACTCTTCTGCGCTTTGTGGATATGTATCCTTTTTCCTCTGCTAGGTTTTTAGCTTGCTGGTAAGATCTTCATGCTGGGGATGATGACACTGGTCTATATGTGGTTGTTACGATTTCTAGCAAGGAAAAATGTTTCTAAAGGATTTTTTTTTCTCCGTACCCATTAAGTTAAATCAGGATGATCCCTGACTGTACATATAGCTGTTTAAAGTAGTTAGCAAATCTTCAAAGGTGACCCAAGGAATGTTTGAGTATTTGGTGGCCCATATTTACAGAAACTTTTTTCTACTTCATACTGCATTTTCCTCTTGAATTCAACAAACTGTAGTAGCTTTCAGTTGAGTACTAAATTGTGTTGTATGTATGTAGTACTTTCTTCTGTTGGAAAGAAGTTTCAGTAGCTCGGCCAGCTGGTGCTGGGATGAATTCTGTATTTTTAACTTGGTCTAGCTTCCCAATATTTAGAATATGGCTAATGTAATTTTGTCAAGATTTTCAAAGGAGTCTTATTATAGTGACTGAGATTTTCTGACTTAATAAAGAGGAAGAGAATTACAGAGCAAACTATTTTGTAAGTGTGAGCTTTCCTTTGCACTGGTCTGTGAGTCCTGTACTACATGCTCTATAGATTTATTTAGTATAAAGGATCCTAGTTAAACTGTATTTTATTCTTTGGCAATCTTTTGCCTTATGGCATCACTGATGATGTGAACAAAAAAGAAACTATGTTTCAGAAATTAATTGTAGTCATTTTGCAGAACTCAAGCTGCCTAAACTTGTCTATATGTTTTAGTTATAGCTCTTGAGCTCTTTTTAACTGAAAAAAAAAAAGCACCTTAAGGTCATCCTAACTGAAATTGTATAAGTGTCTAAGCTGTCATTTTAAACTGCAATGTAAATGTATTAACCTAGAACAACATCTGTTTTCAATAGACCTGGGCACAGAGAGCAGTTCCTTTGTCCTATTTACTTTTTGCTCCATTTATTGCAGTCCAAGCTTCATTGCCGCTCTGAGAGGTTGCTGGGAGAGCGCTGGGCAGAGTTCTTGGCAGGAAGTCAATGATCCCAGATTTGTCTCCTAAAACATTCCCCAAACACCACTTGTTCTTTTAGATCAATATTAAAGCAGGCTTCAAACTTCCAAGTGCATGAGGCATCCTCAGGTCATCATTTGGCTTGTCACCTTTCTCTCTACCACACCAACTTGTTTCTGGGAGCAAGGCTGGAGAGACTCTTCAGGAAGCAGTGGCCTGTGGTAGGCTCTTCCCCTTCCTTGTCATTGCAGTTAGATTTCTTAGGAGATGAATCTCTCTTGTTTAAAAAGCTACATACCAACCTTTTCTTTTTTTCTTCAAAAGCTGATGAGGTGTTAGCTGAGTAGACTCCTAGGTTCACCCAGAAAAAGTTGTGTATTCTCAACAATTCTGTAGACCTCCCTATAAGAACACAGGGAACCTATGGGTATACAGATTATACAGCTCTGAAAGCACTGTTGTGATCCAGGTAGCTAAGGCAAAACCTAGCCACTTTAAAGAGGAGCTGTGCTCTAGAAATATTGGGGGTTTTATTCACATTTCATTTTTTTTTGTTGTCTTGTAATGATTTGATAGTCAGACATGCTTCAAAATACTTGCATGTAATTAATTCTGTACGTGTTGATCACTGTCAGAGTAGAGCTGGGAGAATATTTCTGTCCCAGTCACACAAAGAGTGTGAAAAGGATAGCCATATATGATATACTGCAAAATGTGGGGTGGCAATGAATGTTTATTTTTTTCCATTCCAGCTAGCATGCATATTACATCTATTAATGAGGTAATATCACAAACCATGCATCCAGGCTGTTGTTCATGTTAGTAGGCCCACCATTTGAAATAGGAGTGCCACAGAAGATGGTTGGAAAGGCGATGTGCCCTATGTAACCATTTTTTAATAACCTTCAAATCAGGACACTATTTAAGAACAGGTGCCTTTCCCTACACAGCTCTTCTAATGGTATCATGATATTAATCATTCATTAACTGGGTTTGTAATGAATGAGGAAAAAAGCCATTTAACTTCTGGCCTTTTTTTAAAAGGGGGTGATTTGAGTAAACCCTTTTAATATAACAAAACTTGAAAGTTCTACATGTGGGCACCTTTTTCAAATGGTAAAGCAGCAGCAGTGCATCAATGCTCAGGCTCATCAGGCAAGTGAAGGCTTGTGCTGTATTGAATGTTGTACTGAAACAGAAGATTCCTCATTTTGCAATCACAAAGCAATTTCATTAAAATTAGCAAAGCAGATTTTATAGGAGATCCTCTTTCAATTGTAAGAAGAAAGCTGTGTTAGGTCATCTGTTCTCTCAGTGGAGTGTCTTAACAACTACCACACGAGACAGCATAGGTAAATCTGATGGATTAGGTCTGAATTTTACTTGTTTTGCTTGGATACAGATTTGTGACCCTATGTGCGCCAATTGTTTGGTGCAAAAGCTGGGGTTTGACCTACTCAGTGGAAGATGCATGGGAAGTGTGAGAGGACTGGCCTCACTATGTTTGGATGCTTTCATTCCACCAAATCAGATTGCTTCTCAGGCTCTTTTAGAACATAACAAAATATGCAGCCGGGCAATTTTGAAACATGTGACTCTTGAAACATGGCCCAAGAGCCTGAACATGGAATTTGTGTCTTAGCCTAAGAATGACTACACATCTCTTGTCTTCTCTGCAAGTCAATCTACCTCTTCTCTCTTGCAGAATGTGGTTGAGGTTGGGTTTGTTTATTCTGAGCTTATTTTGACTCCAATTTTTGAAGAGACATCTAAAAAGATTCTTTCTCTAGGTACTGTTAGCAACCATGTAATAAAATATTGTTGGGCCTTCATCTGAAATACTTCTGAAATCTCCAAGCCATCCGAGCTCCTTCTCTAGAATCCGAGTGCCATCCTTTGCACTGCTTTGCAGTCTTCCCTTGGCCTTCCCCTTGTGGTTCTCAAATATTGCAGTTGCCTTGTTCTTTGTTGTTTCTCTAGTGCAGATTTTCAGGGAGTTAGAGGCCTTATCTACTACTCCACCCTATTTGCTGTTTTACTCAAACAGCTATCCTTAGACTTGCTCAGGATTTCCTTAATTTTAATTTTCCATTTCATCTGGGTGAGATACCTTACCTCATTGTGCCCCCACCAAAACACACTGCCTACCAGGCTTTTCGTTCCACCAGGCCTCTGTTTTCACAGGGCATTGTTTCTCTGGATCCGTTCTGAGAAATGCAAGGTGGCATCTCAATTGTACAGGCGTAGAAATGTGTTGTGAAGTAGCTGCTGTTGTAGAGCTTTCCATTAGCATAATTATAAAGCATATTCATAGCACAAGGTAGAAACCTCTGTTCAGTGTTCCTATAGGATATGAACCTCTTGGTGTAAACTCCTGACATGTAAATCCAGTGGCAGAGCTTTTAACTCCTTAGTTACAAGGCAAAACTTTAAGCATAGGGAACTGTTTCGACCTTCCTTTTCTTTCTTTTTTTTTTTGCTAGTGCACATCTTACACTCGTACTACTGAAGGATATGACTAATTGAAAGAAGTAACTTTATATTTGGGTTATATGGACCAATAAGCTAAAATCTTCCCAGAAACCATAATTTTGTTGGAAATTCTATGCAGGCATTTTAAAATCTGGTTAGTCTGATAAGGTCTGCTTAGGTCTGCTTAGGAACTGCTTAGATCTCCACTGTGAAATGTTTAATTTTAAATTTGTGACATTTGGAAGAAAGAAAAAAAAAGAAATTTAGGATTTTTTTTTTCCACTAACTGCCAGTACAGATTAACAGGCTGGGGAGGCAGCTTTCAAAACTTATAAATTTATGGATAAGATTCCCTGATGTTTTTTAACAGCTATTAGAAATCTAAAGCGCACAAACTTTTAAATCTACCATGCTTTCTGTTGTGGAAGGGATATGTTGTGGTGTTAGCCTTTTTAATCCTGGAATACAAATTGATTTTAAAATGTGTTGAATATTTAAGGATGACTTCATGCAAGTTAATAAACCATTTGTAAAGTGTTTGTATACAACCCTTTGTATCATGTTGTTGGTACACCTTACCAAATTTTTTTTTGAGCATGTATTCCATTCTTTACTTCTGTAAAATTTCTATTGTTGCTGTAAATATTCTAAAAGAGAAAAAAAAATCCTGTGGTAACCTTAATTATCAGCATGGAAATGGTTAATTTTTACTGAGCACAATGTATTTTTGAATGGGCCTTCCAAAATATGTCTTTAATAAAAATGCAGATTTTGCACTAGAACCCTGGCACTGTTCAACAGCTGATCTTATTCCTGACACATCTCTTCCAGAGCACCTCTCCATCTGTTAGCTTGGCTCAGATGAGTGGAAGGGACCAGAACCAGGACTCCTGTGCCCAGTGGGTTACTGCCAGGTCCTGGCTGACTCCCCCATCCGAGAGGCCACTTGTAGCTGTCCACAAGCCTGATGTTTCCATGGGATGTTTGCACAGGGCATCGTCTCTGAAGCACCTTGTTGCCCACCGTTCCTCTAGTCTCACTGCAGGACGGATTCTTCCTTTCAGGGCAAGAATGTCTGCTCTTTTTTGAACAGTACCAACCCACCAAGCCCCTTAGCAGGCACCACCAGAAATTAAAAGGCCCTGAAAGTTTCCAGTCTTTGCCACAGGAGAATCGTCGTGATGACATTTTGTCATTGTCACATGTAAACTGAGACACTTTTAGGCAAATGTTGAGGTGTTAAGGTGTCAGCAATGAGAGTTTTTGATGGCTTCCTCTTAATGTATCCTGGCTATGAGTTTTTTTGTTACTGTATGCAGCTTTAAAAAAACTTTAAATATTTTCCTGCTAGTCTCTCATTCTTTGGGGTAATTGGAAACAAACTGAATAGGGACCACTTTTCCTGGCCTCCCTTCTTTCCCTCTGAGCTCCAGCAAGGCTTGCTGAAAGCCAGGACTTGCATTCTGTTACATCCCTCTGAAACAGCTGTCTGATGGGTTGTGCAGCAACCACAGCCGTGGTGAGACCAGGCTGCTGCCAGTGCCTGTACTGAGCTGTGCCCATCACCTCCCTAAGAGGGAAACTTCCAGCCTGAGCTAATGGCTTCAACTTCCACCAGGAAAAGCAGTCTAGCATTTTAATATTTCCATCCGGAAGTGGGGTTTAAATGCATTTCCTCGAGGTGCCCAGTGCTCTGGGGACTTAGCTTAACTCTTAAAACTTTACTTGGCTCTTACTCTTCCAACGATCTAGTTTAGTAACCCCTTTTCTATACTCCCTGAAGAGCCCCAGAAACTGGAGTGGCCATCTCCTTGAAGAGGTTGAGCACCTTGATGTGGTATCTCCAGTGTAGTTAGTCAGTATTAAACCCCCATGGGATGGAGGGCAGAGTGGACATTTTTCTCTGGATGGAAGTGAAGGGATAATTCCTGCATGTTCCTGCATTCCATTAAGATAAAGGGTCTATTGACTTACAAATGAAGTGGCTGGTCTGGAGGCCTGAGGCAGTCTCTGATCAGGTAACTTAGACTGGGTACAAACTTCTCAGCACCGTTTGTTCCCTCACTTCTCTCTTCACATCCATCCTGAAAATCCAGGTCATAAAGCTGAAAGCTGTTCTTGGTCCTGTTTCCTATTTCAAATCCCTTGTGTTTTATGCAGTTGCAAAGCCATACATTGGTCTCCCTATCTCTGCAGGTAAAGACCTGCAGGATTGTTTAACATCCTTGTCAGTGGGAATGAGTGTGCTCTCACCAGCCCCTGTTGTGCAGTTGACATGCTCGAGGGAAGGAAACACGTCCAGAGGGAGCTGAGCAGGCTTAAGAGCTGTGCCTCTGAAAACCTCATGAAGTTCAACAAAACCAAGTGCAAGATCCTGCATGTGGGTCGAGAAAGTCACAAGCAGAAATACAGATTGGAGGAGGAACAGATCAAGAGTACCCCTGAGGAGAAGAGCTTGGGGCTGCTGGTGGATGAAAGGTTCAGCATGAGACAACAAACTGCACCTCCAGGCCAGAAGGCCAGTTGTATCCTGGACTGTATGAAAAGCAGTGTGGGCAGCAGGGTGAGGGAGGGGATTCTCTCCCTCTGCTCTGCTCTGCTCTGCTCTAGTGAGACTCCACCTGGAGTGCTGTGCCCAGGTCTGGGGCCCCCAACACAAGAAAGATGGGAACCTATTGGAGCATGTCCAGAGGAGCGTCACTAATATGTTCACAGGGCTGGCACACCTCTCCTGTGAAAACAGGCTGAGAGATTTGGGCCTGGAAGAGAAGGCCCTGGTGAGACTTTATAGCACCTTACAGTACCTAAAGGAGGCTGCAGTAGAGCTGGAGAGGGACTTTCAAGGTCATGTAGTTACAGGACAAGGGGGATTGTCTCTAAGCTAAAGGAGGGCAGTTTTAGATTAGATATTAAGAAGAAATTCTTTACTGTGAGAGTGGTGAGGCACTGGGACAGAGTGCCCAGAGAAGCTGTGGACTCCCCATCCCTGGAGGTGTTGGATGGGGCTCTGAGAAACTTGGTCTAGTGGAAGATGGCCCTGCCCATGGCAGGGAGATAGGAGCTAAATGATACTTAAGGTTCCTTCCAACCCCAATAATTCTGTGATTCCTTGGTTATGAGGAAAAGCTTTTATATTTATGTAATTATACTTCAGCTGGTGCTATCTCACTTTCATGATGGTCTCAGTCACACTGTCACTCCAACATGCTGAATTTATGCAGAAGTGGAAGTCAAATGCAATTCTAAAAGCATTTTAGTGCCACTTAATTAATTAAGCCTCTCAGCACTCTTTATATCAGAGGCATAGGTTAAGTGAATTTCTAGAGGTCAATTAGCAAGTGAGCTGCATACAAGGATCAGAACAGAAACTCCTGCTTTAGCAGGAACCACTTAGTCGCAAGTCAGACGTAGGTCCCTTCCCCATGCCAGTGGAGAGGTGAACTGCAGACAAAGGACAGGGCAAGGCAGGAGACAAATGAAAACAAATGAACTGTGAAATGCACTGTGTTCCATCTTATGTATTGCCATACATTTCAATCTACAAAAAGGTCTAGTGATTTCTTTGAAGATGGGAGGCTGGAAGAGTGATAGCACAGGTCCTTTCTACCTAGAAAGTATTTTTTTCCTCCAAGGTTTTATTATATCCTCTCTGTAGGATCAGTCATGTGAAGCTGCCTGAATTTAGAGTGGTGCCTTGGTGTATAATGGTGTGTGTTCCATCCATTCAGGCTGTGCATTAAGCCTGCCAGCTCTTCCAAATCTCACAGGAGCTTCTGGCCTTTGCCATCGGGTGCATTTCCAAAACCAGACAACTGAAAACCCCTGGACTGTATAGGAGCTTGTCAGAGGCCAGTCACAAACAAGGCTTTGACTAGCTACAGTCAAGCTTAACAGCTTTGGGATGATACAAATATTCACCAGCTTGTGCCCAGTTCATCCTTCTGCCCCTCACAGCCACCCCTCCACTCCTCAGTCATGCAGGAAAACATCAGCACCAAGGCTCCTTCCCCCATTACCATCCATCAGGGCATGGAGCAGAGCTGCCTGTGCTGCTTTTAGGGCAGGGAGAGCTGTGTGTTAACATATTGGCAACTGCAACCAGGGCCTGGAAATGCTTCAGCTTTCAGTGTTGGTGTTAGCAAGACAAGAGCTGTGATGGCTGCTGGGGGGCCCTTGTCTCCCTGGTGCTGGATGTGCAGTGCCTCCAGGGAGGCTGCTATACCATGCTGGTCCCACAGCTTGGCTGCTGAGGAAATGCCTTGAGCTCAGTGGATCCTCTCAGTAGAGCCTGCCTTGACTGTTCAGCATTAAGAGAGCCACATAGTGATTTCTTACTAAAAAAATGTGTCCCTAGACCAATTTGTGGATAGGCAAAAATCCTATGGATGAGGAGGTGGGAGGGAAGCAAGGGAGTGCTGGTGTATAGCAGTCATCTCAGCAGATGGCAACTGGTCTTTTTTACACCTCTGTAGACTTCATGCTGTTGGTTACTGGAGCAGCTTTCAGACTTGCCAGAAGAGCTTATTTCCCTGACAGCTATTATTTGTCTCTACATACAGGAATAAAACAAGGCAGAAATATCTGCTCTCACAAATGACTGTGATTAATTGCACAGCCATCCAAAAGCTTTTCTCATGTTCTTGGTCACGTCTCATTTGTTTTTAGTCATATCTGTACTCCTGCCCTGCACACCGAGCATTCACCTCTCTGCCCATAGGGATAAGGAGAGGACAGGAGAGGCAGACGGGCTGCCTCAGTGCCACTGTCGTCATGCCTCTCCTCTCTTCCCTGAGACAGTTCAGGTTCTGTTGCTGTGATTCTTTGGGATGGATGCACAGATTGTTAGAAAATAGGGAAAAGTCCTCTGGTGCCTGCCAGGTTTGTGCTGCAGGTGTGTGGGAAGGCAAACCAAAGCTGTCACTCCAGAGCTCCCCACAACCCTCCCTCATGTGAGTTGTGGGGGCTGCAGGTCCCACCTAGGCTGTGCTGGGCACCAGCTCCTGGGCTGAGGCAGGGACATGAACCTTAGTAACTGGCTGTCACCTCAGGAAGATGGGTTCATCACCCACATGCCCCAAATTCCTTGGGTGCTAAACACCCACTGGGGATTGGGCCATGGAGATCAAACAGTTGAGAAGAATGAGTCCCTGTATCTGTGCCCAAACATCCACAGGGAGCAAAGTGCTGGGGTCCCCAGGATGTGTCAGTGCAAAAACAGAGAGGATACAGAGAGGGTTTGTCCACCTGGTGCTCAAGGCACCGATGTCTGTCCCAAAACCAGGCACAGCAGCTCAGGCCAGAGGGTTCCTGATACAGGCAAACATGAGGTGATTTGAGAGTGTGATATTCAGATGGGGGCCCTCGTACCAGGGATAGGCTAGATGAGGCCCCAACCCCATCTCAGGGCATGAGGGTGAGATGTCTGTCCTGGCATACACCTGCCCTCCCAAGCCCTGCCTGTGGACCTCATCTGCATGTATTCCAGTGTTCACAGCACATCACAGATCATTTCCCCAGCCTAACACCCAGGGCCAGAAACACCGCATCTCACAGGATCCAAGCCATGGCCCTGACCCTTCCTCTTCCCCAGTGCGTGTCCCACACCCCGCATCAGCTGTATCACCGGGTGTGGTGTGAAGTAACATTTTATTCAAGACAGCCCTTCCCCTTGCAGGCTGGGCGCTTCCACCGTGGCAGTGGCGCAGGACGAGGCAGGGGCAGGCAGAGCCCAGGGAGCCGCCGCGGACACCGCGCTCAGCCGCACTTGACCAGGCACTCGAGGAGCTCCATGCGGATGGCGATGCGCACGTGCCAGCCC
>VXBC01010814.1:438921-456195 GCA_013399945.1 Ploceus nigricollis
AGTGGCGCAGGACGAGGCAGGGGCAGGCAGAGCCCAGGGAGCCGCCGCGGACACCGCGCTCAGCCGCACTTGCCCAGGCACTCGAGGAGCTCCATGCGGATGGCGATGCGCACGTGCCAGCCCAGCGGGATCAGGCGGATGTAGCGGGCCACGATGGGCGGCCGCAGCAGGTTCTGCACCGAGGACGAGCGGTCCGAGTTGCCATAGAAAACCTGTCAAGGGAGGGGGGNTGTTTGGGAAAGCTCAGCATCTCCCCAGGGCTGCAGGAACTTCAGCAAAGCCAGCAGAGCCTCCTATGCTAGGACAGGGCCATTCCCATAGATGGGCATTGAGGATACCTGGGAGGCAGCAGCTGTGGCATCCCCCAGCCCAGCTGGACTGCACAGGGATCAGAGGCAACTCTGTAATATCTCCCCAGTGCTATTTTTTGTTTCAAGTCAACCAGTAAGAAGTGCAGCATGAGAATGGTTTGGTGAGTTATGACTTAACTAGTTGCAGATTTTGTCTGAGGGGTTTTTCTGCACCAGGATGACACACCATCCCTGGACATGGCTATAAAAGAGATCCCCCTGCAGTGCCGAAGCATGGCAGGGGCTGTGTGGCCACAGCTGAGAAAGGGGTTTTATCATGGAGTTGCTGCCTCCTCTGCAATGCCAGTTAATGCCTCTGAGCTTAATCTGGACTCCAGTATGATCATTAGAAAACACAAATAATGTATTTTGTCCTCCTGCACTGGTCAGCATGACACACTCTCACCTCAGGGGGAATGGCCCCTCTCTGTGCTGCTCCCTGATGCACAGTGAGCACCGAGACCCACCCTGCTGCTCCCACAGGATCCCCCTTTTGATGCACCTTCCTCTGAAACCTGTTGTCACTAAACATGCCACCCTTCCACCAGTGGCCAAAGAGCAAAGGTCACTGACCCGGTTGTTCCCAGTCTGGTCCTTGTAGTACACCCAGTTGAGGTTTTCGTCGGTGCGGTACTGTACGCTGTACTTGGTCATCCACTCGTCAGCATCACAGCGCCCTTGTGTGAGGATCCCCGAAATCACCTTCACCTCCTTCAGGTCGATCTGCAGCCACTGTGCAGTGTCCTGGTACTTGGAAAGCCATGCACACCTGGGGGGACACCACCAGCCCTGCTCTGTCCTCCACTGTGCCCTCCCAGGCAGACCCTCCTGCCCCCACAGTGCCAGGGCTCCCCAGCCCCCACAGCCACAGCCCCCAGGACCCCTCAGGGGGGCATTTTTGAACTCACCCAAAGCCTTGGCCGTTGAGGCGGGCCTTGTTGGCTGTCCAGGAGGAGTACCAGCCCGTGTACTGCTCAGGGTTGGAGCAGCTGATCTGGTCTGGGGTGACGGCACCAGACTCAAAGCCCAGGGGCTTGTGGTAGGGACACTCTGCAGAACAAGGGAAAAAACACTTATGGGACAGAAGTGGCTCTGGGTGTGTTTGCACACATTTGTGAACACTTCCTGGGGTTTCCTTCCTCTCTCTTCTCCCTCATTAGAATGCTGGGAATGCTCTTATCCTAGACCAGAATCTGCCCTGGGGCCACAGGGTCTTCATTTCTAACCTTCACTTGTGTTAATTCCTAACTCTTCTTTCTCTCTCAAACTTGCTAGACTTGTTCTGACTTTCCAATATTTTAGGGGAAAGGCTTTATTCAGACGTTGCAGTCTGAATCTCCCTCTTGTAAGCATGCGGAAGAAGAAGCCGACTGGTTGCATCAGCCTGGATCCAGCCTCCAGGCTGTCAGCTTTTTGCCTTGAGTAATGCTGGGCACTTCTTTTCTTGCTGGGCTTTACCTCCTTCTGCCCCTCCAATGACTGTCTTGATTTACGGCTTTACTTGCATGGCAAAATTGCTGAGCCAGCTCAGGCCATCCCTCCACAAGCACCCTCAGATCTGCATTTCTTTGCATCTGGAGGTGGCCTTGCCTTGTGGAAAACTTGCAGGTGCTCTGGTGCCAGTGAGATGTCATGCTCAGCCCTGCTGAGTGCTCAGGGATTTCTATCTCAGTTTTTGACTGCAGATCTTCAAGGTAACAATCCTGCCCCCACAACTGACTTCTGCAAGAGTGAGACATTCAACACGACTACCATTAGCTGCAGAACTACCGGGGAAAGAAATATTCACTCCTCATTAAAACTTTCTGTGGTGGGTCACCACACAGTGCTGTGGAAGGCAAGACTTTAGTGAGGCTGAGCACCTGCATGCTACCTGGACCTAGCTGCGGGGTTTTTTGTTATGATCTTTTTTTTATGTGATCAGGTTATCGTTGTGTATCAAGGTACACAAAATGAAGGCACTCAAGTGTCATATAGGGATTGCCTAGGCAAGCATCTATATCATGGGCAGCATTTTCTGATTTTGCAGCCTGTGGAGCCTCTGGAGTCCCCAGAGGTAATTTTGTCCCTTTCTCCAGTTTAGCATAGTCTGTTTCATGGGTCTCAGCAATAAAGGCACAAGCAAAGCTCTGTGCAGTTCACTTGTGGGTGAGAGGTTTCCTTGCCTTATCCGTGCCTGAACAACCACCATGGTGCCTTGTGTCAAAACCAATCAACATACGGGGAGCATCAGTGGGTGCCCAGAACCTGGCATGACTGTGGCCTCCCCAGTGCAACTTCCCAGCACTGCAGCCATGCGGTCAATGTCTCATTAACAAGCTCTACTAGGTCAATATTGCATGTATCAATAGCTGATTAACATATCTTGCTCAGTTGGAACCTCATTAACATATTTTTCCCCATGAAAACATATAGTCACTGTCCTGCCTTCCTCCAGGCATGGAAACATCATGCTTTTCCACCAGGTTAAAAGCCTTGCTCCCCTTGTGCAAGAGGGTGGCCCCGTGTGTTTACTATTCGTCAGGCTTATCTCGAACACCACCCAACTTTACTTTTAGCAACACTAATCCACAGACCACACAACTGTAATGCAATTAGCAGGTCACCTTCTGGTGAGTCCGTTTGTGCCATGCACAGGGACCTGCCAAAACAGATGCCTGGTGCCTGCCCAGCCAAAGCAGCTGAACCATTGAACACTGTTACTGCCAAGCCAGAGAAAAGTCATGCAGTGTTTGTGAGGCCGGCTGCTCCCTTCGGCCACGCCAGAGGCAGCTCTGCATGGCTGCTCTGCAAACTGTCCCTGGACAGCAGGGAATGCTGGGCCACACCACGCTGGCTGG
Source organism: Ploceus nigricollis (assembly GCA_013399945.1). NCBI lineage: Eukaryota > Metazoa > Chordata > Aves > Passeriformes > Ploceidae > Ploceus > Ploceus nigricollis. The sequence goes on from VXBC01010814.1 coordinate 442,112, forward strand.
GCTGGGCTGGGCAAGGGGAATGCAAAACCCCTCTCTGGGGACAGTGACAGCTGAGAGTTACAGTGGAAACATTCCTCATTCAGGAAAACAAGGGAAATGCCTTCATTACTCAGCTACATAATGCTAATGTGAGAAACATCCCCTCACACCTGGCCTGGCCAGGAAACCCAGCACAGCTCCTCGCCCACATGTTCCTTGGCCATGAACAGATCAACCAAACCTGCCACCTTCCCTTCCCTTCCCTTCCCTTCCCTTCCCTTCCCTTCCCTTGCTGTAAAGAAGGAATAAACTGTTTTTCTTGATCCCTGGGGAGTCTAGAAGATTTCACAGGCTAAACTACAGCAAGGGAGAATGAGCCTACATGGTACAAAAGGTTTCCTACAGCAAATCCTACACATGGCAGCAGCTGCCCCAGCCAGCTTCTGGAAGCACCAGCACCAAGGGCTCCAGAGGGAGAAAGACAAATGCCCACTGTCACTTGGCCAGCCTAGGTGACCTCCCAAGGCCCAGGCATGGGGGCTGCCTCTGCCTGATGGTGCAGGGTCGTCCCCTCACCTCACAGTGGTTCGGCTCCACCAGCCCCATTGGCAGCTGGATTTGGAACGTGCCAGCTCTGCAATGCCAGGTGCAAAGGGGCAGCTGCTGAAGGGCCCCAGACAAGGCCAGCTGAAGGGCCCCTCCGTTACCTGGCATGCACTCTAAGCCGTTAGTCCCGCTGGGCCACACCGAGTTAGGGCCTCCCTGGCAATCGCATTTGCAAGCCTTGCTGTGCCACAGCTCCAGTCTCTCATCCTAAAGGAAAGGTAAAAAACAAGTAATAAATCTACATATTGTCATCAACAATAGTGTCACAAGGCCGAGTCTGAATTCTGAACCTTAGACAAATGCTTGTGCCTGTCTGGACTGCTGCACCTTGTCTGAGACCCTTTCCTGTTGCCAGCTCAACATGAAGCACAGAACGATTTGGATCCCCTTGGCTTCAGAGGTCAGAGTACGCGCCTGAGCTTGAAGGCCCAGGTGCCAGCCCTCCTTCTTCCCCAAGGCACCAGGGCTGGGCAGTGTCAGACCCCCAGCATTTACCTGGCAGCTGAACTATCCAGAGAGACTTACCTCTCCTGGGGAGAGGGCCATCACAGCTGGGGAATGGGCGTGGAGGGAAGAAGAGAGAGAGAGATCAGAAACAAAGATGCTGTAAGCAAACATCAGGAAATACAATCAACATTTACTCCTGAGACAGAGACAAATAAATAGAGGAAGGACTGATGACTACCACATTTCCCCAAGCTGCTTGGCAGGAGAAGGCAAGAGAACATGGGCAGGAGCAGGGCACCGCATGTGCTCATGTCTGTGCTACTCTTCCATAGGGTTTTCCTTCAGATGCCTTTGGCATCTCCTCTTCCTGATCAGATACACTTGAATCACCCTGAAGCAAACACATGGACAAACATGCTGGACCCCTCAGTCTCTATTTCACAGCTAATTTTGCTCATATCCATTTTTCTGTCTTTCTGCTCCACACTTTTCCTGTCACATTTTCCCCTTTAAATGTTTAAGCTGATGAGCTTCATGGGTGAAATCCTAGCCTGGTGCCACTGCAGATCCCAAACATCTTCGGAGGAGGTAGGGTATCTTACAAGGTGCTTGGTCTGAGATCACTCCCTCTGGATGTGATGGAGAAAAAAGAAATGTAACTAGGCCTTCCTAATCTGTCTTACAGACAAGACTACCTTTTTTCCTTTCTTAGGGAAAACCAGTAATTGTGGCTGTAGAGGCAGAGACTGCTATTTTTGCAACATCTGACTTGTTTTATCTCCTGCCTCTTACTGAACAATGGCTTTTTTATGAGGCTTTTTCCTTACTGAAAAGGTTCTTCTTGCATCACAGTGAAGTCCAAAGCAGAGTATGCTAATAGCTTTTAGACTGGTAGAATATTTCCCAAACAGCTATGAAAATAAAATAATAAAAAAAAAAATCCCATGACTGCTGATAACTCATCAACACAAATCAAATGTCAAACATCAGGTTTTCAGAGATGTAGGCAATCTACAAGCCAGTAAGGAAAAAGTGATTGAGCAGGTAAAAGCTTGCATACAGGGGCCATGAGAAACCTGCCATCTCCAAAAGTACTTTGAATACAAAAAGACAATTTTTTTCACCAAACGAATTAGACTCTGAATTATTCACTGAAATCTAGTTATGATTTATTCATTCATACACTGTCACTTTGCTGAGCCTAGGAAGCTCCAGCTAATGCTGGGAATTTACATCTTACATTACTATAGCAAGTTTCATCTCAAAAGACTCACAAACACAGAGCAATTATAATCAGCTGAAATATAAACTATATACAAAGCTCTGTTTATTACTGAAATGCAACTGCTCCTTGGGTGTGAAAATGAGTCTAAATGTATCAAGAGTCTAAAAGAAAGACCTTCAAAAGCAAAATGATAAATTTTAATAAAAATTCCTTTGTCTAACACAGGGATGGTCTCCTGTGCTTCAGTCCCAGAGTAGTATTTCTGGCATCAGGAACTTACCACATTAACCCATGGCATTGGCCCTGGCAGAAGAAGTAAACATCAGTCTACAATAAAAAGTTGTGGCTTCTAGTCAGGCTGAAGAGGGAGGCAGGGATCACCCAGAGCCCAGGATGCTCAGGAGGAAAACATCCTTGTACATCTCCAGACATCTCGGATATGTAGGCTGGGGGCCCCACACAGCACTGCACTACACCTGTCCCAGCACAAATGTTACCAAGCCAAGCCCTGGAACTCCACTGTGCAATCAGAAAACCAAGGAAGAGAGGCAAACCCAGAGCCACCCCTGTGCTGTGCCACATGGGGCAAAGAGGTTTCACTTTAACCTGTGTGAAGGTGATTTAAGTTAATGCTGTCTGTCAATACAAGAGAAACCAGGATTTTATCACTTACCAAAACTGGACCATATTTGTCAATAAAAGTAATGCAGTGCCTGCCTCTCCTGCCTGCCCTGTGCTGTTTGATGCCAGTGCAGGAGAGGCATTGGTACCTGGGACATGAGATCCAGGCTGGCAGGTGTCTCTCCTGCCCCCCTGGCCCACAGAGTGGTGTCCTTTCCAAGCAGGACAGGTGCCCTGCTCCAGGAGCACCAGCTGCAAGGGTTTCCTTACCCTGACATCTGGGATGGCTCCCCAGCCATCACAGCCTACTGTGTGTTCCCATTGCCCAGCAATCCCTGGCTCACAGGGCTACAGGTTCGGCTCCTTCCATCTGCTTAACCACTTTATTTTCATCTTTAGAAGAATGATTTTTGTGGAGAAAACCTTTGTGGGGTTTTTTTTTGGTTTTTCTTATGGTGGTTTAATGTACTTTAGCTTGGAAAAGGGGTTGGAAAAGGCTTCTTCTGGATCATGGAGTCCAGCCATTAACCTAAGGAAGTTACGTTCCATGACTGTAGTGTGGTGAGGCCTGTTCTTAAGCACTGCATGCCTGGGGTGGGGAAAGGGGATGTGAGTTACCAGGATGGTGTAGGATATTGCTTTGTGACCTTGCTGAGCCCTTCAATAGGCCTCCTGAGTCCCTCACTTTGAGAGCCAAGATCAAAATTTAATATGCCTAATTGACACGTGCAGCTGGAAACTCAACAGCTGTGAGTGAAACAACAGGCAAAATAGGAATAGATTTCAGGTGGGTGGGTGTATGGCAGCATCAATTCAACAACCCAGAATAAATCCTCCTCCCCAGGTGACCCAGCATTTTGTGGGTGGCTGCACTCAGCCAGTGGTGCCTCTTCCTAAGCTGTGCGAGTGGCTTTGAGGGCTTTTAGCCTCATCTGCTAGGGGATACCACTGCAAATCAAACAAGGCAGTGAATTTGAAAAAGCCCTTTTTTCAATGCAATGTTTATTGGGTCAGTCCCACAACACTCAGCGATGCAAAGGCAGTGCCAAGGCACAGGTGGTGGCATGCTGCCCCTCTGGCTGTCCCAGCTGGGCCGGGCACCTCCACTCCTCGCTGCATAACTTCCTGATTTAAACACCTCCAACAGGAGTTCAGCTCCCCCTTTTTCAGCTAGGAGAGGTGAACTGCTAAGGGCTCACTCCCAAAGGGGCTCAGCCATCCAACCACGGTACAGGGGAGCAGCAGGCTTGGCGTGGGGTAAGCATAGCAGTGGATGGCCAAATACCCTGCCTGGGCAGTGCAGCCTGATAACCCCTGGCCTTCAGAGAGGAAAGCAAATGAAAGATGCCCTTGCCTGCAGTTGGCCACAAAACATAGTAATTGATATATTGGTGTGTTTACAGCTGTGACAGGCCCTGTCCTACAAAGGAAATGAAGAGGAAAGCTGGCTGCCAATAGTCTAAAATAGTGATGGGCAGTATGCTTTTATAGCAAGCATGTTTGCCTTCAAGGAAGGTTACAAAGAGAATTGGTAATTGTAGGTCAGACAGAACCAATTGCTGCAATTCAAGGGAGAGTCATATGGCCTGCACAGCTGCCGGGGGCTGTTGTTTTAAAAGCACAGGACTGACAAAAACCCCAAAACATTAAAAAGGAAAGAGCTCTATTTACTGCCTCTCAGGACCTTCAGCAAACCATCAGTTCCGTGAAATAAATTATTATCTGTGTTTGTGGGAGGCAGAGAGATAAGGCATGTGCCTTTCCTGTCCCTTCATCCCACCCTGCAGTGTGGTGTGTCCAGAGCACTGCCATGCACAAATGCTATCCCATAGCACAGGATTTAGGGACCAGGGCTTGGGACAAGATCCAGGGGATGATTTTGTGCCAGGGAACCTGTGCTGCTGAGCCCTGGCTAGAGCCCAGGTCCTGAGATGTCTCCACTTGGCACCTGCTGCTGAGCAGGATGAAGGAGAATGATACTCCAGGAACTGGTCCAGGTTTGGGGCAGAGAGAAAAGAGCTGGCAGAGGTAGCCCTGGGGTGCCAGGATGGGGTTTCCTGAGGTGGAAGTTGGATAAAGGAGCAGCCACAGCTTAGGGCTGCTTGGGAAAAGGAGCAATCAATAACAAGGAAACCCAGCTGCTGGCGTTTTAATGACAGAACAGGTAACTGTGTTTCTCAGAAAAATTGCAATCATTAGGAATGTGGTTAAACAAGAGAAAGAAAGGAGGAAGATAAGTGTGGGCAGAAGTACTGCTGCCAAAGGCTGTGTTCAATACAGTAACTCTGAGGAATCATATTCACTATCCTGACCATAAAGTCACAGCAGCAAGTCATCTTTTAGTGTAGGAATTAATGACAGGTATGCAAGCATGAGAAAGCACATCATAAATATGAAAAGAAAGAAGTAAAATATAACACAGAATAAATGTCAGTCACTCAGTTTACTGGAATAAGTTCACACAAACTTATCATTACAGGAAAAGTATGTGGAAAATGTTAAATCTCTTTATTTATTTACTTTATTATATAGGTGTCCTAGAAGCTTCAGCTGGATTTTTTGTCTCATCTCTTTAAGCAACATCTCAGTTTAATGATGCTCAGAGAGGTAAAATTATTTTCTCTCCTCCCAGTGGAGAGCAACGCCCCCATGATGCAGCAGTGCTTTCTGGGCACAATGGCACTGCACAGACAGTCACCTTTTCCCTTCTGCACCTGTGCGTTATGGGGTAGAGGAAAGGAAAATATCTTAAACCCCAGAAAAATAAGGCTGGAGCCCCAGAATAGCTCCAAAAAGTCACAAAAATGAAAGGCATGGCTGGAATGGGTGGCACTGGTTTTATCATGCTTTCTGAAAGGCCCTCTTTTACCTGAGCACTGCATTAGACAGCATCAGGAGGCAGAGTTAGGTAACAGCCTGTAAGCAATACCGAGGGTCGAAGCACTGAAAAAAGCATTGCAGCGCCTCTGTGCCCATTGGGTGCTAGTTTGTACCTTGCTATATTATTAACTTAGGTTATTTTTACATCCCAGCCCTGAAAATCGTGCCAGGCGGCTGAGGTGACTCACATCAGGTTGCACCAGCCTCTGTAAGAAGGTGCATTTCGGGAAGCTGCCGCATTCGCGGCGTTCTCCCCATCTCTCCTTGCCCCTGTGCCAGAGGCAGTGGTCCCAGGGGCCGCTGCTGCAGCTGTGGCTGGTCCCCGGGTCCCCTTGGCAAGCAGAGCCCCCCTGCCCACACGTTTCGTGATTGCTTTTGTTGATTTTCCCCCGGGGCTTTTTCCATGGCCATGCTAGGCAGGCTCCACGGGCCCTGTGTTGTGCAAACAGCACCTTTATTTTAACAAGCGGGGGCTTTAAATGGCCCCTGGGAGCTGTGCCAGCAGGCAGGGACCTCAGGACACCTGCAGATGTGTGTCCACCCAAAGACATCGGCAGCCAGGCTGGCCTGGGGACAGCACGGTGCCCACCCAGGGACTCCAACACCTAAAGCCCCTCTGGGCCGAATGCTCAGCCTGTTTCTCCTGTAGGTGACATTGCGGCCCCAGCAGGGCACCAGCACCCCGGCACACATCAGCCTGCGAGCTCTGATCTCTGCTGATCGCCGGCAGGCTCGGGCAGAGCCACAAACCGAGGGCAAGAGGACATTAGCCTGCTAAGGGGACGTCTCATACTTTGTGTTAAGCTTCTCTCTCAGGCTTTAAATGGCTATTCTTTTCCTCCTTCGTTTTGTGGGGATTCTTCACGGTTGTATTATTTGAAATTCTGTTTCATTTTCTTTATTTGAATGATTTTCATTAGGTTTTCCTTTTCATTCATTTTTATTGTGGTTCATTTAATATTTACTGGTATTTATTTGAAGGCAATAAAAAACATATTTAAGTAATCACAATTGCATCTATTTAATGAATATTAATTTCCCTTTTCCATAATGTTTCCACTAGATTTTTTAATGTTGTGACAATATTTGAAAAACGCTAAATTATTTTTTAAAAAAATCTACCTTTCCTCCCTTTTTTCTTAAGAGATGTATAATTAATTATCTTTTTTTCCCAAAGCGTTCCTTAGAAATGTTCAGCATTTTCTGACCTTATTGACATGTTTATTCCTTCCTGCTTGGAATTACGCAGAACTAGTACAGTATTTACTACTGCATAGTAATTTCATTGGATGCATTGATTATGCCAAAGGGCAGCTCTACTAAAAATGTTATTTACTTTGATCCAAAAGCATGTTTGAGCTTTTTTTTTTTGGGGGGGGGGNCCCAAAGCCACAAAAGAGAGAGGTGGAAAAAAGAGAAATCCCCTCCCTTGAATTGCCGAGGTGTGCCCGTTCCTGCAGGCGCAGCGGTGGATGGCGCAGCGCGCTGCCAGCGCCTCGGCGGCGCTGCGGGCTCGGGCGCTGCCCGGGAGCCCTCCTGCTGCACCATGTGCGGCTGCTGCCGCCGCTGCTCTGCCGTGTCCCCAGCGAACACGAGCCCAGCCGAGGCGCGGGGCCCGCGGGTGCTCCTCTAAGCCACTTGCTCTGCCAGGGAAAATAAGCTAAGCAGCTTATCATGGCATCAGTGCACGTAGCTCCGAGCGCTGACCTAGCGGCACCTTTGTGCTGGGACAGGCAGGAGTGCGAGGGGCACCTGGGCTGCTCTTTTTATCCACAAGAGGACACTTAGACCGTGAAGCAGAGAAAACCAGTAAATTAAGAAATGCAATAAATTAAGAAAATAAATTAAATACCAAAGGAGTGATGCCTGGAAAGTGATCTTGCAACTTATTTTTCACTGCAGGCTCTCCAAAAATATCCTCACGTGTGGGTGTCTATTAAAAGCAAGCTGTGTCTGGAATTCAGAGCAATGTATATGAACTTATTCCAAGGACTAATTGCAGTTATGCCACCCATAGGGAAAAAAATGCTGGAGTCTGTATAAAAACACTCTTCCTAGAAGCTCAGGCACCAGTAACCTTCCCAAGTGAAACAAAGGAGAATTATGAGATAAGGTACGAGGAGAATGTACAAATATTTGCTGGGAGATTAAAAGAAAGACCTATTAATTAGGCAGAGCTGGGTACAGCCAAACATAACAAGATAAAATGAAGGCATGGCTAGTTGAGGAGCACTTATTTTCCTACCCATGAGATTTGGTAGAGCAAAATATTCAATGGAAACACAGAAAGAGAGAAAAAAACAGACATACAAAAACTGGGAATTCAACACCCACATGAGAAAAGTTGGGCTGTCTGATTAATCTGTTCCTCACCCTGATAGATCATACTTGATTCACACATTCATGTCGGTAGACACTGCCCACCACTTACCGAGAGCAACCCTCAGCCTCATTTAAGAAAAAAGTAGCTTTGCCATTGGCTTTGATGAAGCCAGAAATTTAAATACGAACCAGGAAATTATCTCCTTGTTCTCCAAAGCTTGGTGAATTAAAATGGAAGGAGTTGTCACCCTAAATTTTCTGTCTCCTTCTATCTCCCCCTTACCTACTTTTGTTGCTACTTTTCTGAAAAATGAATATGAGAAAGCCTCAAAATTGATAAATACCTTTCCTATTTTCTAGACTTATGAATTGCTTTTTGTTCTAAAAGTATCTTTGGAAGTCTTTTCCAGGCCAAAATACCTCGAAAGGCCTTAAAAAACAAGGGCAATCTTCATCAGCAATGTCTTGCTGCTAGAGAAAATGATCGGTTTTTGATTAATCAAGAGTTTTGATTAATGAAGGACCAGTTTTTCATGTTACACTGTACCTCATTTTTCAAATCAGCGTTATTATTTACACACTGGCTCAGCTGCACTACAATTTTCTTTGCAAATTCATATTTTGACAAATTATATGGCAAATTTTTTACACTGCAATTATTTTTTTGAAACAGAGTTTTACTACTGAATATTCATAGAGCTATAAGAATGCTGCTCACTCATGTACATAAATTACACATCTCCTCCACATTTTGCCTTTCCCCAAATTATTATGTTTCCATGAGAATGTAGAGAAGAGCTTGCTCTGTACCCCACAGTCCCTGGCAGAAGAAAGCGTGGCTGAAACAGGAAACACAAAGAGGGATATTTGAAAGCGCCTCTCAGGAGGCAAAGTGCGTACCTTTGTACCAGAAAAGAAGAGACAGCAGGACGCTCCCCATCTTGAACTGCATCTTTTCCTTCCGCTGTTGTGAATAGCTCCTTAGTGCGCTGCTTGGCTTGATGGGAAGGCATGAGATTACCTTAAGCATTGCCTAAGCACCTTACTCTCCTCCATTCCCATGATTTTATCAAGCCCCACCAAGCCAACCACACAATTGTTACTGTCACACTCCATCCTAGAGGCTGTGCCATCTGTAACAGTTTTTAAAAGGCAACAAGTGCTGAGGTACTGACACTCTGAGTGTGAATCTGATTGTACATGCAGACATATGTCCAAATAAACCAGGATATACCTGCGTATAAACCACATATACACCCTACAGAAATGCAGATGTCTAATGCTCATAAAAGATGTATAGTATATATTGTCTAATGTATATAGCATGTATTCATTATCTTCCACCCCAATTATTTACCTCTACACTAGCAATGTCTTTCCTAGCAATAGCTGTGTGTAGAAATCTGCCCTGGCCTTACTGCTCTTCCAGTCACCTAATTGCACAGGGCTGAAAACTGCAATTAGTAGATCGAACAAAAACAGCGGTTTTCAGTTGTTTACTTACTAGGCTGCAAAAATCTCTAACCAAAACTGTAAACCTCTCTTCACTAACATTTCTACCTACAGTATTCTCTCAACCAGCCTACATCAAAAATTTGATTTTAGAATGACTGATTCAAGATAAAAACAGACTGCTAGTGATTCCAGTGGATCTTGCACCTGTTCCTCCAATCTCTGTTGATTATATGAAATTAGCAGTGAATTTTTAATGGATGTTTTTGAAAGCAATTGCTTCAGAAGCAGCTTGCTTTGTTGCAAGATATCTCAGATTGTATGCACTGGGAATAGATTAAGGCACTGCTTAGATCACATAGGCTGCAGTTGAGTTAAGACAGTCGTGTGTCTACTCTTCTGGTTTATATTCATTCAAAAATGCTGTGCAAAAAAGGATGCTGACTTTTCGAAAACAGTCCCCTGGGCAGGATTCATTTCACTTGCCTTTGGATAGCCACAAATTTGGAATGCCTTGTAAATTTGTTGTCAGGTACAGCATCCCACTGCAGCCGCACCTCCAGCATCAGCACACCCCAGACTCCCCAGGGTATGTGACATGGATGGGAGGAGTCTCCCACCAAGGATCTCACTGCTTTGCTCAGCCTCAAGGAGTTTAACCTCCGCAGCCCAACACTCTTCCCACTTTACCGTACCTCCATGGAGAGGAGGGTTGTCACAGGCAGACCCCTGTGGCACAGACATGTACCACACGCATAGACATGGCCACCCTGCTTCATGGACCTGGGCCAGCTCACCCCAAACACTGTGGGGGAATCAAAGCATGGCATGGCAAGCAGGAGGGGCAGCTCATCCCAGGCCCCAGGAAGGAGGTCATTTTTCTAAGGGCATGGGGCTGCTCCTGATTTTTGCCATGAGAGGCCTCATGCACATATGCTGTTCCTGTCCTGGGGCAGTGAGACCCACCAGAAGGTCCAGCCAGGAACTAAAGAAATGTGAGACCCACTGAGGGTACCAGGGCAGGCTCTGGGCATCTGATACAGTGCAGCATCTCACTTCAGTCTCTACACAGTATCCTCTTTATATTGTCACATATATTTATACTGCCAGAGACAGAGATGTTCAGCTGCTGAAGACACTCAGATATCTATTCCCTCTCTGCATTGATGAGCAGTTGGTGTCTAAATCTCGTGGGTTTGAAAATCCCAGCTTAAAAATCCCTAAATACCTTCATCCACATATCTCTTGGAAAACCAGATCTGAGCTTCAGCCTCTCACCTTATGGTCTCATAAGGACAGGTCACACAGAAGGAGAGCTACTCAAACAAAGAGAAATCACCTACCATGTTTAAAAGAAAAGCAAAGCCGAATTCTCTCCCATCATCACATGCAGTTTTAAATCAGCTTGGTTTATGGTCAACCCCACCCTTCAAATACATTTTGATTTTGTGTAAGAAATGCACAGTAGCTCAGGGAACGTGTTCAGAAATAGCACAGCTCTTATCAAAGAACATTCCGTCCAAAGGGATATCTCTTAAGACTGGTGGCTGCCCAGTTGTAAAACTCACTCCACACAGAAGGAAAGGCAGCCTTTGTTTTAAAAAATGGTCTATAGCATTCAAAAAACCAAACTGTTTCACATGAAGATTAGAAGAGCATTTAAATTAAAGTCTCTATATAAATAATATGCAGTTCAGACAGTCTATGTCTAATGGTGTTGATAGTCCTTCATTTTAATAACTATAAACAGCAAAACAATGCTGCCACTGCAGACAGCATTACTAAATGAATAATGTAGTTAATTCCTAGCAAGCACAGAAATATTTTCAGGTACAGAAGGCAGAAAAAATTTAATGGCCAGTACATAACACAGCACCAGAAATGGCTACACTTGCCCTGTATAAAAAAGAAAAATACAGTTTCAAAACGGATAAAGATTAGTCTGGCATTGATTACAGAACAAAACTGAGACTAGTAAAAATGGCCCAAATTAAGACAGTTTGGTAACATTCCCACTGCTATGTAAAACAGGAACTGCCTGGGAAGGTTTGCTCTTTACATCTTCTCCAGCTCTAGCTCACGTCCCATTGGCCCTAAGACAATGCCATGTTTTCATAGCCCTCAGAAATCTTGGTGTGTTTTCCTCTGCCAGATTTTGGGAAAAAACACAGAGATCACCCTGCACCATGGAGATGCTTTTAGTCTGACTAGCAGCACGTGTGTGTGACCTCGGAGGGGAATCAGGAGGCAAAAGTACTCGTGTGTGAGAGAGAAGTGGAACTCCACATAGCAGTGTCACATTTCTCCCCAAGTCAGAGTGTCAGACGGCTCAGTCAGAGCAGCACACACAGATCCATGCGTCTGGAAGCTGAACACACACGAGCAGTGTCTCAGCAAAAAATGTGTGACTGGCACACTTTTGTTTTAGCACAGTAAGGGAACGTACAAAACACACATTTATACATTTACATGTGAACAACAGACATCTCTCAGAAGCAGAATACTGATGTAGGGAGAGGGCAAGGCTGTCAATGCTTTTAGAGCCTGAGTCAGGAGCTGGATCCCCTTCAAATGGATGGAGTGCAGTAGTCTACACACATTTAAGATACAGCTCTCAGAATAAAACATTCCTTTTACAAGTCTGAAGGATGAGCTTAAGTCATCTTCTTACATTTTTCCTAAATGTAAGAAAACATGAGGCAGATAATTACCCAGTGCTGACCACCAGGCCCAGGCCCATTCCTGTAACTCATGCACTTGGGGGTGCTGTGGCTGTCGACAGCAGGGTAGGCACCATGGAATCACCATCCCTATTAGATGGGATGTACCTACACCAGAGGCTTGCATATCCTACATTAGGAGAAGTCTAGCTATGTCTGCCTCCGCTTTGAGCCTGTATCCTGAAAGCAGCCAGTCTGTGGAAGACAGTTTATCCCAGATGGGGGACCACATTGCTTTGGCTTCACCTCCTGTGGGCTGTGCACACACTGCTAAGCAAATAGGCAGAGGAAAGCCAGACCTGAGTACTTCTGCACTTTCAGGTTGTGGGATGCACAGGCCCTTAGCATCAGTATGTCATTAATGTTACAACTTTAGTCTGCCAAGTCTCACTATGGGTTGTATGGCTGCTTTCTACCCAGAAATGCTTTTGCAACCTGGCCCAGTTATCCTTGCATTGCAATCTCTATCTGCAATCTTTAGCTGCAGCTTGCCCATACCCCAGAGTGTTTGTTTAGTGAGAACAAGCACTGACAAAGGTTAATAGTTTTCTCCATATGATGATGATTAAGGTAAGTTTCTTAATAAGTCTCTGATTAAAGTAAGTTAAGCCAATTTTTTCTCTTTAATCTTTAAGATAGGTAAATCACACTCTCCCACTCTGATCCTTCAAAGATACTCAAGAGCTGATTCCAGGTCAGTGGAGCTCAGGGACCCTTCTCCTCCTCCTCCTGCAGAGAGGTCTTAGTCCCAGCACTCGATAGGGCTCCCACACACAGACAGATGCTGCGCCAGCACCCATGCCCAGAGGTTACCCTTTTCTAAAGCCTTGCACGTGCAAAATGAGACAACATGTTATAATTTTAAAATTAAACTGCTCCAAGGCAAGCTGAGATGGCTCTTTCTTTCCCTGTTAATAAAAACGATATGCACAGTACAGGGGAAAACAAGGATGGCGTTAACTGTGCTTGCTAGACGTGTGCTGTGAAAACCGCTGGCCTTTCCCCAGCGCTCAACACGTCTCCAAACACAGAGATGAAAGGACCCATGTTCCAGTCTGTCCCGGAGAGACGGCCTGGGGATGCATGGGGCTGCAGACTCCGCCACTGCCTTTGTCCCTCGCCGCTTGGCAGCAGGCACAGGCTGCTGCTTCTGTCCACTGCCTCTGCTCTCTGTGGTCTCCTCGGGTGCCCCTCCGAGGGCCCACGATCAGGTGTGGGGATTCCTCTCCCGCGCTGGCAGGAAAAGGCTCCTCTGGCAGGCAGGCGTTCCCTGCCAAGGCTGCAGCCTGTGGAAGGGATCCCGTGTGACAGGGTTTCCCTTGAGGCGCCTTTCTGCTCCCCCGGAAACTGCTCCGCCTCTGCCGCACGCAGGGCCCGCGCCTTCTTTAACTGCTTATGAGGCTCCCCGTCTTGTGGAGGAAACAGCTAAACCGAAACTCACCGCGTTAAAAGAAATTACGAAAAACTCAGTGTGAGGCAAGAAAAATACACCGCCTCTTTAGCGCTGGTTCCACTGGGGCTCGAACCCAGGACCTTCTGCGTGTAAAGCAGACGTGATAACCACTACACTATGGAACCGCCGCGTACACTTGCTTTCACTGCACTACCCCTATCGACCACATTCTGGCCACACCTCCGTCCCTGGCTGAGGACGGAAGTCTGGTATTTTCTTTTTAATTGCTGGTTGATTAAAAACAAATGTAGCAGTTAAAAATTACCCTAATGCGTTTTCTGCCCTTCTGATAGCTACAGAGGGGCAGTGACGGGGGTAAATCAGCTCCCAGTAAGGTTCCTGTGCCGCTGCGTGTTGGGGGCAGCGGCGGGCCCCGCTC
>VXBC01010814.1:456209-542105 GCA_013399945.1 Ploceus nigricollis
CTCGGCCGCACACGGCGCACAGGAGCAGGAAACGACCCTGGGGTGTGCGGACCACGCTACAGGGAGCGCTCCCTTCCCCGCATGTATTCGGCACACGCATACCGAACGTGTTCGGTAAATCTTTGCCTTCAGCCCTTGTGCTCCCAACGCCATTGCCACTAGCCCCGCGTCGGGAAGGGCCGACAGCATCCCGCTGCTCCTGGCATATGCTCGGGGGCTCTGTTCGCCCCGAGTTGGGCTGGAGCGTCACATCAGGTTGGCCCAAGTGTGGGAAGGGCGGCCTGAGCTCTGGGAGAGCTGCAGCAACACCCCGCTGCTCCGGGGGAGCCCGGCTGCGAGGATTTCTTCTAAAATGGCCATGGGAAGCGCCTCGCTGCTTACTGCGGGGCGCTCCAGCTCTCTTCTCAGCGGGGGAAGGACGTGTAGATGATTTCCTCGGCACAGGAGGCTGTTTAAAAAAACATAGCGATAGGCAGGAGCGCCCGGCTCTTTCCAATCCCCCGGAGTGGACGGAGAGTTTTCCTCCCGTGTGTGGCCGCCCGGGGGCGGTTCCCGCCGCGGCCCGCGCCGCCGGCAGGGGGCGCCCCCTGCTCGCCCACCGCCCCAGGCCTCGCACGGGCCAGGGGCCTGTGCGGGAAGCACCTCAGTGAGTGCGTGTTTTGGGTATGTGTGTATCGATCCATCCATCCATCCATCCATCTATCCATCCATCCATCCATCCATCCATCCATCCATCCATGGACCTTCTTGTCACCCCTTACACCCCACAATAATTGCCTTAAGGGTGTAAGGGGTCTTCCCTCTGTTATGTTTTACCCGCTGTTTTGCACTACCTCAGTCCTCAACGTGCTGCGCCTCACCTCACATCTCAAAGGGAGTGGCTTGTAGGAGCACAAATTAGGGCACCCGTATTATGTTTACAGGTCAAAAGTTACAAACAGAAGTTATTATTTGGAATATAAAAGATAAGTTTGGGAGTTTTCAGAAGCGTGGTGGTTGTAAGCAAAACAGTGTATTGTTTGTGGCTAAATAGCATAGTTGACATGACTTTTGAAATTAATAATATTTTGCTGAAGCAGCAGATTTATTTAACAAAGTAGACAATGTTTAATTAAAAGCAGTTTAATAAGCATTAGATGAAAATAAAGATGAAGACAATTACTTCCATAGACTTGGTGACCCCTTACCATGTATGTGGTTGCACTTATTAGTTGGTAGATTCCATTCTTTAAAAAACAATTTAAAATATTTTAAAAATCCTTTTACAAACTGATCATTAGTGTGGGAGTCAAATCTGTGTGCTCCCCTGACCTGGAGAGCCTGATTTGACCTGGAGAGCCTGATTTAAAGGCTTCACCCCTTTGGCAGAGACAGCCTGGTAGGCCCGAGGCATCAGGATGTAGGGTTTGCACTGTGCGTGGAGCTTCTGGTTCACCAGACCAACAAAATGCACATCAAGCTTTTGTTAGGCAATTCTTATGCCCATTTCTTTTTCTTCATGCTGCTTTACTAAGATCTGTCAAACCCTGAGTGCTGTAGATAGATAGCTATCATTTCTATAAGCTCTAAGTGGAGGTTGAAGCTAACGTCAGGGAGGTAGAGTTGTGCAAACTAGGTCATTAGTCATTGCTTCCCAGAATAATCTGCGTTCATCTGATAATTTGGGAAACTTTCTTAAAAAACAAAATTGTTCTCATTTTTCTTCAAAGGGTATCCTGATGGTTTCATAGTGTTCTGGTCTAGTTTCTCGGTCTTCAGGAGCTTTGAGCCCCTACCACTGCCTTTCTTCCACATTTCTGATTAGGTGTGCTTTTTGCCAAGGATGCTAGTTTTGATGTCTTTTATTCACCTTCTCACCCAGAACTGTCAGTGAGGGAACATTTCTTTTTGTGTTCACACAAATTAACCTACTTCTTCTAAAGTGTGAGTACAGATTTCTGTCATCTCACTGACTGAGTCAGAGTTTAAATTTGTTCTGGACATTAATTTCTCTCTTCATTTTTTTCTATTAGATTTTTTTTTCTTTCTGTCTCTGGGCATCCAGGTTTCTCAGTCAGGGACTTTTCCCCTGGCTAATACTTTAAAATACTTTGCTGGGTCATATAAAAGTACTTCTTTAAGCTTGGTAGGGCAAGAGGAGGGAAACCTCTTGGTCAGAGCTTAGAAGGAGCACATTCCCTTCAACTATGATTATCTTCATCCTTTTTGAAAAATATCGGTTACATCACTTTGTAGTGGGTGCTTCTGAGAAATAAGCCTGAAGCAGAATTTGAATTATGTATGTGGAATGCCTGCATGAAGACTTGCTCAGGAGGTTAATGTTTCTAAAGTATTTGGAAAACAGAATAGGTGCAATTACATCAAGAAGGGCTGCTTTTAGAGGGATGCCCTGATTTCTACACTAGCACCATCACTGGCTTTTTTCTTGTCATGCTAGACTGCTCAATATTGTCAGAATTTTTTGGCCTGCTTTCTGTTGCAGCTGTTGATGCTAAAAGTCTATTCAGCATATTAAGTGTGTGTGTGTGATACATGACTGCTGAGCAAAAAAGCAGTAGTATGTGTGACCTTGTTGACGGGACTGGTATGTTCTCTGCCCTTTGTAAAAAGGGAAATGGTATTGTCTCCTTGGACTTGAACGGGAAAGGTTAATTTGGAAAGGACATTTGTGTTTCCTCAAGTTGCATGTTATTGTGATCCCCACAAGTAACTGGAGAGGTGGCTCAGTCCAGCAACACTGACTCTTTATCAGGTTGCTTGGTCATGTCAGATCACTGAGACAGAGGACAAAGAAGAGAAACAAAAGAAAACATGTCCTAAAGAACCTAACTACTAAGGTTATCCCTCTCCCACTGATCTTGGATGAAATGTTTCTGATGGATTTATTGGCAATTGGAGCAAACCTTTCATTATGCAGAGAACTTGATAAATGCCAATAAAGATGAACTTATCAGGTGCAGTAAATGTTTATAAATAATGTGTATCCCAAGAGTACAGTGGAAAGAGGTTGTGATGTATTTTTGCTTGCATGCATTTTGGCAGAGCAGCATGATCATACATAAAAGATTAGCTGCTGTAACTCAGATCAGGGAAAGTGCATCCTGCCAGAAAAAACAAACATCGAAACTGTTCTGGGTCATGCAGAATTATTGTGCTTGGTATGCTTTTCCATTTACTGTCTCGTCTCACAGGAGAGGAACAGCTTTGAAAGTGGAAGCTTGTGTCTGGGACTCCAGAACCTCAGAGGACTAGCTCAGTCAATCAAATGCCTTCTGCTTTGCTGCTTTGGCATTTTAAATATCTTGTGCACCTTAATAAAAGTTTGTTTCAAAAGGGGATTTGATCACTCTGTCCTTCAGAGTGGTGGTTGATGCCTTTAGAATTGTCACCACACTGATGACAAAAGATTTCTGAAAATAGCATATTATGGTATTATTAGACCTTTGGGGTGGGGCAGAAGGATGAAGATATTACTTTGCCTCTATTCTCAGCAATCTTTTGTTTCTATCCAGTCCTGGTGGGGCTCCATCACCTGAAGAGGCTTCAGAGCAAGGGCACAGTGGTCTTCGTCTTGTGCCTGTGCACTTGGAGCTTTCTCCCACCACAGCATGCTTTATAACCTGTGGTCCTCTTCAGACTCACAGGTCCTGCCCTGACCCTGCAGAAATGGCTGCTGTGCTCTGTTCCATCCACAGCAGCAAGCAACTCCTCCCTGGCTTTTGGAGTGGGGCAGTGGTGTCCTGATGAACATAAATGCTGATGAGGACTGAGCCCAAGACTGTAGTGGTGATATTACACTGTCATGCTTCTACAGACATCTCCTAGTTTTGAGTGGTTTGGCAGGGTATGTGTTTGAAATCACAGTGTCCCCATGCTATCCATGCACTGCCAGTGGAGCAGATTCCTCAGGGGCTGTTGTGTGAGCAGTGGGCAGTAACAAATCACCACGATGGCTCTGCCTTTCCCTAGGGATCCTGTGCAGTTACTGGGAGTCAGGGGTCAGCGTGGCCAGCAGCTGGGTCAGAGATGTGGGACGTGCTGCCAGAGGTCAGGGTTTGATTTCAACTCGTGGCTTTCTGACCGGAGCAAGGCTGCGGTGTTCTCGGCTTCTCCAATCCCTTCCCAGCAGTCACACAAGGAGAAGAAGAACCAAAACATGAACCGAGTCCACAGAATTCCAGTCACACGTTTATGGTGAGAACATGTGCATGCATGAAGAAATGAACTGAGGGCATTAGCACAGTGCTTCCCAACACAAGATCTGAGTGCTTCATACTTGTGCCATTATCTGGATATTACTGAGTGATTTGGAGAACACTTATATATCACTTGCATGCAGATGCAATGCCTTGTGGTAAATTCAGTATTTCTTTCCTTAAGGGCTTTCATAACCATGCCAGTCACATCAGATAACCAAATAACCTGGACAGCCTTATGTTTTTTTCCAGTGTGCTAGATCTGCTAAAATGCAAATCATTGCCTCAACACAGCAGAAAGGCCAAAAGAGATCATGTGACTCCAGATGCGAGGCAGATAACTTCAGCCCATCCCTTTCTCTGCCTGAGATTCAGGAGGCATGGTGACAAAACAGCTTTTCAACACGGAAACAGCACAGCTGGAAGGCTGCAGCCATGAGCTTTCACATCAGGCTGGACAATGAAAACAGCATTTTCTCCTGACTGTTTCTGAAGAGCAGCATTCAAGAAATTTCCTCTCGGGAAGCTGTGTAAATAGGTGGAGAGCAAGTGCATTGCAGCTCCTGAGCTCCAGAGCCCCAGAGAGAATTGAAGCACCTGTTCTGCAGAGCTGCACTCCTCAGGGGTTGCTTTCTCTTAAAAAAAAGGATCTTCTAAAGGTACTCTAGTACAAAAAATCTCGGTATTGCTGAAGCAGAAAGAAAAAAAGGTATTATCTTTGGGTGGGGTATATATATATTTAGCTCACTTTTAAAGAGCAAATTGACAAAATGACAGATGTATGTGGCATTATTTATGATTTTACCATGAGAAAAATCACTGTGCTTCAAACTGTAGTTTGACCTGGACTGAATCAGTTATCCAGAACTTCTGAGTAGAGATGAAATCAAATAGCTTTGAGACTACTGTATTTAATGTATTTTTTGTTTTAGGAAAAATAATTTTTATTATATTTTGAACCTTGTTCTAATGCTTAACTTAAATTTTATGAAAACCACACTGAAGCATGAATTTAATTTTTAAACTGGCTCAGATTTCAACACATGTTTATTGTGAAGATTTGCTTTTTCAGGATGTCATTAAGACATCCTGAAAATTAAGTGCAGGACAGTATGTGATCCAGCTTTTTGCTTAGAGGGTGTTAACTTTTATGCTCCAGTTGGGTTCAGTTTACTAGAACCAAATTTGCTTCAGGATTTTCAGCTTTCCCCTTGTTGCCTAAAGGAATCTCCCCCTAGAGGCGTTTAACATTTCTGGAAGTGGTATGATGGGTTTGCTTAAAAACAAAAAAAAACCAAAATCTGCCTAGAGTCTTGCTGCACAAAAAACTGAGGCTGCTTGCTTTGTTTATTTTCTGCCCCCCAAAAAAAACAAAACAAAACCCAGAAGTAAATGTACCCTTTATTAAATATAAATAACATGAACTAATATTCTCCTGCCATTTCTTCTACAGATTCTCTTTGGGTTTGCATGCAGTTCCTAAGGTCAGGGATTGCTTGAATTATCTACATGTTCACACCTTTGCTACTCTTGCTTTTATTTCATTTTGCAGTGCATTTTTTGGCTCAGGAATATGAGTCCACCTTAAAACTTCATCCTATTCTCTTCCAGGCTTTGCTGGCTTTCTGGTATCTTACTAACATTTGGCCAGTGCTCAAGCCACCACATGCATCCCATTCCCTATTGATTCCTGGCCCCAACACTGAGGTCTGTCAACACAGCCACTTAGAGCAATCATGCCATCAGCTCTACATTGAGCTTAGCCTTGCTTCTCTGAGCAGGCGGAGGAAATTATCTGTTAACAAAAAGCCTTTCTCATTTCTGTCTTTCGCATATTTATAATCACTGAAAATCATTTAATAGAAATGTTTGTTTGTTCCATGGATGTAAAATGATGGAGACCTAATCACGTATTGGTTTGTTTATGTTTGATGTTCTCATATCAACCCCTTGGCAGATCAAATTCGGTGTTGGTGTCAAAATTACAGCTCCTGTGCCACAGCCAGGTTCCATTTCACTCTGCTAGTTGACTGTGACTGCTTCTTCCTACTTTCTGCAGGGTGGGTCTTTTAGCTAATGAGATCTTCAACTCATCTCCAGATTCTCATCCTTGACAATCCCAACAAGACAGTTTCGGAGACCTGTTCTTCTGCAGGTTCTGACCTGAGTGTTGTGATTTAAATGCCTGGGTTCTCTTCTCTAGGGCATTTTGGTCTTTCCAGCTTTATTCCCTCAGCAATGCACAGAAGCAAATCCATCACAAATGCATATTACGGCATTTTTACATTCTCTGCAGTCCTAGTTTCCAAAGGAAAACAATTCTAAAGGAAATCTGTGAGTCACAGTAAAATAAAAAAAATTATACAAGATAGCATCAATGGAAAGCCTCTGTCATTAGAAGCATCCATCCATCCATCTGATCTTTATGCAGAAAACTGTCTCTAACTTATCACCCCTGCACGTACATGTACCTCCTAAGACATGTTATGGGAGGAGATCATAGATACCTGTTCAAAAATATGATTGAGAAAAGGAGTGAGTAGTGAAAGGAGGCATATTGCTGGAGAGAACTGTTGAAACAACTTCTAGGGGAAGTAGCATAATTATGGAAACCCCATCCCAACAAAAATAAAAGGAGGAGCCTTTCATTTTTTTTAATCAAAGGTAAGAAACAAATTAAAAGACAGAGGAGTAAGAAATCCACTTAAATCCTAGTGGCTCTTACTCGTATGGCTCCCATATACTCAGGTTTAACATAGTTTACACTTGTCTGCCAGTAGCACAGCTCAAATAATTTTAAAAGATAAGGTGTGCTTTAAAGGAAGGCTCTCTGCCCAAAGACCCTGCCGTCTGATTTCATTGAAAGTCAGATATAAATCTTTACAGGATTTCCATTTTCCTTGAGGCTGAGGCAGCCTGGACTTTATCTGACTGACAAACTGGAGGCATGATTGATTTGGGGCAGCACCTATTACATCTGGACCAAATGATGCTGAGCCATATTCTCTGTAAATCAGGCTCTCAACAGCTCGGGTTCTCAACCCCAAATTTTGGAGCACTTGCTGTGTGTAACCTTCAGTGACTCCTCTCCAGGAAAGAGCAGCATGTGCCACTCTGGCTTAGCTTTGTGCGTGTCCATTGGCATGATTGCAAAGACATTTTATTTTGCTTCAGTGGATGGGTTGTGCTTTTAGTGCCTATCACAAAACTGGCTTTTTTGCTAAACTGAGAGAAATCTAGCAATTTTTTGAATTATGTCTAAAAGTGGGGCAGATTACTGACTTGTAGAAATGGAAGGCCTGCTTTTTGATCAACATGACAGATTCTCTCTTAAAGGCAAATCAGTGGTATAATATCCAGAATATTAACACAAGGTTATATTTCAAATTTTCATCCAGCTACCTTGTGTCTCTTGCAATACCTTGGTAAAAAGCTCAGCTTTCCATTTTATCAGCCAGCATTTGGGGGGAATTTTGTAATGGCAAATAATTCTTCACCAGACAGTGCTACACTGTGTAGTAAGTAGCTCATGGAAATTACTCTCCTGGCCTGGAGTCTGGGCGTGCAGCTTGGCAGTGAGGATGGCTCCATAGCCACTTGAGAAGTTGTCATGAAAAGGTAGTTGAATGTCCACCCTGTCCATTTTAGAATGCAGATATTTGGGACTGAAGGTGGTGATTATTCCCCTGGACTAGCCCTTTGATAGCCAGATTTGGCCGTTTTAGGAGGTTTAATGATAGGATATATCTGCACAAGTTTTCCTCCAAGCTCTGAGTGTATGTTTGAGCCTTTATTTATGGCTGTCACAATAAAATTTCTGTCCCTATGCTCTAGCTTTTAATTTCTTTGCTCAAGGAGGTTGTAGAAGTCCATGAGTTTAGAGGTATGTGGAAGAGGGTGGTGATGACTGGGAGGAAAGCTGAAGTCATTGAAAGCAGATTATAACCACAATTCAGCCCTCCATTTCTTGGGTCAGCCCATTGGTTGCTGTGGTTTGGAGGGAGTCCTGAGAGGTGTGATGGTTCTGTTTAGGGTTCCCATTGCCCACTTGCTGGGCACAGGCTGACCTGCCCTTTAATCAAGAGTCTAAGTAGA
The DNA here is from genome assembly GCA_013399945.1 of Ploceus nigricollis. Lineage (NCBI taxonomy): Eukaryota > Metazoa > Chordata > Aves > Passeriformes > Ploceidae > Ploceus > Ploceus nigricollis. The sequence continues at coordinate 464,501 of VXBC01010814.1, forward strand.
ACTTAGATTGTAAGGTCTATTTTGCCCTTAGTGCCAGTCTTCAGATCACAATTCAAGTCATGGCTGACTTGTTTGAGATGGAGTAATGAAGGCTTGAGATTCTCTTAAAAGGTTAAGTGAGGAGATGATAGGAGAGCAATAATTGTTTGGAGAGAAGACAAATTTGAGCTATTAGCAATATCAATGATGTATTTGATGCTGCCAAAGCTATTGATGGGCTCAAAATTAATATAAGAGCACTTTTTTTTGGATTTCATGATAGCTCCTTCAGAAGGAAGTAAAGCAGTCCATTGTGGGGTAAAAAACCTTAAAATCCTTCTTTCCTGAATTAATTACTGACTCATAAGAAATCAGACCCAGCTCAAGTGTAGGATACTCTTGTTTTGTGGGATCCTGAAAAAAAGCCCCAGAACTACAAAGAGTTGTGTTATATTAACATGACAGGACAGGATATCATATATAATAATAAATGTTGAAATCTGCACATACAGACCCACAACTATAAGTGTTTCCTAATTATTGAAATTGAAAATCACCTAGTTATGAATTTATGGGTTTTTTTCTTTTGTATCCTTCTTTTATTTTGATTTCTGCTAGTAAAGCCAAAGGAAAATAGTAGCTAAGCACTCATTTTATGCTGATGAATTTCTTCTTTGTTTTAAAACTCAAGTTAAAAGAAAAGGAATATCAATGAAACAAAACAACAGATAAAATAATTTAGATGTCAGACGTATCCCTGGAGATGGAGAGAGAGGGATCAGTGATCATATAAGAAAATCTTTCACTAAAACAAAGTTCAGTATCTAAGAGCATCAGTGAATTTCCTGTTGCTTAGAAATTGATCCATTTTCTATCTCAGAGGAATTGTATTCATTTGAAGTTGTTGATTAGAGAGTGTATTGCATTAGCGAGTGATACTATTTAGTGAAGAACTGAGCAAGTGCCAGGAGAAAAATCCAAAAGACTTCACTTCAAAACGTATTTTGTTCATCTATTTAATGAAACAAAATCTTTTGCTTGGATTGTTTTCAGTAGAAATGCAACAGAAAATTGGATATTTTATTTAAATGAAATCTGATAATGAAGTGATTTGCTGTGGTATTGTCTGTTCTGGTAAATTTGGTGGTGGTGACACTGAGCAATAAAATGATAAGTGGGGTAGTAAGGCAACTTTTCAAATCAATGGAGTGTTAGGAGGATTGGAGTTTTTTTAGCAGTACTATCACATGTAATTTAAAATCTTTAAAATTCTGCAGTTCCAATTTTCAAATCATACAAATGAAGAGTAATATGTCTCCATAGTCCCTTGGCCATAGTAGTAAGGCTTTAAATAGCTATTCTTCATATAAGAAATCACTGCTGCACATTAACATTAAGCTAGCATGTAAGGAGTAAACTGTGTTAATTACTAAGTTAATTTCTCTTGACTGCAAGTTGACAGTAATCAGATGTGGGGGGGGGGTAAAAACCCCTCGTGTGGCCCAGTTTAGGTAGGATGTGCTGTACAATAAGTTTTTATGGGCTGAAGATACTTCGTATTCTGTTTTGTCAAGCACCATTTTTTTTTCTCCCTATCCCTCCTTCCCAATCTCATCCCTGTTAGGAATACTAGGAAGAGCCCAGGAGCCCAAAGGAGTATAGCCCTCATCACTGAAGGAACAACAGAGGAAATGTGTATAATGCTAACAGCTGAGAGAAACATGCTTCGTATCAGCAGCAATTAAAACGGATGGGCAGCATCATTGGAACCATGGGGTGCAGCAGTTCTGTAACTGACAGAAAGTCAGAGAATGGTGAGTGTTGCCTTTATCTTCAGGGCAAGTGGTTGTTCTCTCTCTAACACCAGTAGAGGATTGCCAGATAATGTTCCTCTCCCCCACAACCCCTGCCCAGTCCTGTTGTCAAAATATTTGTTCAGGGAAAATTATTCTCTAATTATTTTCTTTTTAAAACTATGCATAGCTTTTAGATGGTGGCTGAGGTCAGGAAGCAGCTTTAGGCCACCTCTAACATTGAGAGATTGGGCTGTAAAAGATTCACAGCATCTGGGACAGAAGCTAAATTTCAGAGGTGTCTGTGCTCGCTCTGTCACTGGCAAAGCTTAGGGGGTAAGGTATTGAGGGGGACCTTTTATGGCTTTTCACACCACAGGATTCCTGAGCAAACCACCCCAATTTCCCTGCTGTTGTGTGACCCCAATTATGAAACAAGTGTAATAAAGCAAGGCTGTTACAATGACTTCAAAATCAGTTTTCTGGCCTACCAAGTGTCTGGCCTAAAGGAAGCCCTTTCAATTAGTGAGGCTGTCAGCTGAAAGTCTCCACAGGACCTGGTTAAATGTTTAATTAAACTAACGGATCATCACCCTCCTTTTAATCATACCCCACCTTGGTATGAACTCAGCAGTCTTTGCACAGGCAGGTATGTTCCAGGATTCACTCAGACCTTTTTTCAGACCCTCTGTGTTCTCTTTCAAGGTTTTATCATTAAAGCACAATCTATTGGTCAGTAGAGAGCCATGTTACATGGTACTGTGCATAGTCTTAGAACATTATTATGCTGAACAGCCATGGTTGAAAAGGAAGGCTCTTTTTGGCTGCCAAGCCAGGACACAAGTCACAGGAAGCTGGTGACTAAGAAGCAGGAGCACTTAGTCATGGCTACAGGGATCCCAGCTGACTGGTTTGAGAGCAGCCCTCAGCTTTGTGTATGCTACTACAAAGCAGCATCAGTGCTGTATCACAGTAGTGAAAGTAGAATGGAATCATCTGGAATCCCAGACCTACCTGTAACTGAGAGGCAGCTCAAACCCTCTTTGGGTTTGCACGCTATGCGTACATGTGCCTTGCAAGACCTTAAGGATATGCTGCTTGGGAATATTTCTGAGTGTGTAAAAGCTTGGAGTGGGCATGAGGAGCTGTACTCTTTCTTGATCAACAACCATCAACACACATTGATGTGGCGCTTAGGATTTTGTGTGCTTCCTTGATTGTGTTTTGTCTTCTGGAACTGCTGGATGGTTTCCTTTCTGCTCTTCAACAGTAGTCAAGTAATGCTGAATCATTGTTCTATCTGCAGCCTGAGGCTGTACATTTCTCTAATGCATTAATAACATGAATTTAAGAGATATTTTTTGGTGTAGAGACCTTCTGCAACTGATAACAATTTCGTTTAGAGATGCACTTTAGCCTAGTGTGAAAATCATGTTCTGATTCAGTCCTGAGAATAACAGTGCTGTAATAAGTACAATTAAAAAAAAAAAGAAAAAGGAAGACAGGAAACATTCTGTTAGATTTGCAACATTAACCACAGTGATTGATACGTATCTGTCTTATGTGATAGCAATGGAACTGTGCCATGTTAAGTGCTCAGGACCATTAAGCAACCCAGGGGGCTTTAATGGGAAGTTTAATGGCTCTGATGCTGGAAATCCGTTTCTGTGCTGGTGATTGTGCTTTGCCCCCTAGGTACTCTTCTAAACAGAAATGTTGGTGACAGCCTGGCTGTAATGTGTCAGGCTTTCAGGTCTGTAGTGTTGGGGACTTCCAGAAAGGACAGAAAATAAGAGAGATCTCAGAGTTTATGTAGGGTCTGAAGGATGCTCTTAATCATATAAGGATCACATTTCCTTCCAGCAGGAGGATTTTTCTAGGATGTATACAGTATCTACAGGATGGGATTCTTTCTGGCTTTTGCTCTTGTCTAGACTAGAAAATTCTACCATTTTAACTATATTGAATACTCATTAATGGTAAAATAAGCAAACAACATGTTGTTATGGCACCTGTAAGCATTTTTATAAAAATGTTTCCTTTATGTTATACTCTATTAATAGAATCACTTTCCCATTAATATTTGCCCTTACCTGCATAACTATCAGTAAGAAAAAAAAAATTCTCATTCAGGTTCCACTCATCCTAGTTTAAAAATTCCTGTTATTTGTGATCACTTAAAATAATTGACTGGTGCAAACTGTTGTCCCTGTAGTACAGAGCTTTTCTTTTTTTTGTTGATATTTTGCAGTGCAGGACAGTGCCCACGCCAGGACTACTTTCTACCACCAGATGTTTCTCTGCTTAATAAATTTTTATCTGAGCAGTTAAAGGAATGTGATCTCTCTGTGGCATGAATGAGGCCTGAAGGCAGCAGGTTCTTTCCTCCAGGCTGCAGTCTTGATGATTGTCCTTCAGTGAAGTTTCTAGCAGTTTTCCAGACTGAGACCCTAGTAGACACAACTTCTTAAAGTGCTGAATGGAATGCATATTCAGCACATAGTCAAAAATGGTCTTCTGTCATATACCGTTGACTTTTTGGGGCAAGCTAGCTAGCTCTGCAGGCAAAAACTTTCTGGTAGAAGAGGCTGTTGCAAATACTGTCATTACATTGTCGTTCATGTCACAGCTTGCAAAATCAAAGCTTTTTATTACAGCTTGATAAAGAAATACACTGTTGATAGGGCAAACTGTTCTTCCTTCACCTTCCCAAAACCCATATAGTGCCCATCAGCAGAACATGACTGACTTCTTACCTGGGTATTGTCTTCAAGACAATTAAATGGGGAAGTGTGTCTGGCTCGCAGTGGCCACGGGATGGAGGCTCACTGGCTAGCTGACCCACTTGTGGCCAGAGGGCAAACACGCGAGCGGCCGCCTCCGAGTCTCTGCCGAGACTGTCGCAGATGGCAGTGATTGCTGCGGCGTGGGTAGCACAGCACGAGCACGAGGAAACCAAGGCAGAGGAATGAGGGAAGGACCACTTGTCTGAATCTCCAAGGACTTTTACTCCCAAAGGGGATCAGAGCAAGTGGCAATAGCTGAGGGTAAGAAAACTGCTTTTAAGGCAGGGACGGAATAAGGGGAGGACACAACCTTTAACCTATAGGGAGGCATATGGGGAGGAGAGCAGGGTAAGAGCCACCCAATGGAGGTTAACCAGGGGAGGGAACAAGCCTTACAATCTAATCCTGCTTCGAGGAAGGGATGAAGGACAGGGAAAATTCCAGAACTAAAAGGGTGTGCTATCTTTGACAGACAGGGGTAAAATAAGGGAACAAGGGAGGTACAAGAAGACTGACAAGTGGATTGACATACACTTTGGCGGGAAAAACTGTGGTAAACAACTCAGGACTGAACCATTAGGGAAGCCAAATGGGGTACATAGAACAAACCATTACAAACTTATAACAAGGAATATTCAAAATATACTGCAGAAGAACAAACTGTAAAATAACAGACTACCACAGGGAAGGTTACTAACTACTTAGACCTGAGCAAGTCAGCTAGCTTGGGATCTGTGTCGGAAGACAGAAACAGTAAAGACATCATGTATTTTTTCAGTCTCAGTTTTACTGGGTTTCATCTTATTGTTGACTATGCACAATGGACAGAATTTCTCATCTGATTGCAAAATTCTGCAAAGGCAGCATGCATATTTTCCTTGTAGATTACCCTGCATCCATGGGTACTCCAGTGCTTTCTGTTTTGACAGTCATTAGAGCTGCAATCCTCATCCAGAAGTGGTACCGCTTTACCATGGCCCGGCTGGAGATGAGGCGCCGCTATTCTCTCAGTATCTTTCAGTCAATCGAGTATGCTGATGAACAGGATCAACTACAGGTTTGTAATCTTCCATTCTTCCTATACAAGCAGTTGTGTTATCCCCAGGACTGTGGCTGCACAAACAAAATGGTTGTGGTGATTTCTTTTACAAAGCTGGATCTTGATTAATAAAACTGTTTCCCTGCCTGACACATGAATTAAGTTGTGTGTTATACACAGCATACAAATGAATGTAACTACATAGGCATCAGGACACCATTCTGCCCATACAGCATATCTAGGGTATAGGTTCCTGTATAGCAGCTCTGTTAGCCAGGGATTGCAGGTCATTTACAGATCACTAACTGTGATGATCTTAACTGTCTGTGAGGTAATATATGTGCAACAGAGTTTTCAGTGTTTCAGCCCAATGTCAGTATCAGTGTCAGCCCAGGCTTCCTTTAGGGTCAATATAGGAAATTTGGAACTTATAGGCCTTTGTGTTCATCCTCGCATCTGTGTCTAAAGTCAGTTCACTGCATTGTAGCAGTTGTTTCTGTTGATTATGAAGGAAGTCTAGGCAAATAGTCTGGGTGGTAGGCAAGATGAATTACACCTAGAAACATAAGCAGCACTGAAACAGCCCTGAAACATTTTATGTATTCCATGAAGTGTCAGTGGTAAATTCATAGCAAAAAAGGAAAGGGAGCTATTTTTGTAGTAGGACACAAATTGTGTCATTATTGCAGGCTGATACTATGGGGAATATACAGTAGTGACTTATATCCCCCTAAATGGGAAATTGCAAGTGATTGAGTAAGAAAGATATTAATGCTTGTTGGATAACATAAACTGATCAGTGTGTTTGTTCTTTTCTTTTTCATACTCAGCTATCCAACTTTTTTACATTCATGCTGGATCATTGTACTCATCCTGATTCAGGTAACAATAAAAATAAAAGTAATGTGGAGATTGTGTTTGAAAAACTTGATGTGAGGAAAGTTAATTTTCAATGTGATATTTACAACCTATGGCATATGCTGGGGTTGAGGTTTGATATTCTAAATACTGTAATATCTAAATACTGAATTTGATCCTCTAAGTGCTGCTCACTGCTCACTATCTACTTAGTGAGTCAGACCAGTCAGTAAGTCAGAACAGGTGCCTGTTGTCCTTATGAGAATATTCAGAGGTGCTCAGAGTGCTTTCTTATATGTTACTGCCCTTCCTACAGAATCCAATTTTCACAGCTTTCTGTTCATGTTTTCTTAAACTATGAGATGTGATTATTTAGAAAGATTGTGTTCAGTTGGTTTAAGGCAGGTATAATCAAAGAGGTTGCTCTTTCTCCCCCACCAACCACCACCTCTGGCAGTTCTGGACCACATTTTAATTTAATTTGTTTTAGATTTCACTGCAACATGTATCAGTATGTGAATGATAAAAAAGGAAATAAATTTAAACTGCTGGAGATAAATCTGTAGAAACCATCTCAATTAAGCTTCAGTTATTCAAGGAATAACCTTTAATTTTTGAAGTATTTTGGGATCCTTGGACATAACTTACTTTTGAGGTCAAGCTCAACAGAAGGACAGACTGAAAGTGATTCCTAAGTCCAGAAAACAAACATGACTTCCCTGAACAAATTCAGAATAGATCTAATCCCAGTGGGGTTAAAAATGAGGCTGTCCCCTTCTTACTACATTACAAGAGAATGCTCTTTCTCTTTCATCTGGTCTAGCCACGGGTTATTCCAATTAAAATTTGCATAAGATACTTTAATAGCAGGATAAAACCACCATCAAAACCTTAAGTGGTTCAGTGTTCTAATGACAACCGGTAGAAATTGCAATTTTTCTCTCTTAAATACTTTAGAGTGCCTAATGCTCTCTGTGCTCTGCAGAAAAATAAATTACATTTGAGCCTTGCTCCAAAGGCAAGAGAGATGATTCAACAGTCCTCCCTTTCATTTTTTTCCCATTACTGCCATATTCTGTGAAAAAAATCTGCTTTAGTCATTTAACTTCCTGGGAAGGAATTGGCAAACTTAAAGAAAAACAGATACTGCTCACTTCATCTACTTCTTCATGCTGATGGTGCACCTCTGTTCAGCTTTTCCACCTGAATGGGAAAGAAAAGAGTAGTGCTAGGTCTGAGATTTGGCAAAATATTGTTAGTCTCTATTTTTATTATAATATTAAAATGGAATTTTACAGCTGCTTGTTGTAGATATGATTTTCCCACCTTTATTAACTGTGTCTACTGACAGAAGGAATAAAGGTGAGGTGTCTCAGATGACTTGCTAGGGCTCAGGACATCGGAGCACACTGCTACATGCATGGGCTGTTCATGTGCAAATGGAGATCCGAGCGTCACCTGTGCACAGGGAGGGAGATGGAAAGTCCTGTGAGCTCCTCATCATCACTGCACAGGTGACCTGTTTCTTGGTCCTGTAGATATTGGGAATTGCAGATGTGGTTAAGGCTGAAACACATGATAAAGTGTATATGGCTTATGGTAAAGCATCCCTTTGTCTTGCTGGCTTAAAACTTCCATCTTTTAGGACTGACGTTGTTAAGACTTGATAACTGCTCTAAAGGCTTTATTTTGTCTTGGTTTGTTCCCCCTTTCTAACACCATGTGTTACAGATACCAGAACCCCAAACAAAACAGAAAAATTCTGGTGTATGTTTAATAAAGAGATGGCCAGGACTGCCTATGCAAAGGAGATGACTTAGATTTTTTTTGAGGAATTGCATATCAAATGTGTATTGTGTGGGTTGTGGTTATTTTTTCCAACTGCTGGCTGTGTGCATTCTTTGCTTTAAGCTCTTGATTGCTTGCCCCTGGAAGTGACCTTTGCAGCACTCATGCCAGCCCCACTGATGTAAGCAAAATCAGTGCTGAATAGAGGGATTCTTAAAGAACTGCTTCCACTTCTGCTGAATCACCATCTTAAGATGTGAACCACAGTGAATGTAAACATAACAACCAGAGAAGCTTCAAATTGACTTTGCTATTCTAAAGCATTTTCTAAAACCTACAATTCTCGGGCTTTTTATCTTTTTCATCAGTGTGTGCTCACTTAAATTAGAGTGATAGCATATGTTTCAAAAGCTGTCTCCAAGAAGACAGTATATAATATTCTTACCAAAGAATGGGTTGTCTGTTCTTCTCAGTATGTGATAAGAAAGTTACCTGAAAATTTTGTGATCTGTGATTTTCCTTACATTATAAACTACTCAGCCTCCACCATTAATCTTGTTACTTTCCTCTTTTTAATCTGTTTTTTTTTTTCAGATTATGTTTTTCAAAGAAAGAAAGCAGCTGCCATCTCATTAACACAGTAGTGCTTTTGATGTGATTGTTTATCTGTTATACCCTAAAGCTTTTTTCATCCTCTCATTCTCCTTAAGATGTCAATGTAATTTGTGATTGGGATATTATATAGCTGAGTGTCTTGTTCTGCTTCTTATTAAAAGCTATTTTGCAAGAGTTTGTGGAAAATAAGAATAAAACCCTTTTCTAACTTACACTTTTCTCCCTTATTTCCTGAAAGAGTCTTCCTACCTTCTCAGCTTTCAGTGGAAAGCTCTCTGGTCAAAGAAAGCTGGAAACTGCCTTTCCAGCAAGAGATGATCCATTTACTCACTCTTTTATGGGCACATTGAGGGTGAGAAGACTGCAGATGCATCCTGAGAAAAATGGTGGCACTGGGAATCTAAACCTGTTCCTCTCAAGGTCACCAGGGCAGCTCCGGGAGCCTTCCTTCAAAGGGAAACAAAAAAAAGAAGTGTTATTTTCTGCAGTTTCACTCCCCATGATGCCTCCCTTACAGCTTTAACACCCTTCCAAGATGTTTTACACAGAGTGATTCTTACGGTGGGGAATGAGTTATAGCTGCTTGCAGTTTGTAGCACCAGGAATGGTGTGAAGGAAGAAATGTTTCAAGCATTTTAGAAACCTCCTTCCTCTTTGTAGGCTCAGTGTCCATTTGGCTTTGACCTGAGGGCTGTGGCTCAGTATCTGGCTTATGTAAGAGCACTTCTCAGGAGTCAGAGGTGCTTTCAGGTACCCCAATGGTCAGCTGAAGTCACACAGATGGTGGCAGAACAGAGAACTGATTTCAGAGCTGGAGAAGTAGCTGATTCCTGGTTACCCTGATAGTGAGTACATCCTTGGCAGTGGCAGCTTTGTCTTGCCTTGAAAAACTCCCATGGCAAGGTGATCTGGTCAGGAGAATCAGGCCTTTGGGCTTTCGATGGCCAAATTGACTCCACTTAGCTCTGAGCATTTATGTTTAACATGGAATATGGCTGTAGTTGTTTGGCTTTTGTTAATAGTGGAGGCTCAACTCTGACCCTGGGCTAGACCTCTGGTGTCAGAGTACAAAGTAGATCATTGCCTATGCTCCCTCTAGTCAGTGGAGAGATGCAGACGCTGGCAGAGAATGTTTCATTCTGTCTTGACACGTGTGCCTGAACCAGGCATGCCAAGGCTTTTCATCCCTGTCTTTCAGTATGAACTGAAAGATCCTTGACAGCTTTGACTAGAACAGCAAAGTGTGAGGGGTGCTGAATCCTTCAGAATTAGTCCTACATGGGGCATGTGGTGAGCTGGGGTACTTGTTGGACGGTGTGGTGATTCCCCAGGCTGCGTTAGGTCATCCATTACTGACTGTTCAGAGATGGGACAGTCATGCTGTGCAGGAAGAAGCCTTAAAATCCAGCTGAAAGACAGCCTGAGGAGCCGTAAGCACACTCTAAGGGTAATGACCATGACTGGCTTTTGACAACTCATCCAGAAGTGGAAAATGGGGTGTACTTTGCAGAGATATGCCCTACAGGGAAGGATTAGGTTTCCCAGCCTGAGCATGTGCCAAAATAGAAGTGAGTCTGTGAGGAAGGCAGGTTCATGTACAGAGGTAAAGGGATGGATGGATGGCCTACTGTGTGCTGGAAGGGAAGGCAAGAGTAGGAGCAGGCATGGGCAGGTGTCTGCCTGGCTTGAAATGCTGAGAAGATCACTGACTCTGAAGTAGTCAAGTCAGATGAGGACAGCTGGTTAGAACAGGCAAGAAATGAAGCATTTGGGTGGTCTGAGGAGTTGGTTCTGTAGTTCCCACTTCTTGGGAAGTGGAGTGCAGAGGGAGATACTGTCCAGAGGCCTGCTGCTAGAGCTGGAGCAAGAATTGGTGCAAATGTGCTTGGCTGATCACTATGTGAGAATCAGCAATTTCAGGCCATGGTGACATTCTGGTGTCCAGCCAGACAACTTGTAACTGTGGTGGAAGACTGCAAATCAAACTGCACTTGGTGAAAATGGTGAACCCTGAGCACCTTGCTGTTACTTGATGCCTCAATCCATTTAAATGGCTGAGTATAACATTGCATTAGCACTGAAAGTGCTAATCAGCTCACAGCTGAAGTGCTGATAGTAAAAGGGGACTTTTTAAAAATCCAGATTACATTTTTATCTATTTATTTCTTTAATATGGATTTTATCCAGTTGCAAGACAAGTTGGCCTTTATGAATCTCATAATTTATAAGGCTACATGCTGGTTTTGGCTACTGTGAGTTTTGAGTCACAGCTACAGGTCAGCTGTAAATCAGTAATAAATAATACAGCTACACAGCTGTAAATAATACATTTTTATTTGCAGTTGCAGGAAATCAGGGTTACAGAAAACTTAACTGTAGCCCAGCAAAAAGTGTTTACAACAATCATCTCACAAGAGCAACTCTGCAATAGCATCTGCTAGAACACTTTCATTTATGGACTGGTTCTCTCTTTTAGAATAATATGTGACCAAGACAATCTGCAAGAAGAAAACTCTGAAATCTGCTGATCAGTCAGTTACGTTTCAAGGTTATGTCAAGAAAAATATTGGATTGAAGCACTTAGCAGTGTTCCTGCTTCCTTCATGTTCCAGGAAAATTAGAAGCTGTGCTCTACTTTCACCACTCTGTTTTTGTTTACTTTGTTTCATCCAATAGTTTTATGGCAGCCAACCAAAAGCTGGCATTGTTTCCTAGCTGTATCAGAAAGGGGTGATTTGCAGTCTGCTGTGAATAAATATAATTTTGTTGGTGACTTTTAAAATAATCACTGTGAGCTGCTGGTATTTAGCCTAAAAATTTTAAGTGGCAAATAAAAACAATAGAAGGGAATCTTCAAAACCTGTATTAAAAGTGTAATATTGAACTTTAAACAGATGATGGTCATTAAATGATCAGCCATGACTTTTGCATCTCCTTGCATCAGGGGGAAGGAGAAGGAAGTTTGTACCAGGCGATGGTTCTTGTTACCTGTGAGCAGACTGCTCCACAACTTCAGTGCAAAATGTTTTGCACCCTGACCACAGTTAATAGCAGTTGGAAAAGAGTTTTTGCCTCTTTATAACTTTGGTTTGGTCTTTATTTCCTTGTTGTGGTTGATTGCTTGGTTGGTTTTAGTACTGTGAAACAATCTGGGGAGACCTGGAACTTTTCCACTACTGGAGGCAGGAGTCAGCCACTGTAATACTGCAGCAGTTAAAGCAAGTTACATTCAACCAGTTCTGGCCATGCTGTTACAGCTCTATGGGGGCCTGGTGGAGTTTCTACATTTTTATTTTCCTTCTATCTTGTTCCAGTTTCTCAATTTTTCACCAGCCCTAGTGCTCCTCAGGTGGTGGATGAAGACTTATGTTTAAAAGAATTTGAAAAGAAGATTGATGTTCCAGACTCCTATTATGGACCACGACTCTCATTCCCCCTTACTGTTGAAGATGCCAATGCTCTCCTTCATGCTTTCAGGAATGAACAGGTAATTTACAACTAGCTTGTTTTCTTTTTTTAACTTATTTTACATCTGTCAAGTTGTAGTTCCACAATCCAATGTAAAGCTAAACTGGTGCCCAAAGAGATATTTCACCCTTTTTTTACATCTCATTACTTTTTCGTGCTAGCCCAATGTGATCATAAATGTGCATGGTAAGCTGCCTTAGGAAATTGATCTGGCTGTAAGCTAACACAATAAAATCAAAAGCAGACAGTTCTCAGACAGACGAGTTCCCACATTTGATTCGCTACTTTGCTGCATGACCACCAGGCCCGGCACTGGAGGGGAGGCAGGGACTAGTGAAATGAAATGGGAACCCTTAACAGCTGCAAGGCAGGGATTCTCAGTGAGAGTGCAGGACTGGGGAAGGTGTCCTAAGCTAAAATAGAAAGTAATTATCATCTTTTTATGGGTTAAAAGTGTTCATTGTTTGGTCCTCTGTCTTTTGTTCCCCACCTCATTCTTTTAGAGGACTTGAGGTGTAAGGGTTAATCACCTCATTGCGGGGTGCAAGACTCCACCATAGCAGTGGAGTGACTATAAAGCATTGCTAATGTAGCAGAACAGAGTGATAGCACAAATCTCTGGGGCTCAGGCTGCAGCTTCCAAGGCACTGAGGAGGCTGTTCCTCATTCTCTATATTCCTGAGTAAGCCCTTTCGTTGCCCACAGGATGAGGGTGGAGCAGGGAGGCATTAAATGGGACAGCTTTTTTTGAACTTATAATTATTTGTGCTTAGCAATATGCTGTATAAAACGGGCAAGGGTCTATCACGCTTTTAATTTACTAAATAAGAATATTTTTCTCTAGTAATTTTCTGTGGAGGCGGATAGTAAACATACCAAATATAAAGCACATGATAAATGAGCCAGCCCAGACTTCAACTTACTGTCCACTCTCCCTTCTCTTACTATGACTGGCATTTTATTAAGGAAATGGTCATATGTAATTGGCCTTTTTGATTGCTTAAAGACATGAATCTTGAAAAGTCATTCTGTAGCTCATCTATCTCCTCTACCAAAATTCCTCAGATCTCTGTTAAAATTAAAAGCTTTAAAAATCACCAACTGACAAAATTTTCATAAAAAACATCAGGAGAGAAGACCAGAAGCATCAGTTTTGTACTGTTATAACTTCTTCACTTTGAATAGGAAGATAACCCTTCCAAGGCAGCCCTTACTGGAGTTTTCTTGTCATTGTTTTTGCAATTTGCTGAAATATCATTTATGGCCTTTGGGGTTTTTTTGTTGGCTTGTGTTTTGGAGTTTCTGGGATTTTTTTGTTTTGTTTGTTTGTTTTTTACTCACACCTAGAATGACATCCTTTTTATTTTTTTCCCAGTTACTTTAAACAGATGGCCTTATGCAGTGATTTTGAGTGCTCTTTAAGACATATCTCTTCTGAAAAACAGGAAGAATAGAAACAGTACAGTATAAATAAAGTGGGAAAATCTATAAAACAAGTTCAGTAAGGGCTCCATATCCATTCACCAGGAAGCAAATGCAAAGCTATGAACACTCCTAATTCCCAGCACTAGGCCATACAGCCTGTACTCATGTCTGGAGGTCTGCACTGTAAATAACTTTGGCAGTACATGTCTGATATTAATAAAGGAGACAGACCTATTGCTAATTCAGATAAGTCTTCCTTTTCTACCTGTTTTTCCTTCTCACAGCTGCTTCATGCCCGCTATGTACTGCAGCTGCTAAGTGAAACTAGGAGGGTCCTCAAGGAGATGCCAAATATCACCTATCTTTCAACTTCCTACTCCAAGGAGATAACTGTCTGTGGTAAGGTGCCAGAGAAGATAACTGCTTTGGGCTATGGGTTGATATTCTAAGTGGTTAGAGAGTGATGCTGGCATTTCCAAATTTTGCCATTAGAAGAAAGTTCTCAGTGCCCTAAAAAATTCTTTCTTTTTATTTATTTTCCCCCACAAATGCATAAATTGGAGCAAACAAACAAAAAAATAAAGTCCCTGAATCATAAAGTATATTTTAGGAAATTCCCTCACCTCCTCTCTCCTGTTCTTGTTTAATATTTCTGAATGAGTCAGTATTAATTCAGCTAACACTGCAGTGCAGCTTAAATACTCCTGCACTTCCACCTCTAAAATGCCACCAAGTATTTTGATCACTGGCTTTAAGTCTCACCTCTTTCTCCTCTCACTGAGAAAAAAACCTTAGTAATGATTTTAATGATTTTAATCATAATTTACTCAGTAATGATTTTAATGAGGGTTTAATATGGGTGGCAGAAAAGACCTTTCATTGACAGCATGACTATCTAGAATAAATTGAAATGATAATAACCCCTTATTTCTAAGGAGACCCAAGAGGATGGATAAACCAACAATTTAGTCTCACAGAATGATGTGTCACACATTAAGGAACTAAGAGCTCTTTGCCCATCTATTTTGTTACACTTTTGTAAATTATGGATAATGGGATGCAGTATCCTGACTGATACAGAATGCAGTAGCTGCAAAACAGTACAGTAATGGTGACATAACTCTTGACATCTATCAGTGTGTGCTGTGTGTAATAGTAAAGTGGTATAAGGGAGGTACTGTGAGACATGCAAAATAAATAATATTTTTAAGATGTGGTTATGGACCTACTTTGATTGCCAGGAAAGAGTTTGTTTAAATGAGGTTTTGTATAAACAATGATTTATTAACCAAGCCAACAAGACCCCTTTCCAAACCAAGAAAACACAGATTCATGCTGTTCACAACATACATTCTCATTAAATAAACATTCCTCTTCATGTTTGTATTGCATTTGCACTATGTAAGCAGCATCAAAAGGGACCCCTCTCCTGTACTGAAACTAAAAGCTTTTGTCACCACAAAGAGCCTCTGCAGAAGACAGATAACCCATTTTTAAACATAATCAGTCCAAAATGTCAATGTCCTTAAGGTATCACTCTCCATTTCTTATAATTTCAAATTAATAATGTAGATTAAATATATACCTGAAATGTTTGCATCCACATATGTGATAAATATCTATCATAGCTTGAAAGATCCCTTAGAACAAATTCAGCAGGCTCATAATTAATCAAAAGCACAGAAAATGTATACACATAAAAATGTCACTTCTCTTTTCCTAATTATTGGTGGTAAAAGTATATTATCACAAGATAGGTTTTGAAACTGTTCTGCGGCTTTGTGGTGGTGAGTCACAGACATGAAAAGGTTGGCTCTGTGAGCATGAAATGCAGTCAGATGCACAGGGGATCTGTGCTGCAGTGATGTTTTGTGTTGGGGCGAAATCCTCCTGCCTGTTCTAAACAAACCTCTCAAAAAGGGCCCAATCCCTCATTCCTGTGGCCTTAGCATTAAGGCACACAGGCATGAACTGTTCTTGACACTCTCCATCACTTCCTACTGGTAGTAATCAAAACCTGTCCCTGAAACATGTTCAGTTGTGCAGTATAAAAAGGTATAGATCCAACTATTTTATAGATCCAATTCCAGTTTTATAATTCCAGTTTCTTCTTCCTCTGTGAGAAAATTTAAAAAAAAAAAGTTTTTGTTTCCTGTAGGAGATTTGCATGGAAACCTGGATGATCTTTTGCTGATATTCTATAAGGTAAGTAGGTACTCTGAGATGTAGCATTTTCACTTTATGACTTTTTATGAAGAACAAATATTTATATATGACAGATTTATCACCATTAGAACCGCTCATGTGGTCTCCATACACCACACACACAAATCCTGGAACAATTTGGTGTCTTTGTCAGAGCTTTCCCTTCTTCATATCCTCCTGCTCACTGTGAAGGAGATGGAGGAGATTATTATTTTCCTGAATGCTGAACTGCAGCATGAGCCAAAACATAAGAGGACTCCTTGCAAAGTCTCCAAAGTTCTGCCACTGTTTTAAATTCCATATTGACTAAAGTCTGCTAAAATCAGGAGCTTGAGTTCCTGGTGTAACACTACACCATGGATAATTTTAACATTCAAGAAAAAATGCAGAAGCTTTCATTTAGGCCTTCCATGATACCTGCAGGTTTTTTGGTTAGCTTTTGGGTTGGTTTGGGGGTTTTTGTTGTTTGGTTGGGATTTTTTGTTTTGGTTTGGTTTTTTGGGTTTGTCAGGTTTTTTATTGTTGTTGGGGGTTTTTTGGGAGGGGGGTGTTTTTGTTTTTAACAGGAAACAAGAAAGAGTGGTGTTTAAAAGCTTTTTAAGCCTCGGAAGCAATCATATGGTCTGCACAAAATAGAAGTACTTTGTGCACCCTTTACATATCCTTTTTATCATGCTAAAAATGCATAGCTCTGTTTTACTGATGTGTAAAACAAATTAAGCTCCAGGCTAGCTTTTCCACAATTGTATGTTTAACTGAAGATGCAGGAAATGTTGTGTATTTAGTTTCACATTTATCTCCAGGATGAATCACCACCTTTGATTGAGCAGGTACTCTCTTTGATTTGAGCTTTCTGGGGCAGGGGGAAGGTTTTGTGTCAGATCCTTACATGTTTATCTGCTCTGAATGGAGACTGGAGTGAGCTAAGCCACTCAGGTGTTTAAATGATGTCATTCTCCCCCTGATTCCAGCTTTGTTACACTTCATCTGGGACTTGTTCAACGTAAATGTGGTTGTTTTGCCCAAGTGCGCACCTGAAGTCTGTTAAGTATAGTTAAAATATAATCAGACCTTTTTACAGAGTCCTGCTTTTCTTACTAATCAACCATCTTTAGCTGGTCCTTGGCTTGCAGTCTTTTGGTTGTTTAGCTCTCTTTTTAAAATTGCAATAAGTATGATACACATTGGTTTCATACACAGAACCTGGAATGGGAAATATAACTATTTTGGAGATAAATGCTCAGATATAATTGTATTTACAACTGCAGTCAGCCTGCATTTTATTTTTTTGGAGTAAACAGATGCTGATTCTTTCCCCCCCTCTAATGGATGTTATAAAGAGAAAAATATAAGCAACTCTCATCCTGACGTAATTAAATTCAGAGCCAAAACTCCCACTGACTTCAGACTAGAGATAACACCCAATTGTTCTCTGTTAAATTTCTAGGGAAGTCCCTTCCATCAAATCAAATAAAATGGGCAAATGTTTTGTCATTTCAAAGTAGTTGAGAATATAGAGAGCATATGATAGAGCTGATTAGTTATTTAGAAGCAAATTAAATCACACTATTTTCTATCCCCTCAGAGCAGTTTACTCAGATGAGCAGTGAACCCACTTGGCTTCTGGGATCCATTTTTTTTTTTCTCCTTCCTAAACTCTGTTTCAGTTGGAAGGGATTTCATCCTCCAGGTTGGTACAAACTACCTTAAACAAGAGGGTGCAACCCTAAACAATGCCATGGGAGTGATCTAGGTCTGCACAGGGCTGTGCAGAGCTGAAATGGATTCTGGAGGCCTGCAAGCAGACCAGGCTTGTCACTCCCACAGACCACCCCCAGCAAACACACAGAGCTGGCAATCTACAGCATATTGATACAAGGCTGCAGATGGTGTGTAATCCTTACACCTGGTTTGGCTGAAGCTAAGACACTTCTTTTTCCTCAATAACCAGTTTGTAGGGTTCATTCAGATGCTGCATTAATCTTCATTAAATTACAGTGTTTCCGGATATTCCGTGAAACACTTGACTTTTAAATTATGTATTGCTAAGTTAGATTGTTAAAGGGATGCTATAGATAGAAATGGCCTGAAGCAGTAGAAAATACCAACAACAAACGGAAGTTAATTAATCACTAACCCAGGAGATACAGTAATGATGCCCAGCAGCAAGTTGCTAATCATTAGAGGGCCTTGTTTGCCTTTCTGATATGTCAGAGGCTGCAACAGCCTTTAATTTAGTTTTGCTGTCGTTGGTTGAAACCACAGAAAAGGAAAGTGCATGAGTGTGGAACAAAACTAAAATGTCACACTAAAGTCCAAACCAAACTTGTTTAAAACTCAAATCATGTGTAATCTTTTCCAAAAGAAGGGTGATAGTGTCTGGAGAGTGCTCCAGTAGATGTGTCTTTCCACGATGACTGCAGTTAGAGTGGTTGTGTGTATACTCACAATCTGCTGGTGGATTCACATGCCTATTGGTTTTAAGGCAAAGCTTTTATTTATTTATTATTTATCTATCTTTCCAGAAACTGCTGCTTTCTGCTGTCTGTTCCACTCCTGAAATCCATCCTCTCCTTTTTAAAATCATTTCAGCCCACTGCATTAGAAGAGCCTCATACATTGCCACGCCTGTGAGCACAGAGCAAGCACAGGCTCCTTCTAAGTTAACTTGGAAAGGGCTCAGGACAGGCTGTAGCAAAATCCAAGGAAGCTGAATTTACAGCAGCCAGGATGGAGAGACCAGGGTTCACTCCTGCAACCTAACATGAAAGCACAGAATACTGATTGGGACAAAAAAAGATATTCTCGTAAGGATTTAAATGACACATTACATCAGTCCCTGGCCACATTACACATCCTGCAATAAACCCACTAAGGCAGAATACCAGTAATGCCATAGGAACACAAGAAAAGCTTGACACTGATACCATAGATATATTCAAGAAGAGGGATGTCCTGCAATGCTGCCAGAACTTTTAAGAGTGGCTTCCGCAGTTATAATGTAACTTTATAGGTGTTCTATTGATATTTCTTGTGCATATCAATTGAGAAAACAGAAGTTTCCCTTTTCTGGCAAGTCAAAGTTGAAATACTATTTCTGATACTCACGACTGGAAATGATGAAGCTACCTATAGGTGGTGCTGTATTTTCTGTTAGCTGGTGGCACCCATTCATGTGCTGGTAATTAATCTAATAAAACATACCATCAGTTCAAAATACTAAGTCATCATTTATAATAAAGCATTTCTCTGTATCTTCAGAAAAAAAATAAGGTAAGAATTACCTGTATATTCAGCCTCTCAGATTTGTGAGCTTTCAAGTATGTCTTGGCTCTCATGAGTGAAATTCAAGTAGTGCTTTCAGGATTAAAGCAACTGAAAACAAACTCTTTCAAGTCTTAAATTCTGTCTTAAGATTTTATATCCTCTGGACTGTAGTCCTTCTCAGGAGTTTTGAAAGCATACACTGCAAAAAATGTAAATATATGAAATCCATTCAAACTTACATCAGAAGATAATTTTTCATGTATTTCTTATCTTCCATTCAAACTGAATGACTCCCTTCTGTTTGCAAGTGTGTAATTTTCTGGCAACAGTTGCATTAACAAAAATGTATATTTTACTACAAGAATGATGTTCCTTTTGGTCCCTTTCAATTTAATTTAATAGGTAGAAGAAAGGATTAGAGATGGAATTGTAAGAACAGCCAGAGAGATCCTTTCTTCTCTAATGGCTCAGGTTGTCTGATATGAAGGCTTTTATTCTAAACAGTGGAAATAAAGAAGTGCTGCATTTTAGATCTCTGTATTATGCAGGATTTTTTTCAGAATTTCTCATTTAATTGCTATTTCCTTTATTACAGTAGCATAGGAGCCGCTCTAAATGTCCCCCCCTTTTTTTTATTCTTTCTGCAGAATGGTCTGCCTTCAGAACAAAACCGCTATGTCTTTAATGGTGATTTTGTTGACAGAGGGAAAAATTCTATGGAAATACTTATAATCCTATTTACATTTCTTCTTATCTATCCCAATGATTTACACTTGAATAGAGGAAACCATGAAGACTACATCATGAACCTGAGGTAGGTTTGGGGGTGGGGCAGTTAATATCTGGCCTATCACTAGAAATGTTTGAGCTTTTGAATGCTACTTTAGCCACTGTGACACCCAAAAACATTATTTTATTAAGTAGTCAGGTGGAGCTTTACCTTTTCAGTGTGTGTGTGGGGAAGGAACATCCTCATTACACACAGACATTTGAATGACAATCATGTCTTGACTTTGATCTAATCATAATCTATTGAAGTCAGAGGTCTTAGTGCAGCTTCCAGAGTATCAAAATTGGGGAAGAATGGATGGAAGGATTATATTTTAGTTAGAGCACATATTTAGTGAAATCTGGTATTTTAGTTAACTTTGAACTAAGAGTTCACTTCTCTAACACAAAGGGCAGGTAAATAGCCTACCCTCTACTCAGAGGAGCTTCGTCAGTTGGAGGTGTCAGTGCAGGAAAGCTGACACCCTGTTTTCTAACACAGACATTTGCACTCAGCTGTGCAGTGCAGGCAAGGGAGTGAGCACAGCCAGTGCCTCCGGCTGTTGTCAAAGTGTGACTTGGAGACAAAAAGCATCTCAGAGATGTGAGAACTCCTCAGTCCTACTCCCTACAATTCTAAACTGCCCCAGAAAGCCTTTGGGTGACTGGTGGGTAACCTGCTGTAGCCCTTGGATAATTTGATGTGTGCACACAGGATGTATTGCTGTTTAAACACAGGCCTCTGTGTTAGCACCTGGGTCAGAGGCCCATAGGCAGGTCCTACTAATGATCCACAAAAGAGAATCAGTTTCACATGATAATTACTTTTTCCTCACTTAATTGTTGTTTTTTGGGGTGTTTTCAAACATAAACCAAGATCAGTTACTTAATCTACAAGGTAGGAAAATTCCTCCCCAAAATAGCAGAAAATATTAACTAAGTCTGTGATGGTATGGAGTGCACAGATGTGTTCCTGTCTATCACTCTTTGTTCTGTGTTTTGATTAGCAGTGCACCACACTGGTAAATTTGAAAGCTGAGTGTTGTGAAAATGCCCCTCGATGAAGGATATCTCAGAGTTAAAAGAATTAGGTACCAAAATCATTGTCCCTTGTGAGGTAAAAGACATGACAGTTGGATGAAGCTCTGAGCAATCTGATCTAGTGGAAGGTGTCCCTGCCCATATGGCAAGGGGTTGGAATGAGATGATCTTTAAGGCCCCTTCCAACCCAAACCACTCTATGATATGATTCTGTCATTATATGATAGTTAAGACAAAAACTCTCTGAAGATTTTGTGGGAATTTTTGCCCATCATCAGTTCCTTTGGAATTTCTCTCTGGTATCTAAAAGGTAGAGATGGCAAAAAGGCCTCTTAATAACTGCTAGGCTGGATTCTGTTTCCAACCTCTGTTATGCACAAGAAATGAGTTTAACTCAAATCTCAAGACAGAGTGGAGGAAAGCACATTTCAACTGAGGTGAGATAGAATGGCAGGTGAAAAAGGGGGCTAGAAAACTCCAGAAAAACACCATAGCACAGGAAACCATGCAGAAGGGGCATACTGAAAACCAGCTTATGATGCTGTCCTGTTTTCAGATATGGATTCACAAAAGAAGTTTCAAAGAAGTACAAGGTAAGATTCCTCCTCCTTCCCCTATTTTTTTTTTTTTGGTAGAATTGCACATGTAAAATGATACCTGTGTAAACAAGAAAAGTTCAAACCAGTTTATTTAGGTTTAGCAGAGAATTACTTTAGTGATGTAAGTGAAATTATTTTGACCTATCAGTGGAATAACTGACAAAACAATTTTAAGTGCTAGTCTCTTATGCCCAGAGATCTATGGGATGAAATAAGTAACATCCATAAGAACAATCAAGAACACAAAAAGAGGTGAACATGAAAGAAAAAACTAAACGCTACAGAGACAATCAAATGGCCCTAAAGTAAATGTCAGAACATGTTTGTCAGGGTTGCAGTTCAGGATATCACCTGAACAAAACTGTTCATACAAACTGTAGCAGACACTTCAGCAAAATCTTGAACTTAGAAGCAACAGAATCTGCCAGAAATAGGATCTAATGTAAAAGTATATTTTACAGGACCATTGGAAACAGATTTTGTGTCTTCTGCGAGATGTTTTTAGCTGGCTTCCCCTTGCCACTATAATTGATAGCAAAGTTCTTATCCTACATGGGGGAATTTCAGACACCACAGATTTGGATTTCCTGAATGCACTTGAGAGAAATAAGGTAAGAGATCATATTCATGTGAGGGTAATTTTGTTTTCTTTTAAAAATTTTGCAGTATGAATGCTAGGATCAGGTCATTTGCATTAGGAAAGGAAATGGCAGCAGTATGAGGCACGTAAGAAAAATAATAGTCCAATTTTTCTTCAAAATCAGGGCTTAGGAAGCAAGGTTGCAGTAGGTGTTGAGAGCCAGTTGTCTGGCTCTCCACATAACATGGGTCTTTTGACCTTAAAATAGCTAAAGCCACTTTAGATCCCTCCTCCTGCAGTGATGTCACATTAGTCAGAAAGTATGAAAACGACTTGATTCCTGGGCATTTCCTTTAAACACTTTAGAAATCAATTTAGCCACATATTTCCAGCACTGCCTTTTTTCCTGGGGCTGTGCTTCTGCCATCTGTTGTGTGGGGGAAGTTCTCCACCTGTGAGGCGCTCCCTTGGCAGCAGCTGAGTGTTGTACATGTGGGAGAGCCTTTCCACAAGGATCAAAATTCAAGAACTGGCCTTGATAAAACAGAATCTACTGCTTTTCAGGGATTTAGAAGACAAAAATGTTCATGTTTTTTTCTGAAATGATGAGCAAACACAGACCTTTCAAATCAGCTGAAACTGGTGGGGGATTTGGTCTCGATATGAACAACTAAAATCGAGATGTCTGCTTGTGATCAGGGTGCTGAGACTCCTTATAGTCAATGGAGATCCAGGAGATCTGGTGGAGATCATTACTTAGGCACACGTTTCCGGTGCTGTTCAAGGAAGTGCCCCATTGGCTAGGGATGTCCCTTCTGGCCTTGCCTGCCTCTGAAGAAAGTCTTCTCTGTAGGTCCCCTCCACCAGTCCCCATTAGGCCAGATTTGTGTCTGCCCCCCTCACACTAGTTCACAGCCATAGTGGAGCATCTCAGATGGCATAGGAGACCAACGTTTGAGCAACTTAGTGTACCCTGTCATCAACGTCTATGGAATCTAGAACTATTTTTGCCGTCCTCATATTTTCTAAAGCAGAAATAAATGCTTTGCAGGACAGTCAGTTGTGTCTCTTTTTTAAAGATATGAAAAAGGGCATGAATACTTCTGATCATTGGAGTCTAGGCTCCGTTGGCTGCACCACTGTGCACTAAAACTGGGTGCCTAACTACAGGTAAAGGGGTCCTAACCGTGAGCTGAGTTCTGCCCATGATTTCACCAGGGCTCAGCTCTGCATGTTTCTGTGAAATGCAGTATCTGTGAAATGCAGAATTAACAGGTCAAAGTAGCTGCCACAGGAGAGTGTTGCTAATGAGACATGTGTGGGCCACAACCCAGGGCAGTGTCACTCAAGGCCAAGTGATGTACTTTAATTGGTACAGCTGGCAGCTGACAGGTTTCAAATACTGGTCAGTGCACTGGTGAATAACCCTGTGTTGTGCATTTGTCTTGAATTAGTCCTTTTCTTTGTTAAAGAGTAAAATCTGGGGGTCTGCCGACTGTGTATGTTTTATTGGTGGTTTTTTTATGGGTGTTTTTTTTGGTTTGGGATTTTGTGTTTTGCTTTGGGTTTTTTGAGTTGGTTGGTTGGTTTGGTTTTGGGGTTTATTTTGGCTTTGTTCTAGAAATAAGCTAGTATGAGAGAATTTCAAATGAGAAGACGTTCCCTGGAGAAGAATCCATGTTAATAGTCATTCGTGGAACCATAGCGTGCCACTCCAGAAAAGCAAATGCCCATGCATATTTGAGGAGTTTGATTTCACAGTATAAGGCCTGATGTAATATTCCATGAGTTTCACTACTGTCTTCCTGATACTGCATTTAATTTAGCCAAATTAATCTAACAGCATGCAACTGTGTCAGAGCAGAAGTGAATGGAGTTTCACCTTCCGTACAATATGAATGTATATTTTGTTTCCAGGGAAGCTGGGCACTGAAGTGTCTTCCCTGAGCCCAGACCCTACAAGTTGTATAGTGAGACCTTAAGATTTACTGTGTTTGGAATGAGTGTGTGTGTCTGGATAAGAATATGAAAGCAGCTCTGAAGAGCCTGGTTACTGATAGGTATAAAGCAAAATTTCTGCAAGTGCCAAATACCTGCAGCTTCTCCCAAACCTGTGAAATCAGGATGTTATGAGAGTTAACATTAGCTGAACTCTCAAGAAGTTCTCCTGAGTACAGGAAACATGAGCTGATGTGCCTTTCAGCCAACATCTCTGTATCAACTTCTGTTGTTGTGATGGTAACTTTTTTTTTTTTTAAGTTGAAATCTTTGATGCGGCCACCAAAGTCAGTGAGAAACAGACAGGAGCAAATGAAGAAGAGAATTCCCACGACCAAACCCAGTAAACGCATTGCCAACCAGCATGTTGCAGGGAAGACACAACACATCTCTTCATCGGGCTTCACAGAGCCTTCCGGTTCAAATTTGCCTCCAGACCCTGCCCTGAAGGAATGGAAACAAGTAGGTGAAACCAAAGACACACTGATACCAAACCCCTCCCGCACAAAGTCAGCCGGTGTTCTGTTCCGGCAGTGTGTTCACGAGTCTGAGTGAACTGTCTCTTAACAGGAAAACAGTCAGTCTAAGGAGTGTATTAGATACCTATTAGTTTTTTTGGATGCTTTTTGTAGGCCTGGTAATAAAAGCTTGGGGTTTTATACCTTACAAGTAAAATTCACCCAGTATTTTTTTTCATAGCCGTTAGGAGGAAACTGCTCAGTAGGAAATGGGTTTGCCTGCCCTCATGTGGTTGGATCTGTTGGTACATAAATGGTTGTTGGTTTAAACAGGTCAGACTGCAATTGTTGGTGACATAAAGCACCTTTTTTTGGCTATACTTTTGGCAGTTGAATGCTGATATAGCCCAAAAAAAGCCACCCAGCTCCTGAGACATACAGGCAGATTGCTCAGAAGTGGAAAGTTTTTGTCCTCTGACTGTTCATTTCATCTTGAATATCAGAGCAAATATAGAGCTTTTGTTATACTGTAATTTAATAAATTGTGACAATTTGAAAAGCTTAATTTCTCTGAAATTCTGATTTCCCAAGATACCTATCTGACCTACAAACTAACATAAGGAGCACAAGCAAGGCTCCCCTTTCCCCCCAGATCTGACACTCCTCCGGCTAATCCACTAAGCCATGCTCACAAACATGAAGTGGAATGTGTTAGTGCAAACCTTGCCCAGAAAAGTTTAAACAAACACATTTTGAATAATGTTTGCTACTGACTAGAATTAAACCATGATAATTCTACTTCATGTCTGAACCCTGCTAAAATGCTAATATGTAAAATGTCAATTTGAAACGTGAGCTAACTGAAGACATTAAAGCCAAAGGCAACTCTTGTCATGTTTAGAGCAGGTACCAAGCTTAGGTAAAACCACTGAGCAATGTGGTTGTCCAGTTTGTGCTGGGAAATAGAAATTGCCTCTCCTACCAACAAGTGAAGAAAGCAGCCTTTTTTCTCATTGAATTAGCCCAGGTAATGTTTCTGGTGCACCTGCCCAAGTCTGAAAACCTCCGCTGTGAAAGGAGGTACATTGCTGAAATGATATTTCTTCTGAAACAAAAAAGTTCATCCAAAATCTAGATAATGTTTCTTAAAAAGTAGAACAAAAGTCTCAGCCCAAAAGAACATGCTCCTGAAAAGAAGGAAAAACCCCAAGACCTATGTGTTTTCTCCCTGTACTGTGGGGCTTTTGCTGTGGCCACCACTTTAGACAGCCATAGCCTGTCAGTCTTCCCCTGCTATCAGTCCTCACTTGCTTGAGTTTGCTATTTATAGATCCTTGACATTCTGTGGAGTGATCCAAGAAGCCAAAATGGCTGTACACCAAACAAGTCTCGAGGAGGAGGCTGTTACTTTGGTCCTGATGTCACTGCCAAGCTGTTTGAGAGATATAATCTGAAGATGCTCATCAGGTCTCATGAATTTAAGCCAGAAGGTTATGAGATCAGTCATGATGGGAAGGTAAGATGCTTACATGTAAAGTAGAATTCTCCTGTGAATTTCACAGGAACATCCACAGTAGATTTGTCTGCAAAATTTATTTTAAAAAAAGAGAGTCACTTTGTTAAACTGGGTTTGGGGGAACTGTGTCCTAGATAGATGTTACAACAAATTACTGAGTTCCAAGTAACAAAATTCTTTACATCTTTAGGGAGTGGGGACCAATTTATTACTTACATGAAAACAAATGGACATCAACAAAATCCCCAACAAGAGTTGTGTGTAAATACAGTTCAAGACATGCTCTAAGGCTCTAGAAGCCTTTAACTTACTGATTTCTCTTCTGGCCCTGCTTTCTAACATGCTGTACTGGGAGACCAACAACAATCCTGAAAATCAGGTCTCTCTTAGAAAGAGGTTTCTCTTAAACAGCATGTTATATCTCACTGCTCTCTGAAGTGTGACAGGTCAAAAATAAAGGCCCAGAGCTCTGACTCAAAATTCAAGAGCAATTTGGTGAATGACACAGTTTTATATGTAGACACATAATTTTGTAACCTGGAATTTTTTCTCAGGTTGGTTTCAGAAATGAGTGTCAAGAAGAGCCGTTCTGGCCAATCCAGTTTCTTTGTTTCCTATGTCAGGTTATCACCATATTCTCTGCGTCTAACTATTATGAAGAGGGCAGTAACCGAGGCGCTTACATCAAGCTGAATCCTGAGCTGACCCCTCGGTTTGTGCAGTACCAGGTCAGCAAGTTCACGCGCAGGCAGAATCTCCGGGAGAGGTAAAGCTGTGTGTTGCATGCAGTGAGCATGGAGTCACCTCACAGTGAGGGTACCTGCCACAAATCTAGAGCTTGACTGAATAACCGAATAGGCATCCACTTTCCTTGATTCTCACTGATTTTCTATTTTACAATTTAAAAATTAATACAGTAGATGAAACATGTTCTGGGTGCTTAACTTGGTTTCCTGAGAAACACCCAAAGGTAATTAGGTGAGGTAAGCAGTTAGAACAGACAATTGTCAGGGTCTCATAAATGGCCTGTACCTGTCTGCTTAAAGGCTGCAGTGTTAATCTGGACAAATCCTGTTATGAATTGAGTCTCAAAAGTTTATCATGACAGCTTTGCCATGCCTAGTAGTGTGGTCAGATTACTAAAGGAAAGCAGCTTAGAATTACCTGCATAAACTCAATTATCTCATAAACTCAGTTTATTCTTATGGAGCAGTGTTGGTTGTGTTTGGTTTGGGGTTTCCCCCCACTGAATGTTGTTCTAGTGTGTTTTGGGTCATCCTACTTAAACATACTAGACCCTAAACATACTACATTTTAAAGGATATAAGAATTTTATAATGAGTGTTGAAAAGCATAACCTGCTAGAGGAATTTAATCCTTTAATGATCTGCTGATTTTTTTTTCCTCCTAGGGTAGGTACAATTGAATCATCTGCCTTAAAGTCCTTACGAGAGAAGATTTATGCACACAGGTCTGAACTCATCAGTGCTTTTGCACAATATGACATCAATGGCACAGGTACTACTTCCTCTCTGTCCGGTTGCCACCATAGGGAAAACAGCTTCCATGTGTGTGGGAGGCAGAGGGGACAAACTCCATGGAGAGGAGTCCTGCCTGCCTGCCAGTGTCAGGCTGAGGGCAGCAGAGGCTGGTTGACCTTGTTTTTCATGACCACAGAGGAGGATAGGCATTGGGAAGGGCTTAGCCCAAACAGCTTGAGGGGATGAAGCTTAAAGTAGGAAAAAGAAAACTGAAAGACATGGGCAAATAAAGAAATGATGTTTGCTGTTGGGTAGAGAGTTTGGGCAGGCAAATCCAGTTCCAGAAGCTCAGAGGTCACCACCACCTTCATGTAGGACTGTCTTCAGAATGTGTCAGACAGGGAACTGGGGTCTCAGGAGGGGGGATGTGGAATGGGTCTCCTTCTGAGAGGTATCTGGGGAAAGTTGCCTGCCTATGCCTCCAGCAGTCACACAGTCTGCCTATGCCTCTAGCAGACACACACTCACCCCTCAGCTGAAGAAAAGTCAGTGCTAAGTTAATAGATGAACCTTTTATGTAGAAGCAAAAAGTTGATTTCTGCCACAAATACAACTTTTCCTTGTGATGGCTTCTCACTTGACTGTGTGTCCTTACAAGGGCACTCAATAACATGATGTTGTTTCTTTGGCCACTGAACAGCTGTTTCACATATTTCTGTGTGGTTGAGTTTTCAGCCACATGTCATTCTAATTGCAGCCCAGCTGAAACCCGAAGTACTCTTCATGGCATAATCTGGCTTTCTCAAAAGGTGTTAAAACATGCTGAACATCATAACAGCATCACAACTTTGTGGCTGGAAGGGACCTCTGGAAATGCCTAGTCCAACCCCACCGCTCCTTTGTTATGAGGGCTTTTGTCCCAGGGTTCAGAGAAAATCCTTGTGTTTTGTAACCCTTTGTGCTGGTGACCGATGTGTGCTGTGTCCTGTACTTTTAACCATGACCTGATCCCTTCTGGCAGGCAGGATTTCTGTCAACGACTGGGCTGCAGCAATGGAGTCTGTCCTACAGCTGGAACTGCCCTGGAGGATGCTGCGGTCTCAGTTAGCACAGATGAACCCAGATGGAGAAGTTGACTTCATGTCATGTTTTTATGATTTGAAAATGGGTCAACCTATAAAAGAGGTAAAGAGGAAAACACCTCCTTGCAATTCTTGGAGGAACAACTTTTGGTGCAAATTGAAGCACAAGACAGTGGTTTTGCCCAAAAAGTAGACATCTACAGCTGAACTAGTTGCTGAGCTTCCTTTTATAGTCACTGGAGGAAAATGAGCACTGCTAGGGTACGAATCATCATTCCCTGCTAAGGTAGATGCTTAAAATAGGTTGGATGAATCACATGCTAGAACTGCTTCTTACTTTCTCTTGGCTCTCGAGGGCGTTTAGATAACAGAGCTGAGGAGCTGTGACAAATCCTGCCCAGAGCACTCAACCCTTACTCTTTGAAATGAGCTTTTCAAACAAGCTCCAGAGGCAGTTCAGGCCCCTGTGGGAGGAAGTCACATTTATAGATGGACTTCTAGATGTTTATAATGGTATCTGAGGTCACTTCTACAGAGCCCAGTTGTTTCCAAATCGCTGCACAGTGCTTTGGAACAGAGGTATCACCATAATTTCCCTAAACAGCAGGATCCATTCACATCTGTACAGTGAGTGCTTTTTATGAGTGCGTGGTCTACGCCATCTTCCCTAGATTATCCAAGATTATTTCCACAAATAATTACTGAAGGTAGGAGGTGTGAAGGGCTCCTTTCCCCCTTGCCCTGCCATCTGAAAGTGACAGGTTTTATCTGATTATTCCTCAGGGCAAGACACAGAAATGTCATTCCAGAGAACTCAAGCATAAAGATTTGTTTTTTCACATTTGACAAGCTAAACTGGGAAAATGGAAATTGGATAGTAGATATTCTGTTGGTTAAATTGACTCAAACCAAGGTCTGAATACCTTCTTGTATGTGATTTCAAAACCAGGCTCAGCCAGCTTTGGCAGAAACACTGTGCAGATACAGAAAGGATCTGGAGATCATCTTTAACATCATTGATAAAGATCACTCAGGTAAGTCCAGGTAACTTCACTGTGTCAGGTCTAGGGAGCCTATACCAGTTATCTTTTCCCCACTGTGTTTCCTCCTTAAGGCTTCTAAATATAGAGGAACCAGAGATGATATCATTTCTCCAGTTTAGTGGAAACTACTTTAAGCAGTCAGGCTGCAATCATATAAGGGGCAGTGCACAGAGCCTAACAAGAAAAGATTCTCACATACCCCAGCCCCAGTACTGGCTTCACTCTTCTGGGGGCTTTTTCTCCCTTCCACTCTAGTCTTACTCGTTACTGCTTTCTCAATTCCACTGTCAAAAGCATTCAATCTTTACCTAAAGTAAAAATGTGCTTCAATAATGAAAGCACCAACCCCAGCATGGCAGGCAGGTAACTTTCTTGCAGTGAAGGAGGGTGCATGTGTGCGTTTATGCAGGAAGGGGAAACAACACTGCCAAAAGCAACCTATTGTCTGTCTCCTTTAGGTTTGATTTCTCTTGAGGAATTCAGCCAGACATGGAGACTGTTCACTTCTCACCTGGGCATTGATATACAGGATGACTCCATTGACAAGTTAGTCCTCAGCATAGACTACAACAAAGATGGCCACATTGACTTCAATGAATTTTTAGAGGCCTTTCACGTTGTTCACAGACTTGAGAAAAAGGCAACCTCATGAAAAGGCAGAATTTCTTGTGGGTTGTCTTGGAAGCTCAGCTTGCTGTCATTAGTCATAAAAGGGCTGCTTGATAGGGTCACAATGCAAGCCTTTATTTAGCCCTTCCTGGATGATCTGTGCCTGCTAATAATGGGATAGAGGAGATGAAAACCCACACTTACAGTATTATTACCGTGTCACTGCCACACACTGCCAGGACTTTACAATTCATCCTCTCCTCTTGGTGGCATCTCCCCCATCAGTCTAATCCCTGAACATTGCCAAAGTCATGCCTACAGCTGTGTAGGAAGAGAGACTTTGGTATGTGTCTGTCAGCAGTCCTTAGTGACAGCTGAGAGCATTGATAACCACAAGGAACGTATCAGATCCACACTGGTGACGGAACAGGCACAAGAGGCTGGCTGTGGGGTGTCCATTGCAGGAGAGGAAAACAGGGAGGAAGCATCTGGTTAAAATGGATAGTCCTGCATTTAATCTTGCTCTTTGCGTGATGCAGAGGAATTAAATTATTCCAGGTCAATCTCTTATCCTTCTAAAAGTTTACAGGCACAGCTTAGAGGATCTTGGTTGAAAGGTATTTACACTTGCACTAGATTTCCTCTTGCCTCTGGTTACTTTTCCCCATATTCATTGGGATTTGGAGCTATTAAACTTTCATAACTATTTCTGAGATGGAGCCAGGCTCTTCACAGTGGTGCCGAGCAATAGCACAAGAGGCAACGAGCAGAAACTGATGCACAGCAAGTTCCACCTGAACATAAGCAAGAGCTTCTTTCCTGTGCAGTGACTGAGCACTGGAACAGAATGCCCAGAGAGGGTGTGGAGTCTCCCTCACTGGAGATATTCAAGAACCATCTGGATGTAGTCCTGTGGTATGGGATGACCCTGTTTGAGCAGGGAGGTTGGACCAGATGATTAATTTTGGTCTCTTCCAACATGACTCATTCTGGGATTCGGTGATTCTGAGATAACTTGTGACCTTAATGAAGGCTAAATCCACAGCATGTTAATGCAACACATGATAGATCACAGAATAAAGCTTTGGCTTTCTGAGCAATGCCTAAGGGGGGTGTCTCTTTGCCTGTGTTTTGTACCCTGCCCCAATCACCATAGAACACTCCTCTTGAAAATGAACTGCGTTTCTTAAAAACAGAAATGAGTAAGAACACAAGAGTAAACATATTTTGATACTACCAAATCTAAATATTCTTGCACATAGTTAAACATAAATTCTTTACCAAGAAAAGGAAACTGAGAAATTCTGAAATTGAGTTTTTCGAAGGCAGCAAGATTGAAGACTCTTGCACCCACATTCCTGTCTCCTTTCCCTGACTGGAAGTCAATATTCCCATTCCTGCCAGTACCACCCTGTCAATTCCCAAGGGGGAGAAGTCAGGAGATCTGGACCTAATTCTCTTGCATCTTACACTCTGAAAGCAACATCAGGTCAGGAGCTTTTTGGTAACTGTATTACCTCATTCAGCCTCAGTAAATCCAATGCACATAAAGTGCTTTTTGGGTAGGAAAAAGTTCCAACCTCGTCCCTCTTTAAAGTTTAATAGCTAAAGATGAGCTAAGTAAAGCAGCTCTGTTTCATTTAATAGAAGTGCTGAAAGTACAAAAAAGTATCCTTCCAAGTTTATCATCCAGAATGTAACAGCAGCCCAAGCTTAAGGCACTGCTGTCTCTCTTAAATCTTGTTTTCTACTATTAAATACAGAACACTTTTCCAGAAGTATTTTGTAACTTGACAGACAAATGAACAAACATGCACACACTTACTTCTACTGCCTTGGGGGAGGGGAAAGAAAAATCTTGAACAGTACAAACAAAATTTACAGTGAAACTTTAATGGCATTGGTAATACATAATGTATATTTTTAGCATGCAGTTATTCTGATCTATGCACTGTGATGATCAGTCCCACCTTATTCCAGTGGAGTTACAAAAAGGCTCCACTTACAATGGCCAAACATCTCTGTGTGTGGTGGGATCTTGCTTCCCACTGTTGGCTTCTATGCGGTGGGTGTGAAGTGACAACGTGGAACTGGACATTACAGCTCTGGAGTCCCCCTTTTTCACCTGCCCCAGTAAAGAGGACAAAGCCAGGCTGTACAATGAGACACAGGTGCTCTGAAGGATGGCTGGCAGCTTCCGGTGTGGATGTCCCCCACTAAGGACTCCTGAACGTGGCATGAAGGAGACTGGCCTTGAGAGATCACTTCCTGAGAGGGGATGCCAAGGTACAGTCATAGCACAGCTTCACTCGGCAGGCAGTGAGAGCCTTTTGGGGATGCAGGACTGCGATATGAGAGGAACTGAATCATTGAGCCAAAAAAGAAAGCCTGTCCTCTCAGCTGCTGGTGGCACAAAGAGCGCCCTGGCCCCTGACAGAAGGGGGGTGGCAGGGGGAGTAACTGTGAAACATCTAACGCTGGGAATAAATGCCACTTGAGACTGAAACTGGGAGTGGGAAAAAGCCCTGCTGCTTGCACTTAAATCCAAACTGTTGGAGTGGAAGCTCTTCTTCTATAACCCACATCCTCAATCCCTTTTTTTCAGTCATGATTCTATACAGCAGCTATTTAATATTCCAGATGTGAGTGGTCCTTTAAGCAGTGCCTGGATCAGTCTGCAGACGAGTGCCAAGCTCTCATGCTACAGCTACAGCTGCCACCACTGGTAGCATCTCTCTCCTACTTTCTGGGCAACTCTGCTCCTACCTGCGAACCACTCCAAAAAGTGCCCAAGGTTGGACTTGGACTGACTCAAGCTCCCGCTTCACTCAAGGCCCTGGCTACTGCCAGAGGGGTGACACATCCCTGCAGTGTCCCATGCCCACATGGGGCAGGCCAGGTGTTTCACTACACCACAGAAAGTGGCTGCCCCTTTGCAGGGCAGACAAGGACTGTGTAGCTCACCTGCACCTTCCAGGAACAAGCAAGATTCTTTCCCTGAGAAGGGAGACTACAATTAGCAGGAGAGAAGCCAGACAAACTTTGTACTCCACCCATTCAGTTTTCACAGTTACCTGTGGGACCAGCAGCTGAGGGAGATCAATGGCACTTTTGATCTGTCTAGTTTGACAAACTCACATCCCTGTCGGCAGCAGGGGGACACTGGCGTGGGGAGCAGGGTTGGGGCTAGCATGTGGTATGAGCTCTGAGCTGGGCACAGGTCCTTATTCTGCCAGCTCCTCCCCCCAGCCCCGTGCCTGTCTCCAGGCACACCCAGCTGCCCCCAGCACTGTGTGGGTGCTCCTGACGCCACAGTTGCAAACTGCTTGGGGCAGCAGGGCCCATCAGGCTGGCATGAGCAGCTCTCAGGTGAATCTGTTTTAATTCACTAATGCCCTTGGTTCTGAGGCACAGGACAGATCTGTTCACCTTTGCCTTCCCATAAATGAGTTTCCAGGGACTGGGAGCTGGCAGTGTCATCCTCTGCTGGCTCCCCAGGGAGGCTGCACAGCCAAGGAGAGCCTCTGCCAGTTAGCTCAGCCCTGCACAAACTGCAAAGTCGTCCTGTATTTCATCTGGGAACACACCCTGGCCACTGCCAGTGCCAGCTCTGCTTTGCAGCAGCCTCACACACATAGGGGCTCCTCAGCAAAGCAGGAGGTCTGTGTAAAACCTTTTCTGCATAAATGGGTTTGCACTACAAGGCCACTCTCCAATTGCAACGGTTCTTCACTCTGAGCAGTAACACAGCAGCAAGGTGCAGCTGTGCCTGATCCTGCAAGTAACATAAGTTTGCCTTCCACTGGCCTTGTGTTTGAGTACCACCCTTCACAACCAGGTAGATACCTAAACTCTTCAAATTACCACATAAATACTTTCCAATTGCCTACATTCCACATGGTAATTCATTGTGATCATCATGAATATACCATAACCTAGGTCATACTGTGAATTTGATAGTAAAGACACCAATGACACTCCCATTTAAAAACAAAGAAGTGTTAAGGGGTGTCCAGGTATGTTAGGCCATACATTTCATTGCTTTAGACTTCAATGCAGCTACATGGAAAACCAACATCAGCCTTCTTGTTTCTGAAAACAAATTCACACAGTAGGTAAAAAAAAAAATTAGAAGTCTGAGCAAAAAGTCATCTTGCATCTCTCTCAATCTAGGATTCAAGAAGAAAAGCAAAAATAACTGCTACTACTTTTTGTATGGTACTGGGTAGAATAAAAAAACCATCACCTTACTCTTGTTGTGCTTATGCTCTGCACTGTCACATCTGCTTAAACTAGACAAAGGATTTTACTTCCTTTCACTGGGAAACAAGCCAAGTGAGCTCTCACAATACACGTGAAAAGTTAAAAAACCCACACCAAACAATAACAAAGGCAAACCCTTACAAAATAGGCACCATGCCAATAAAATAACTTCCACACCCAAGTGCTAATTGTACCTGAACTGTCACTTTATACTGGCCCCTGCATAGGCCCATGGTTCCCATGGTGGTTAACACAGGGCTTCTGGTCCTCTGGACTACTAAACTCCTCTGGTCTCTGAAAAAACATTAAATCACCTCACACTAAGGCCTCCTACACCTACACTCTCTTGAGCCAGGTCCCATATAGGAACCTAGGCCCTATAGCAGCAGTGACTATGCAGAGGGACAGCAGGCAGGCTGTCAGGCTTATATAGCTCAGAAAGTACTTATTTTTACAGGCCTATCTGCTCTTTTCACCTCTACCTGGCATGACAGAATTGCTCTGATCCTTTCTGCTCACATGGCAGCAGTGCTATTGAGGGAACCTGTCTGTGGCCATGGGATGCTGAAGCTACTGCCACTTTCCTAAGCTGTTAGCCAGATGCTGACATGTGGCTGGTGGCAAAGCCAGCAGCACAGGCACAAGGAAAACCACAGCCAGTGCCTGGGGTAAGGCAGGGTTTTCCTCTCCAGAGGCTGCCTACCTCTGTTTTCAGTTTAAATGGCCATGGAGTCATTTCCATGCAGGATGCACCTACTCCCTGCAGCACCTCAGAGCTTCCAACTGACAGCATTAACCTGGGAACTGTCTGCAGGGAGACTTCCAGGCAGCCTAACCCCTAATTACATGAGACCAGTGTGACTTCAAACTAAAAAGAAAAAGAAAAAATGGAAAAGGAAATAAAAAGAAAAGAAAAAAAAACCAAAGAGAAACATCAAAGCCTTCCATAAACTCATGCTACATTGGAAAAGCCACAATTATGCCATTCTTAACTCTGAGGCTGTTTGCGAGGGAAATGATCAGGAGACTTGGAAATGGTGCTCAAGTGGATGAGGTTTATCTTGCTCCATTCAGAGGAAAGGATTAGAGGCATAAAACTGTCTGTCACACTGGAGAAGCTAGAATCTTGAGATTTTGCCTCCAAACTCTTGGGGATGCAAGGAAGGAAGCTATTCAGATTAAAGACAGATGCAGCTTCCTGACAGAGGCTATCCTCCCAAATTAGTGGATATTGTAGGATGTTTGTCCCTACTGGCATTAGCCCTGTACTGACTAGGTGCAAATGAGAAGAGAATTAGGATAAAAGTGTATTAGAAATATCACCACGTTATTTCAAGTTATTCTTACTCTTCTAATTTACATTTCCCTGGATGTTTCACACTGTGCATTAGTGATTCACAACGATGTACATTTACACACAGCAGGAGAAAAATTAATGAATTCCATCACTTCCCTTTTTTGTGAGACTCTATGCCCAAGATGCAGCTCCCTCATTTTATTATGCCTTTTGATCTCCACAGAGTAATCTGTTTTCCCCTTGGCAGAACTGTATAATTCTTGCTAATTTAATCCTAATTACATTTATGCACTTTGGGCAGAATAAGCCTCATTATTTGTTATTTCTCACACACTCTCCTAAAACCAGGCCAAATTCCAGCTCCCTGTCCCCAGCAGTAGGTGTGCACAGAGCATCCCCAGCAGTGCCAAATGCTGAGTGAGTGCATGGCACACACATAGGCAGCAACCAAGGGGTTTGTGACAGGGAACTGGGAGGAAGAGCCTCTGAGCCTTTCCTCCCATGTGAGGCATCACTTACTGCATTGCACAGCCTGTGCTAGGCAGGAAATCATGTAAATAAATAATTATGGCTTTTGTTAGGTAAGTCATGGTGCCATAGGCTCCGCTGGGAGCACTATCATAAAAAAAGTGGCAAATTCCTGTGGCTGTGTCTTTCTCCAAGATACTACCAGTAGCTCCAAATGATTTCTGTAAAGATACAAGCAAAGAAGTAGAGCAAGTTAGGCATGCATGCTTATTTATTGGAAAAAAATCCCACCACATTATGATTTTTTATTTGTGCTGAATACTGAAAGCAATTCTCTTTCCCCTCATGAAAACCTTAATCAGGATTACAATAGGGCCCACATGACTTAGCTGGATCAGAGCAAGTAAATGAAGAATATATAACTTCATGGATTTTTGTCCTTTGGGGGGAATGGGTGGGATTACTCAGATATTTGTAATAGTAATGCCTTGATAAAGCAGAACTTCAAGCTACCCTTGTACTTCATAGCTTGTTAGCCACTACAGTTTTATTCCCTTTAAATCTCCCACGATTCTTGCATTAGTTTTCCCAAATATATTTCCAGAAGATACTTAAGTGATTTGGTCTGCCTTTATAAGAGAAAAAGCCAAGACAAAATCAAGTTCATCACACACATTAAAAAATGAGCAGGAGATAATTTTGAAAGGAGGAGGCTTCCCCCTACTGCCCTTTGAGCTCACCAGCTCCTGCAGAAACAGGTCATTGGCCATGTGCACGATTCTGTCCACGTGGATGATGCCCCCGATGCTGTTCACCTCGATGTCGGAGAGGAACGTCAGGACGAGAATAGCTTCCACCAGGAGCTGCCTGTACTCGGGCTGGGGGACGTGGTTCAGCACCGACTCCACGTGCACTGCAAACTTGATTTCGCACGGGGTCATCTGGCAAGTTTGAGTGGAAATGGAAAGACAAACTGACAAATCCAAAAGACTAGCTCCTCACATCCTGCAAGCACTGAAACATATGCTCCTCTCCGCACATGGGGGCAGACTGACTGAAGCGAACAAAATGTTTGTGCAGCTTTAGCACTTACAGAAAGTTTTCGTGTTGCTAGACCTGATTCTGCAAACAGTTACACAACGTCCAGAAGCCTGCTCCAGCCCTGCAAGCCATCACACACACATCTCACTTACATTCAGTGCTGCTGATGCTTAGCTGGCACATTAACTCTTTGCTCCTCAGGCTGTGGTCTTGCACATTCTGCCTTGTACATATCTTTCTGGCATTGCAGGTGAGTTGCAAAGCCAAACTTAGTGCTGAGTTTTAAAGACAACCACCTGCTTAGAGGGCTGATTTTAAAATAACCCTTGAGCTTTGCTATGCAGGAATATCACTATTCTGTTTGCAGAGAGGTTTAATTTACACTGGCATAGCTCTGTGGATATTATGCTGCCTTAGGAAGTTTGTTATTTTATTTTATTCAACTGCTTTAAACAGCAAAATTAGATACTATCCAGGTCTGACAGGCTAAAAATAGAAGTCTCTTTATCTACAAAATAGGGATAAATAAAGCTCTCCTTTCTGAAAAAAAAGCCACAAACCCCACCATTTAAATTTAGCAGAAAATTCCAGCTCCTCTCTTCAGCTGTTACCACAGTTCCTCAGAAAAGGAGGAAGCCAGAGACAAATCTAAGAGAAACACTCAGGAAAACAGTCTTCAGCACACAAGCATCACTCTTGCACTGATGGATTCCTGTTCACAAGAGTTTGTTTTATAGATGTGAATTCAAAATTTGCCAGTACACCTGAAGACAGAATCAGCTAAGAAAAAGTGCAAGAAAATATTATGGATTTAAAGAGCCAAAGCTTTGGTTAGAAACAATCATCCTTAAATGGTATTTTACTTCTGACACTGTGAAGCCAAAATACACTGCCTGCTGTTGCAGCATATAAAAAAAAAGTGGCAAGTAATGTGTCCTCTTTATTCCAGCAAGTCTGTGCTGCCTCACCTTCCCCCCAAAGAGCTGCTGTCAGCCACCTTCTCTGGAGCCTCCCAGTGGGCACAGGGGGACAGTGAGGGTATGCAGAAGGCAGGCTCAGCAAAGGGAAAACCTGTCACAAGCCTCCTCCCAGGCCAGGAATTCACCTGCACAGACCCAGGGAAGCTGTCAGAGGTGCTGGGGGAAGGTCCAGATGTTCTAAAAGTAAAACCAAGGATCTGTAACAGAGGCCCTGCTGCCTCTTACACTGTCAAACCCAATATCCAGGCTAGAAAATTATGGGCATTTTACTGTACCTCTCTGGTGGTTGAAGAAGGAAGGACATACCCATCAATGGACAGACCATGGCACTGAAACATGTCAAGAGTGAACAGAAATTAAAGTTCTTGCAAGTCAATCTGAGGGTTCTCTGTTCTAAGCCAATATGTAACAACTTTCAGTTAGGAAAAAAAAAAAGCAAAGCAAAAATCCCCCAAATGACACAAAAAGCCCTGCTCAAAAATATTATTTTATCCTTCCTGAAGAAGTTATTATGTAACTGGCAAAGATTAGAAATAGCTTGACATGACACACCAGAGCATGCTGTGCTCCAGCCCAGCTAACGAAGCAGAGCACTTCAGGAGCCACTATATCAAAGGCACACAAAGGAGGGAACAAATCGATAGGAGCATTCAGCTGGGATTTGGAAATAAAGGATAACACGAAAGCAAGACAACAGACCACAAAAGCAAGAATCTTTTTTCATTTTCGCTAGAACAACATTTAGTTATGTGTTTCAGATCCAGGACAACACACCTCAGGATGTCAACCACTGGGGAGAGAAATAACAAGTGGTATAAAGAAAACAGTGACAAAACCTTAATGGTGAAAAGGCAGGTTAAGGAGGGACACATCTGGGTACGTGAGGTATAGAATAGAAACATATCAAGAAGAGAAGGCAGATTTTATGAATAGTCCAAAAAGATTTTAAGAATGAAATATTGAAGACAAGCACAATTCATTTTAACAGCCAGAAAAAACATACAATTACTCCCAGCTATTACATTAGTCAGAAGTGATGCTTACTCTACTGGAAGATCCTATTAGTAAATAGCTAAGAGGTCATATATGATTTGTCTTGGCTGACATCAACACTAACAGCTTCAGTGTAAGGGATTTTAGAAGGACAAACCAGCCTAAATTGGTGATG
The DNA here is from genome assembly GCA_013399945.1 of Ploceus nigricollis. Taxonomy (NCBI): domain Eukaryota; kingdom Metazoa; phylum Chordata; class Aves; order Passeriformes; family Ploceidae; genus Ploceus; species Ploceus nigricollis. The sequence continues at coordinate 504,116 of VXBC01010814.1, forward strand.
CACTCTTTTCCTAACTAAGCAAGCATGAACAGCTCGGTGCTGCAAGGTGCCAAATGCTGGCCTGTATCCAGCAAAGCAGAAAAACAGGTGTGTAATCACTTTGAAATAAGTTAAAATTTGTAATTCCCCTTTCCTTCTTCCTGGAGAGTTGCATTTCTTTTTTTACATTTCTATACCCCTGATATCCAAGGTGCTAGCAAGGACTTACCTTTCACTTAAAACCAAACTAACAAACAAAAAAGGTTAAGAATGCCATACAGCTCAGAAGAGCCAGCAAGAGGTCTCAATGCATTCTGGAAGAGTTAGAGCAGTTTCCTACTTCATTTTTCACAGCCTTTTTGACCTGGAGCACAGAACTGCATTGCACTGCAGTGCCCTTTAGGTGCACTGACAATGTGCATTAGGCCAGGGGGTGCACAACAGGCAGCGGTGGAATATAATCATTCAGCCAAAATTCAGCATTGGTGGTTTCAGAGAAAAACACACTTTCAAAGAAACACATGAACTTGTGTTAATGGAGCCCTTTCATGTTCAGGAGACCCCCTTCTACCAGTCACACTGGTTTCCACCTGTCGACCAACTTTCACTCCTGGCAAGACGCCACCCCTGGACCACCACCTCCCTGAGTTACAGCTTGCTTGCTTCCTCCACAGCATTCAGCTTACCTTCTGAAGGATTTTCCACACTTTCTCATAAAAGCCAACAGGAACTCTGTTAATAGCACCATCAAGCCTCCTTCTGCGCAGCCACTGCCCTTTTCTGTCACCCCAGCTCATGTCTCCGCCGGAGCCAGTTGGAGAAGTACTGGTGGGAGAGGATGGAGTACTGCCCCTCTGTAAGGACATTAAAGCTTTGGTTAGTTGCCTTCTACCATCCCAAGTGCCACTCCTGGCCAGTATATTTCTGTTATAATGCTACCTTGGAACCAGGGAAAACATACAGGCCTTGGTGTCATACAGGATGATGGGGTGGGACTGATCCTTCATCCCCATCTCTCCCCTTTGCAACAAGCTTCATTTCTCAAGTACTTCCATCATTTCCCAACAAAACAGGCAAGCACTTCAACATGGCAAAACTCAGTCAACTTCACTGCTTGGTTTAATGCAACATCTGACTATTTTAACAAGCATGAGCTGCTTCCAGGGCAGTGTCACTGGTGTGCAAGGTGGGGGGACCTGCAGGTAGGTCCGAATCACTTGGACATGGGGCTCGGTGTTGTAAAAGTATCAAAGGGTTCATTAGTTCAGCAAGAGAGGCCCTCGTGCAAAAGCTCCATTAAAGTAAGTAGATTAAAAATTGACTTAATGAAGCCACAAAATCATCATGCCTGCCTATCTGTAAGTATTAGCCTTGTTTCTTTTAATACCCTTGTTGCTCTATTATTTTACTTTACCAGGTCTGAACACTAAATTAGGCAGCAGATCATTTTCAAAGTTGGGGCAATACCACCAAATTGCTGTTGTGATTTTCACACACACAGTCTGCCCATTCCTTGCACTCCCAGAGACTGTACTCTTCTGTGTTCTCCTTCCTTTTTGATACCTGTTACTTTCAGCCCAGAAAGGATGTCACTCAAAGTGCCATCTTAAATCTCCTTATCTCCAAATAAGAAGATACTCGGGCAATGTAATGGGGAAGAAGGAAAATGACTGCAAACTGCATCTTTGGAAAGTGCAGGCTCGTAGACTCTACATAGCCAAGCTCTGCAAAAATATCCCCAGCAAACAGTCCATTTCCACTGCTACTAGTGTCCGTGAGGCACACGTGGTGTTCCTTTGATGTTCCAATGTTTGCTGTTCCTTTCCCCTGCAACTGATCATGACAGAACTTCCTGCTCTGTAGCTGTGTTTTTAGGGCATTTGGGAGGTGTGCCACTGACAGTAAAAGATGCAGACAGTGAGAGCTTAAGAAGAGCTACTGTTCTCTGCCTTGAAAGAAGATGACTTCTTGAAGAGATACTCATGCAACCCCTATCTCAGCAACTTGAAGCTCTTCTGGGTCCCTCACTGTCCAGAGGCTGTCAGCATTTATCAACACTACATTACTTTTACATGCTGAAGACAGTTGTAACAATCCACTATGAAGTAGCTAAATCTGCTATAGTACTTTATCTGCTACAACTGCTTAAGCTTCAGAAGAACTAAGTGGATCTAAATGTGAGACTCAACTTCTATGAGAACATTACTAATAAGAATTGGTTCCCAGTGGAGACAAGACAAAGAGGTAGGGTTTGAAAACAAGGTTTTAGACAGGAGAAGACAGAGGAGGTGTCTAGAACCAAGACCCTTACACACAAACACACACACAGTGAAGAGCAGGTGCAGAGCTACAGACAGTGTTTTACCGTGGAAGCAAACATGCTGCTGGACATGGAGTGCCCCTCATGAAAGAACTACAAAACAAAACCAGACACCAACGTCAGACAGCCAGGAGAACAGAACACAGACAAGGTTAAGTAACACATAGGTGCAAAGACAAGAAATACAGAATAACCTCAGGTACTCAGGGAAAAACTGCAGCAACCCCTGGCCTCTTTCAGTGTTGCACTTCAGCTGATACCAGGGCAGCTGCTGCTGATTCCCAGGGCCGCCATGAGGCAGAGCCCACCATGCCAGGAGCCTGTTTGGCAGCTCATGCCATCCATGGAGCTCCCAGCGTGGCCAACACAAACCACCAGTTTAAGATGCAAGCCAAAGCTTCCCTGTGACTTGAGGGTGAGGTAAAAACTGAGCTCCCTATTTCCATTCCCCATTTGTTGTCATGCCACCAGCTTCTCTTTGCATGAGAAGGTCATCTTGCTGGAGAGACAGCAGGCTGCCAACTGGATGGGCAGCAGTAAACAAAAAGCTGCAAGGCAAATTTTTTGCTGAAATGTGGATGCAGCACCTCAGACTTTAAGCACTTTTTTCTAACTGCCCACCCCAAGCCATGCCTTCACATTCAGTGTTAATGGCTCTGACTGAAGAAAGAACAGTCACAAAAGAGGGAGCTGCAGTTGCTCAACACGTCCAGAGATGTTAGTAAAAGTACTTGAAATATTCCTTGTAACAACAAAGTGTATTCTGCACCACCCCACCCAACCCCCTGCCAAAGTGACACTACATTAGCTGCTAGTCAATTATTCAGAGAATGCAGTGAGATGTGGCAGGAAACAGCAGGAAAGGCAAAGTGGGGAGGGGTGGAGGGGTACAAAAATAAACCCAGCCAACTCCTCTGTGCAAAATACCACGTTTCCGTGGAATGTGAAAGCAACAAAGGAACTATGTTTCTAATGTCAAGAGAGGTCCAAGTATTCCAGCTCAGGTCCACCTCTGTATTTCAAACAAAATAATGCTGCCATCTAGTGCCTTGTCCCTCCTCCTTCCTGGAAAGGCCCTGAATCCAGACACCCCCGTTTGACTGGGAAGCCCCGCTCAGACTGACCTCCAAGGCCACCTCAGGGCCAGTGCAGCACAGTCGGCAGCACCTTCACAGCCTCCCCCACACCCACGATAATGCTCCGGCAGTGGCACAGCTCAAACACAGCAACCAGATCTCACAAGAGATATCATGTGTTCTGCAGCAGTCTCTGCTTCCCTGCCTGACCATGTCCCATGGAGAATCATTAACTGATCTTTACTGCCACCAGCAAATGCTTCATGTGAAGACCATGTAAAAATGCCACTCCTTTCTGAAGGCTAATTCAATCTGTTTCATCAAAGGAAAACATCAAATGTTTCCTTAGATGAGGCTGCTCAAAGCCCTGTCCAATCTGACCTTATACATTTCCAGGGACAGGGCATCCACAACTTCATTGGGCAACCTGTTCCACTGCCGCTCCCCCTTCATCATAAAAAAGTGTTCTTCCATCTAATCTAAACCCATCCATTCAGTTTAAAACTGTTGCCCCTTATCCTGTCACTACAGGCCTTGGCAAAAAGCATCTTTTCATCTTCCCTTTAAGCCTCCATTATATATTGCAAGGCTGCAATAAGGTCTTTTGAAGCCTTCTCTCTCTGGTTTGAATAACCCATGAGGAAAAATAGGCCCATTCTTACAAACGTATTTTATTTGACTACTACCTTCCTATTTATTTAAAGCAAAAGAAAATTACTAATAGAGATGCAAAATAGAGAAATCAAATCACTCATAATAAAACCATCAGTCACATTCATTCAGAGTATTTTGGTTGTGTTTCCTGTGATCTCTCCATATACTCAGAGGGAGTAAAATTTAAAGTCCTGAACTTAATATATATGTATAAATTCTAGCAGTAATCATCCTCCATAACTGAAGAAACAGAATTGGAAGAAAACAAAACAAGATTCCTTTTCCACATGTATCGTTTTCAAAAGGTATGTGGTCCAGTTTTGCAACTTGGACCAAGTACAAGATCGAACACTGCATAAAAGCTTCTCTTTGTACATCTGACTTTTCCTTAGCTAAACATGATAGAAGAGCTGTTTTTACAGAGGACACCACAAATGCATTACAATTTGTTCAAGTTATTCTACATTCAGGATGTGAAACAAGAACAAAAGAGGAAGAACATTTTTGGAGGAAACATTCCTTAACTGCCTTGTATTTAGTGATCAGTTTTAAAATCAAAGCAACTTTGGAAATTTGTTATTTAGCAAGAATAAAACCTAACACACCACAGTTCCAGAACAGCTGTACTTTCTGATGAGCATTGACAGAAAACCCTCACCTGCTTCATCTCACTCTTCAATTTAGTAATACCACTTCTTTCTGTTTTGGTTGCTCCAGAATGCCCCATCTCATGAATAGAAATTGCAGGGCTGGATGAAGAAGAATCTACAGGTCGCACTAAAGAAGCAAATGGACATTTTTAACATTCTAGGGATAGAAAAGTAGATTAAATTCTATCTAAGAAGTTAAACACAAATCATTTCAGAAATGTGCAATGGTCTTGGTGACAGCATCCTTTCACAGAATCACATCAAGATTTCAAATCTGATTGTATCAAGTAAGGGGGCTAAACCCATTCTTGGATATCAGAAACTGATTTTCTAAGACAGTGAGGAATTGTAAATTTAGTCAGAATTGCAACAAGTCTCTGAGGGTCTACAGAGGAGCCCAGGAGACAGCTGATGTGCCTGTCAGGAATACGTGGGCATCAAAGACATGCTTCTTGAAGGCAGGTTAGATATGACCTTTTAGTGGCTTTTGGTCTGGTTCAGTAAAATTTCTTCATTTTAAAAGTTTGCCTTCATATTACTGAAAACTTGATACAATCTTATTTCAGTGCAGGATAGCTTCCACCATATGTGTTTTGTTAATTTTACAGCAGACATACACATGTACTGGTCACCCATGATTAATACATTACCTATACGTTTATTTTACAGGCAGAAAGAATAGATCCCCACTTGTAAAACAATCTAACTTAACATATAAAAGTGAACAACTTACAGCTTCTTTCCACTCCAAACTCTTTCCCACTGAGAATATGATGTAGGAGACTTTTCATATCAAAGGGGCTTAGATTCATCAAACTCTCTGAAGCTTCTTCACCTAGTTAAACAAAATAAAACAAAACAGAATGACATATGTCACTGGGAAGACAATGAGCTATAAAGCCAGCTAAGGAAACTCTGAATGAAGTCCAATCACATTTAACTCTTTTGCTAGCCTTCCTTTAAAAAAATTAATATGCAGTCACATTTCACAGAAAATATATTTCAGGACTAAACAACAAACACTCCATGGAAATAACACTTCTTGCATTAATCTTTATTATGTCCTAGCTTGTGCAAAATTTTACTGAAGCTCATGATGAGAAAGCAGTTGCTCCCTTATAGAAAAAGATCCTTTGGAAAGGTATGACAACCATCTCCCAACAGCAGATGACACATGGATCTAAATTCCAGAGACAGAGTTATTCCATAAAGAATATCCTCTGGTATTCTTTGAATAACTGGGTGCTGGGGGGAGAGAAATCTTTCATTAAGTAAAAAAAAAAAGCGATTTTCAAGGTTTGTAACTGAACACATGAACTAAGAGGTTAATAAAAGGATTTAACACACATAAATGAAAAGATCAACCACAAAGGGTGAAGCCAAAATGACACCATAAGTACCCTTACAATGAAACTGCTTCCTACCTGAGCATTTCAGACTTCGTGCCAGCTCAGTGGCCATCACCTGGATTATCAGACCAATGCGGAGCCTGAGCATCTCCACAAAAAGACTGGGCTGTGACCGGACGTACATCGCCAAGTACATAATTATTTCCTGTAAGGACAAATCCGTAAAGGCACCCGTCAGAATGGGTCTTCATGGCTTTCCCTGTCTCAGAACAAACACTGGCATAGCACTGGGCACAGTCCAAGAAGCCTTTTTGCACAGGCTGCATACCTGTGTCAGGACTGCAATACTGATGTCTTGGCCACTGGCTTCATAAATGAGATCTGTGAGCTCCTCAGGTGGCAGTGGGCTGCAAGAAGTCAAACCACAGGTAGGAGTGACTCAGCACAATCAGCTATTAAATTCTTGAACAAGCGCTGGGATCAAATCACCCAGAACAAAGGTGCCTACAATTCTACCTGGGTGGTTGCAAATCCCTTTGAGGGCAAGGGGTAAGGTTTAAAAGAAGATAATAGCAGCAGAATGGCACCAGCAGGAAGATGAAGGCAGCCTGTGCCTGAGGCAGAGCTCCAACTTACGTGGTAATGATTTTCTCACGGGGTTCTGGTGGCAGGCCCACTGTAAGTTGCTTGTGGTGTGACAAAAGGTCTGTGCATGCCTACCATAAGGGGACAAAAAGCAAGAGACCTTTCTCTGTGTCATGTGGAAGTGATATGGCTTTTAATTCACCAAATTAAATTAATTCCATTTCTTTAGCAATTTTTAAATGCATTTCTATTAATTACCAGACATGCAAATCCAGCAGAATGCTGTTAAATAGTTTCCAAAGATCTCCTGAGGTCAACAGGGCTATGAGAGTTTGAAAGTAGTCTGTTTCCCTGCTCAGTGAAATCAGCAGCACAATGATTAGATTAGGAACTCTAGTGAGGCTGGCAGATCAATAAAGGCTTTCATCCTTTATCATATGATAAAGTTTTGTTCTTTATTTAAGATAACCATATTTTTAATCAATGAAAAGTTTGGCAGCATTAGTTAAAAGAATCCTGTGCACCAACATATCTCCTAAAACAAACATCCAGCATACTGCATCACATTCCTGATACAGTCTGAAATAGGTACTTTCCCCAGTACCACAGTGTTTACTCTTTTATATTGACCTCCTTTAAAAGTGGGTGTTCAGTTTATCTGTTTTAGTATCCCAAATCAAAAAACATCACAGAGCAGTGTTCCTCTGATTTTGAAGACTCTATTTTCACTCCCTTAACATGGAAGAAAACAGATCATCTCTTTTCTCCTCCTCCCCAATTCTTTGTCAGTCAATACCTTCTCAAGTTAACATACATGGCTTTTTGTGAGCATGTCTGTACTGCTCGTCCATTGTGTCTTGAGAAGGCAAAAAGTTCTGTGCTTAATGAAGTACCACGCACAGTGATTATCACATACTGCTTTCCACAGACAGGACTGTCACTAAAATAAGGCATCCTAGATGTGACAGAGAGCCTTGAAAATGGCCAGGAATTACAGAAAGAGCTCCTCAGAAATACGCAGGGGATTACTAGAAAATTAAACAAATACTTTTAGAATACTTGAGAGGAAACCTTTTTGTAATGATCAAAATCATGTCTGTACTCTTAACAGTGGATTTTTCTTGCTACCACTTAATAGTCATGGATATTTAAATGGTTCCAAACACCCATTCACAAGGCAGACTGTCGACCCAAGGGGATGGAAATGGGCAGAACACATTTTTGTGCCATCAGTAGCACCCTGACATAGCAGTGCTCCGAAAGTGTTCGTACCATCACAACAGCAACAGACAATTACCAGTGACAACTGCAGCTTTCAAAGCACACAATTAAGCTTCTCCAATTAACAGAGATGAAATGAAGCCTTCACAACTATTTACAGTGTGACAGTCTCAGTCCATGCCAACATTAGCACAGTTTGCAGTACAGATGAAAGATAAAGATGTAGTAAGACTCTAGATCAGAAAAACAACCAATATTCAATTAAAAATGCTGCACTATGTATGTTGTAAAGTAAAACTAGAAGAAGGGCAAGCACAAACCCCAGCAACAAACTGGTAGTTTTATCTCTGTTCCCAGGCAGGAAGCTGAACCAGGATTATTTGTATTTCATACCTCAGCCAGGACTTCAACTCTCTTTTTGAGTATGCCAGAAATGTAACGGATTAAGCCCCATTCCTGATTGAGGCCTGCCTTTCTGTAGAGTTCATTGAGGAGGCAGTGAACAGTGACACCATACTGTCCATCCAGCTCTGTGTCCCACTCAGCACCTCTGCCACAAAACAAACAGGAGGTAATTGTCATCAGGCACCATGCTAAACTTTACCACACAGCTGGATTTTGACTGCCTTGCTCACATTGGTGACAGAATTAAATACCAAATGGGACATCTGTGCCTTCACCACAGATTGACTATATGTGGAAAAAATCCTCTTGATACCAGGAACTTTCACACTAGAGCACTCACTCAGCTGTGAGCCAGCAACTTGAAAAGGAACCACCTGAAGGATTTCCTACTAGACTTTAAATTGAGCATTCACATGGACAGTTTGCTGGAGGAACACTCCATGTAGTGCTTTTTCAGAGCAGAATTCAACAATATCTTCAGTACTGCTAAAGACTACACCCATTTTCCAGATCCTTCAGGGGGATTTTTTAGCCATTCCTCTTTCTTAGCTACTAAAAAAACTTCTGTGTTGCTTATGCCATTACTGAAAAAAGCAAAGGAGATTTCTGTTCCTCTCCTGCTTTTGAAATTCACTGCACTATGGCTTCTCTTTGGTAATGTTTTGAACTGTCACAGAATGACTTTTCAACTCCTGCTGACAGTCCACCAGAAGTCCATCTGCCTGCCCAACAGAGTCTCCCTTGGTGAAATTACTGGTGTTACATGCAGTAAAACAACAAAACATATTTTTAATAGGATTTCCTTTACTCTTTAAGAGAGGATGCTGAACATTTTGCTTGGGAAGTCAAGAAGATCAAAGAAGATGTCCACACAGGAGACAGACTAAAATAAACAAAAATGCAGTCTTTGTAGCAGTAGGGAAGACCATCTGTGATTAACACGTACTTGTCTTTGCACCAAAAGCTAACTACCTGACAGGTTCCAGCAGTATTCTCCTGCACAGGAAAAAAAACAAGCTCAATAAACACACTTCAGAAGATGATTCTGTTGTTTCTATTTGCATTTTGTTCCCATCAAATCACTTTAAATAGCAGGTGTTTACTAACTCCAGCAGATGGGTCCAGACTGCTTCCAAGAATTAAAAAGTACCAAAGTTTAGTCAGTTGTATACTTAAATATGCAAAGGGATTAGAGGAAAAATAGTGAACACTTGTTAAAATTGCATTTTGCCTTTGGTTAGAAAATGACAAGATTAATTTTCCCTCCACTTTCATTCTTGTGTATGAAAATCACACCAAATCTTTGTGAACTTCAAGTGGAGTGCCACAAATATAGCAGGGTGTGTTCTCATTCATGGAAAGGATTTGTGCATCTAATTTGTGAGCCCTGGAGACTTTACATATTTGTAACTGTGTGCCAATCAACTCTAGAATTTGCACAAGTCTTCTTTTGTATCCAAATAATTCCTGTAATCAAACTAACTGAAAATATGCTTTTTAAAGCGCAAAATATTTCCACTGTCCCCTCAAAACACAACCTGAATAGTAGAAACCTTTTGCACAAGAATAATCTGATAGCCTTGACCAAACTTAAAGATGCTGAAGTTCATACTAAGGCAACTTACTTGAGTATATGCAAGATATACAAGATATCTGCTTGATCATGGAGTGTTGGACATTCCTTCAGCTGATCAACAAGCTTCCTGCAATCCAAATCACCATGAGCATCTTTAGGTAAGTGCAAAACATTTTCATGGTCCTGATAACAAATATGGATGAAAAATCACAAGACATGACCTTGAAAAAAGTAGATCTGTAACTTCCTGTAACTTCAAACTTTCCATTAAAAAAAAATCACAACAGACTTGCAACAAAGCTCTGCACTTGAAATACAGTCACATCACTTAGTTCTTGCCAGGGTACTGCAGGCACAAAAAGGAGACTAACCCCAAGAAACACAACCCCTAGAATGGAACCTTGTATTTTTTTTTTTTTTTTGACAAAACAAAGAAATCTGGATACTGCATACTTTTATCTGCATACTTTTCCTGTCATCTTATGTTACTTGTAAAGAGAAAAAGAGAGATACTATCCTTTTTGAAATAATTTAGAGCTTTTTGAGTTCCATCTCTAACCTGTATATAAGTGGCACTTTATGAATGCTAATATTGACATTATAAGTTTTCCAAGCTTATGAAAGTAAAATGATAACTAATCAGATGATGCAATCTTATGGTGAATTCTTGGATGAAAAGAAGTTTTTTTTAACAAGCTGTTCAGCAGTTTATATAATTCTAAAAATACCACCTCCACAAACAGAGCCTTGAGTAGAGCAGAATCCTTCAGGAGGCTGGTACAACTTCTTTTAGCTATTCTCAGTAGCTGGTCACATAAACCAAGACGAAACAAGTGCCCAGCACAAACCCTTCTTCATGCCTTGAGGTGGGATTTGGCTGGTGCCTTAAGGACATTCACACATTCCCTCTTGCCCAGATGTTACTATAAGTAGCATTTCTTGGAAAACATCTCTAAAGCCTGCAAACATCCTGTCCTTCCCCTTGCGTTCAGCTAGAACTAATGACAATGACTTAACTTTTGGCTTTTAAAAATAAAGCAATCATTATGTTCTTTTCTGTTTTGCACATTCAATTAAAAACTTTCCACTTGATAGTGTCTATTTGACTAAAAAACCTTCATCCAGCCAAAAAAATAATTTCCAAAACAAGGGAGTGCCTAGGACAGAATGTCTTGTCAGTGAAGAAAAATGAAACCTGGCATAGGGTTTGGAAGGAAAACACGAGGAAAGGCTACAGCATTGCATCCTAAAACCACAAACAGCATAAAAATTCCCACACCTTACCTTTGTCCCAAAGAAATGAGGATTATCAACAAGATTCAGAGACTTTCGGTGTGTGTTCAGAACTTTAGTGGGAAGAGACATAGACACGGCTGGGAAGCAAAGTCACCAGAACAGAAAGAAAAACAAGGCTGTTTCAGTAACATGAAATTCAAAAACACCTACATGAAGCAGCTTGACTAGGTAAAAACAACAGAAATACCTCCAAGAGTCAAAATACAGAGGCAGTGCTTCTGAGATGCTGTGCATGGAACTGAGACAAGCTCATGTTCTGAACCTTATCTCCTTACAGGTTTGCTCTGAGAGTTTCTGAGACCAGCATGTCAGAGGCTCAGGGGCTACATGCTCAACTGATACCTCTTATTCAACCCATAACTCCAAAATCCTGCAGCCCAATGACCTGACCCTGCCAAGTGTTTTAAACATTTCAACAGGAAATGAGTGGAGAAAATGGCCTAACTGGCAAGATTTCATAATTAAAATTACAATGCTAAATGCAGGTTAATGCTCTCTTAACTTCATATGCTGAATTCAATGGAGGATCAGATGATGTAGCACATGAAAGATGTTAGAAAAAACTAATAGAAAAGCTTGGAAGTTATTAATTTACACTGAAGTTAAGGGAAGTCTTCCATTGACCAGGGCATTGAATACTACAAATCTACATATAAAACAATGCATATGTTGGAATCTATTTACAAATTCAGCTAAAATCTTATTTTGGTGTATATCCTCCAAACAGGCTATCAGAAATGTAGCATAATTAGAAAGACTGTTCTCCATCTCTACTCCATTTGTTCTTACAAATTTAGAAAGTACATGTGAATATTTATGTTTTTCTTGTATTGAAACATTTCATTTCACAGCAACTTTATTAAAATTAAAAAGTACATTTTGTCTGCCTTCATACAGGCAAAGACAAAACAATTAATTAACTGATTTGGGTTCTAAAATTCTATCCAACTAAGAAGCTGTAGCAGCTTCCATAACATTAACTTTGATTAAATGTTACACTTCATTGCAGGTTTTCTGTGTATACACCATGACACGGGATACTGTGGGAACATGACAGCAACAGCTTTAGTCATTCTTACTTGTTAAGGAATTTCTTATTTCTTCTCTATACAGAAAGAACTAGTGGCACAAGTATGTCAAAAGGTATCATTTTTAAATACTTGAACTTACCCCTTGTAGCAGCCAAACCAGGTTTTTTAATTATTATCACTAAATAAACAATAGGGAGAAATACCTGGAACTTCCAAGCCCTTTGTCTTGGCCATTATTGACAGTATCTCTTCTGTGGAATGGTTTGCACTGAACACAGGTGGTTCACTCGTTGTCTTTGAAGTTGGAGGCAGGTATGACTTCAGTTCTGTGCTCTGCAGGACATCATTTATATACTGATCCAGCTCATCCTGGCTATCTAGTGTAACATACATTAAAAAAAGAGGGTTTTTAAAGGTAAAAATCACTATTTATCATCATCACTTATTCAAACACACCACTATATTATCGTTCATTTATAAGGACACTCAAATATACAAAAATAGTGCAAGGAAGAGATTTTTTAAGCCAAAAAAATTGGAAAAAAAAGAAAAAAACCATTTTTGACACTGAAAACACATTTAGAAGCTAGCTTTGCCTTTGAAAGGAATCAAAAGGGGTTTTATTTTGCTGGTAGATCATAGAATACAGCTGGACTTGATGATTGTAAAAGTCTCTTCCAACTTTTATGATTCTAAGACTCTTATCATCTCTTCCACACAACCCCTTGTCCACAACTCTTCACAGTCCTTTTCCCTCTAACCTCTTCCACACCTCCCCACGGGCTGACTCTCCAGACTCAGCTTTGCTGTAACAATTGCCAGTCAATGCCATACTACAAGTGCAGGAAGAACACACATGAATTCATTCTCCAAACTGAGTCATACAGGTCCTGTCCTCAGGTGGGTGCATGAGAAAAGCAAATGACCATCAGCTGTGCACAGAACAGACTCTGCACTGTGGGCAAACTCAGGCTCTGCTGGTAGAACTTGACAGAGAAAAAAAATACCAAGTGAAAAAAACACTACTACCTTTTTCACAGAAATCTGCTGGGTAGTCTCCATATTCACTGTCAGGACTATTACAGTCATCATTACGGTCATCAAACAGTTTTAGGTCACAATCTGGATCCAGGAAGCTCAGATATGTATGAAAAGAGGTGGTAAGAAATTCTGATAGCTTGCCTATCTTCACCCTGCAAAAGTGGACACATGCCAAAGAGCATTAACATCCACCATTCTGATACTGATTAATGCTCACTTAGCTTTCAACAACTCCTCCAAAATTTATGAAACCTACTGTTCAATCCACCTTTGGCAACTATAAAGCTGCAGAAACTGACACTGAAAAATAAAACAGGAAAACAACAGTTGCAGATCCAGCTGGGTACTTACTGCTCTAGGTACTAATTGATTTTAACTGTGCTATGGTAACAGGCCTAACTGAAAGCCTAATTATGCAGGGTGTTGTACATTCATATGAAGAGAGCCCTGAACAAAGACCTGAGCTCCAAGGATAATGCATAAGAAACTGGGGCAGAGAAGGCCCCATGAATGTGTCTTTTCACAGAACTGGAGGCTGATAAACCATCTGTGCTGGTTTTAGGATAAGAGTTAATGATGGGGCTATGCTTTGGATTTGTGCTGGAAACAGTGCTGATAACACAGGGATGTATTAGTTACTGCTAAGCAGGGCTTATACAGCATCCCAGCCTTTTCTGCTTCTCACCTCACCCCACCAGCACAGGCTGGGGGTGCACAAGGAGCTGGGAGGGGACACAGCTGACCCCTGCTAACCACAGGGACATTCCATACCATAGGATGTCATGCTCAGCATATAAAGTTGGGAGAAAAAGGATGAAGGGGAGGATCCTCAGGGATACAGAAGTTTGTCTTCCCAAGCCACAGTTACATTTGATGGAGTACAGCTTTCCTGAAGATGGTTGAACAACTACCTGCCCATGGAAAGTGGTGAATGAATTTCACATTTTTGTGAATTTCATATGCTTTGCCTGCATATGTGGTTTTTGCTCCACTTACTAAACTCTCTTTATCACAACTCATGAGTTTTCTCACTTGTATTCTTCCAATTCTCTCCCCAGTCCCACTAAGGGGAGCGAGGGTGGGGCTGAGTTGTTAACTGGAGTTAAACCATGACAATGTTTGATTGTCAAAGGAAGATACTGATTGAGTGGGAAAGTAGAAAAAGAATAGGGAGATACTGTGGCATCATATTTTACACACAGACGAAAGGAACACTCCAGCTTACAAGTACTATATGCAATCAATGTTTAAAACATGTCCAGTAACTGTGAAATTAATTTACTTTTTAATAACAGAAGCCCAGCCACATTCATATTTCAAAGATTTCATATTTCATATTTCAAGATTTTATATTTCCAAAGATTTTATGCTTGTTTTCTTTATCCATTAATGCCAGTCAGAAATGGTACACTTTTTGGGAGACAGATCTTTTCCATTAACCTGAGGCCCAGCTACCATTTGACTGCCACATACTAATTAAAGCTGAAACTTCCTTCTCTGCAGAATTCTAGTACAAAGTCTGTGCACTATCACAAGTTCAAAACTGAGACTTCTACAGGATTTAATTTTAAAAATCATGGAGATAATAATTTGGCAATTCTGACATTACCTTGCACCTCCAAAATAACCATCTTCTAATTTTCTTATTGTGCCAAGGACTGCTGGATGAATGTCAGTACCATCATCAACTAAAAAAGAATAATGGAAGAATTGAAGCTCATCAACACATTCTTAAATTATCACATTCAAATACAGTGAATTACTGGGTGTTGTCTACAATGTAAATCAGGCAAATTTAAAGCAGAACCCACAACTGCTATCAATACTAGCTTATTCAAAAATCCCAGACAAACAAGCAAACAAAACACAACCCCTAGATAAGTTCTAAAGACAAACACCAACCCATTCAAGACAAGTTCCAAAGGGATTTCTATGAAATTTCTTTAGACGGAAATAGCAGCATATGAAGAGAGAGTAAAACCAAAATTAAATATTACCATGTAATCCAAATTCAGCATACACATGAGAAAATTAAACTGCACTTCTGATGTTAGAAGTTCTGCTACCTGTCTCCTCTCAAACCAACCTCCATCCTATTCTCTTGCAGTAATCTACTCTGCTTGAAACAGAAAATTAAGTTTACCAAGCATTGTGTGGGTGATGGGAAATGTCAAGGTTGGTCTCCCTGTCATCCTCCAGCAAGAAGTGAGGTAAGCCAGCTCTGTCTTGAGCATCTCCACAATCATCTGATTGTCTAGAGCCAGATAGAAGTGATGCTGGTCAGTAAACTAGAAAAGAGAAAAATATAACATAGGGGTAGTTGTTAGTGCTTTCCTTTTTTTTTTTTTGTTTCTTCCCTTAAGTCATTCACAAAAGTCATATGAGCTACTCCTGACCACAACACAAACTACCTGAATTAACCTAACAAGGCCTCAGACTGTGACAAAGAAATCCATGCTTGTGCAAGAGTCCATTTTCTTATGTCTGTAGACTGACCATCAAAGTAAGCTGTACAAACAAAACCTAGGCAATCACAGCCATGAAGCAGAGCCTTCCCAATGACCAATTACACTGACCTATGATCTAGAAGATGGAAGTACTTTAAATGTCGGGAAAAAAGTTAACAATAGTAACAAAAACAATAAACAGGCTTAAGTGCACACTGGGGACTGGGAGCCAGTAACTATACGTCTCTTGGGAACCATCCAAAAGTCAGGCAGAATACAGAAAAGCTGGCAGCTACTGATGAAAAAAGGTACATGAAATGTGCAATGGCAAAGTGCTGCTCCCACTGCAGCAGGAAGCCAAGAAACACAGTAAGAGACTATTGTGGCTACTTCTGGAGCTGGAACCAAAGAAGCTGGACAAATAATGGGAAGTATGTCAAAGCAGCCACAACAAAAGTTAAGGAAACCCATAAGCCTTGGGGAGGGGTAAGTGCATAAAGAACATGGAAGTTCAAGCTGACAAAGTCCAGAGAAATTTTTTCACAGAAGGAATCCGGAACTAGGCAAAACAATCCTTGAGCCACTCACAGTTAGCTTTGGTAATTCAGGAAGAACAAGTCCCAGAAATCCAGAGACAAGGAAACACACTGCCCATCTTTAAAAAGGAAGAGCCGTTTAAAAAGTCAGGCCAATTCCAGTGCGTGGAAGCAAAGGAAAACAAAGCCAATTTGGGACAGACAAGATATTACAAAATGATAAAGTAAGATGGTCAAAAACCAATCTCAACAGATTAGTCCAGTTTCCTTCTTTGGAGCAACCAGATGGTAAGCATAAGAAAATGGCTGACACCTGCCAGCTTCTGCAAATTTTCACACTAGTAAGCTGAACTGACTTCCTAGGAAGCAGAACTACTTTTAAAATTGTTCTCAAAAAGTAGTTATTAACCATTTTTTCAGAATTACTGTATCTGAATGAAGTTGGCCTTTGCCCCACACCTAATCAATGTTTTCACTAGAAAAGACAATGAAATACAAATGACAAAATCACAACATTTGAGGACACTAGTCAAGATCAACAAGATGATTTACTTGCTAACTTTAGGAAGGTGACATTAAATATTAACTCCATCCACCTCACAAAAAAAAAAGTCAGGGGAAGTGTCTGGCTTCAAAGTACAATGGAAAATGTTATGGAGGTTTTAGCAAAACATAGAATAAGCAGGAACTGTCACTGTGTTGCTAATGTAAAGATAAATGCCATTTTGGAATGTCCTTATTTGATACATGACAAGATTTTAGCAGGAATATTGGGTCCTACTTACACAGTAAGATGTGAACTAAGAGGTATTTTGAAAAAAAATCCCATCTCTAAGTAATTTTCCCCTTATTAGCAAAAGTGAAAATTCGTACAGGGAAGTAACACAACAACGAACATTTTATAAAGCTGCTTGTGATCAACTGACATGGGGAAGAACGAGAAAAGATCTACATTTTTTGCAGTAAATCTGATTTGTTTGGACATTATGAAGCAGTACAGAAGCCTTCTACAGAGTCCACTGAATGCCTTCAGCTGGAGTTTAAAGACTTCATTAGTCAAACATCTGTTTAGAAGGGTGGATGCATTCTTTATCCTGCATCAGTTGTACATGCTTGGAGCAGGGGACTCCCTGGCCATCTAGTACCAACTCCTGGAATAATTCTGTTGAAATAAGTGTGTTGCATTTCATTAAATGTATCAATAGGTGCCATTGATTCTATGAGGATCCAAACATTCAGCAACATTGAAAAAACACACTAAAGAGAAAAAAAAGACAGAACATCCATTTCTCAGCACTACTACCCTTTCAACCACATAATGAAAAGATCACACCTTCACCTCCTAGGGGTTACATATTTGGCACACTTATGTGGTACTAAATTTTTCATCAAAGCAAATGGTAGAAAGATATATTAAGTGATTTATTTCTGCAGAAACTATTTCATTGATTAGAATGTTGGTGTGGGCAGAGATCAGTAACAACTTTGTACTATTGATTCGCTGTGTTCTCCTAAGCCAGAAGCCAAAGAAACCAGACTCTGTATGACAGAAAAGAGATTTATCAGCAGTTCTATCATGCTGATCATCCCATGCTCTTAAAAACCCTACAAAGCAAAGCACATCTGCTGTTTCAGCCCTGTTCTACCTAAGGTACAATGACACCAGGGAAAAGCAAAGTACTTCACTAATGATTCACCATTAAGAAAGGAGTGATTTGCCTGCCAGCTTTACATGCTTACCTGAGGGGTAAAAGCAAATATTTGATTTCTTATCACGTAGAGCTTGGAGGTGCCCAACACTCCTATGTGTCGGTGTGGTCGACCACTTAATTTCATGTTCTTGTTCCGACCTGGAAAGGAAAGAGAAAGAAAAGAATCTCAGCTAACATCTTCTGTGTTGTTTTCCAAAATAACCACTTTAGACAGGAAAATTTACTCCACTAATACCAGTAAGGCAGAAAACCAGTAACAGAGTGTGAGGCTACAAACTGGTTTTGTAGCAAGCAGCAATATGATAATCAGTCCTTCAACAGCCTGATTAAAAATTAAAATTTTGGCTTCACTGGTCATGGATTTTGTCTTATAATTACAGTAATTGCTCAGCACCCAAAGCTTCCCTACCAAGAAGGGCAGGAGATGTGATATAACAAAAAACAAGTCCATCAACATAACCCAGAAATTCCAGTGTTTTCAAATATAGGACCTTAAAAACTCGTGCCTGCAGGCTAAGTCAACACACAAATACAAACAAAATATTCTCATCAGGCTTTAATAAGCTTCACTTTTCTCAGTAGAGCTTATTAGCAAATGATCCACACTACAACCTTTGCACCAGCAGCCAGGAGCTGACTTGAATCTTTCTGACAAGGCATAAGAACCAAACAAGCACGTGCTGGAAAAAATACTACTGTGAACATTCCCAAGGAAGTCACTGTTAAAAACAATGTATCAAATCATCCTACTCACACTCTCCCACTAGTGAAAGAAAGCTATTATGAATGATAATAAAATAAATGTAAGCCTCAGCAAAGCCTTGCAAATGTTTCATTTTTTTTAAAAGAACTTTGAGATGAAGAGCCAGATTCTTTCGCAGAAGCAACATATACAATTTCTCTGTGTAAAGGGCATACTTCCTAAAATTTATCTGGAGGCCCCATTACTTTGAATGATTCCAAAAAAAGCTCCCTCTTAAAACAGAAAAACCAAACTTACAAACAAAAACTGCCACAACAAAAGAATGTTTACCCCATGAGGAGCCTCAGCATTATCTGTAACCAAATTGCCATGGGAACGTGCTCCAGACTGACAGAGAAGCAGGATACAGCTCCCCTTGTCCAGACAGCAAAGGAATCTATCAGTGCTGAGTCACCCCACCTCAATTTTATTTTATAGCAGTATCCACAATTTTGAGTCATGAGTTGCTGGCATTCCTGAAGAAGTAAAACTAATTTAAATTAGGAATACATGTAAAAAACTTTCTACCAAGACCCAAATAATTCCAGCAAGGATTATCAAGAGCCAGTTATAAAAAGACTTAACAACTAGAACCAGTCAGAGCTTTGGAGCATTTATTTAAGTCAATTCAGGCTCTGAGGAAAACAGGACTTGAGAGCCACTGCTAAGGAACTGAAATGTATTTAAAGTCCTGTGTTTAGAAAAGCCCTAAAGGCTTCTGGGTTTGCAACAGAGACAGAGAGCTTCAGCAACTTATCTCAGCTCTGGGTTGGAAGGAACTTTAGCAAGAACCTGACAGCCCAAAGATGCTCTGATAGCAGCACAGCTTCCCTGATTTGGAGCAGAAAACTTCCCAGACTGCCTGCTCGGAAGATAAAAATCATACTGCCCAGTTTCCAGACTCAAATGACTTCTCGAAGAGAAAAGACTTGATTTTTTCTTCTTTGTTTTACCAGGCATTTTTTCAAAAACCAGATTCTCTGTGGAAGTAGTTTCTGGAGGACAAATGAAGAGTCAGTTTTTTTTCTAACTCCAATGGCACAGGGAAACTTGTATTTTCTCCACCATGTCTAAAGAGGTAATTTTTCCACCTCTTTGAGTCCCTTATTTAAGACAGAAGTTCTAAGTTGGTTAAGCTCCTCAAAAAAATACCTTGCCTGGCAGTAGAGAGGCTTCCATGTTGAAATACTTACCCAGCATGGTGTAGAGGTTGCTGAGGATGCGAGCTGGCTGCACCCTGAGTGGATGGATATCAGCAATGCTCTGCACATTGATTCCACGGTCTTGCAACAGATTCTTAATTTCATTAGATTCTGCCAAAACAGTTACTGTGTAACAGAAAACAAAAACACAAGTAAAAACCAATGTTCTACTCTTTTTAATTGTCTCTACTGTCACCTCTCAACAAATGCATTTAGCTAACTAAAAAGGCACAAAGACTTCACTTTTTTCTTAATTTATGGATTCATGAAATCAAAAGGGATTGCAATAGGGCACCTGACAGATTTTAATTCTCTGTCTCTCAGTATTTCTTGCCGTTCCTGTCCACTCTGGACGACAGTGGTGGTCAGAAGAGTCCTCTGAGGTCTCTACTCAAACCTCCTGCTCAAAGCAGGGTCAGCACTGCTGAGGTTAAAGCAGGTTCTTGGGGACTTAATCAGTTGCTTCTGATTTATTTGAGTACCACTAGTTTGGATCACAGAGTCTCTTTTAGAAGAGAGTCTCTTTTAGGGCTTTCCCCCCATAGAACAAAGGGAAACATGACTTGAAAATCTTTGTTCTTTTAACACAGCACACTATAACAATGCAGCCAAGTCGCTGGGGAACAGGTGCTGTCACTTGTATAGCAATACATATTTTGGAGGACACAAAATGGCAGAGGTAGGGAGAAAAAAAAATTCCCTAATGAGAGGAATTTACAATCCAGGCCCAAAACCCATCTCTTGTTCCACTTGAGGTTTTGCCCATGGTAAGTGGCTGATTGATTTGGGACTAGTAATGCAGTATTCTTCTTTGTATTGTGAATACTTGCCAAAGAATGCTAAAAATAAGCAAGCACTTCTATTTCTATTGGAAATTAAGCACTTCAGAATAAAGAAATGCTACTCCCATGAGGCACCAACAGGGGGTAAACAAGCACCAGCCCAGGTCACAGGATCCTTGACAAAGGCTGCTCCTGATAAATGAGCTGGTTGCTCTTTCAGTGTGGTCCAGGCACTGGAAAAGTCTTTAAGACCTGATCTGCTGGTGTTTGCTCTCTACTTAATTTCTGGTTTTGGCTGTTCTTGCACAAACTAAAGAGGCACTCCCTGCAGGAGCCAAAAGCTGGTAACTCTGGCTGCCTCACCTCTGTGTACAGGGATCCTCCATACTCAGTGCTCTCTGGTTCCTCTGAAAAGGGGCTACATGAAACCTGATTAACCTGATCCATCTCCTACCAGTCCTGCTTCTTCTTTCTAAAAGCTGCCAAGATTGTCCTTTTCATTACAAGATTAAGTTTGCCACTCTCCAATTCCAGACAAGTCTTAAAATTTTAACAATTTTTTTTTTTTAAAGTGTCTTAAACCTGACCTTCCGTCCTGGAAAAAAGCAGCTAGGCAAACAAACTCTTTCTCCTTCTCACAGTGCTGTCAAAGCATCTATGCCCCATGCAAAAAAAATCCACATTATTTTTGAACACATCTTTCATCTCTCCTGTACACAGGGACTTTGCCACCACATGATTCAATTCACACAGAATGTTCACAGAATTCCCTCACCTTGTACCACAACATCAGGTTTAAATCCCGTGGAAAATCTCCTGTTTAAGGGATCAATTTCACCTGCAGCAAGAAATCCCTAGAACAAATGCAAAAGAAAGAAAAAAGAAGGAAACCAACAGAATTTAAGCAAAAGGCTTCTGACATATAGAATAAATCCTAAGTAATTTTCATATTTTTTCAGGACAGCAGGACTTAAAGTGTGGTTTGTCTACCCTGTCCACTAAGTAATACATTGAATAAAAACAATGGCTGCAATATTTTTTGGAACAACAAGAAGATGGTTCTGACTGACACAATCTGCTTTCAGAATTCCTACTTCAGAGTTACAGCAACTGACATAATTTCACCAGGAAAGTGACTTTTTTTGTAGCTCCACTGAGATATTTGTGGTTCTTTTACCTAGTCTGACTTTAATGCGTCTGACTAGTAGATACATCATGCCGTAGAGCAAGAAATAGCCTAGTAAAGTTGAAATGGCCCAAAATCCTGGCTCTGGAACAGCCAAGTCAGCCTGGGCATATTCCTCTATTCTAACCATATTCCAGACCATGTGACAACTTACTCAGCTTGATTAGAAACAGACAATTGCTTACCTATATTAAAAAAAAAAAAAGGTCCTGAAAGCTTAGAGTCAGCCTTTCATGGTTCATGTGCATGTTTCTACTGGAAAACACACTGTCCTCTACCTGTCAACCAAGCTGTACATAAAGCCCAAGCCATCTTGAACAAAATGAAATACAAGTTTATCTACTATGCAAGGAATAATTACCTCCGCTAACAGGCAGCTCAGGACATACAATGATTGGCCCCAAAGATGGGGCAACTTTCCCACTGGGACACGATCCACCGAGTGAGGATTTTCATACTCCTCGTCCACCTGAAAACAAATACAAAAGCAAGAAAAATTACCCTAAAGTTGTGAAGAACAATCAATAACATGTAAGTATTTGCAAACATACAGTCTAACATCAACCCTTTCAAGCCTGCCCTTACTACTGACCTAGAGACGTTGTGGTTTCACTTCTAAGGCTACGCATTTTCTGGGACAAGAACCATACTTCCTTTTTGTACCTCTTCCCACCCTTCAAAGCTGGAGGATGAATGGGGATTCTGCATGCAATTATAGCTTTGGTATTAGCTCTTCCACTTTCTTCTCACCATGCCTTTGCTGCCATCCCTCTGGGCTCCGCATAGGTAACTGGATGTCTGCTTTCCAACCCCTTCCAAGATGACACTTTAACTTCACTGATGTCTACCCAGCTTTCTGAGGCAAAGGTGCTTTTCAGTATTAAGATTATTCCACCTTTCCTGCGTTAGCAAGGATGGTCAATAGAAAAGTCAAGAGTAGACTTACTAATTTAGAAAAACTGCCTTAGTTTTGCAGTATACAGATCTATTGAGGGCAGGGCAAAAACCCTCCCAGATTACATCTTCAG
This sequence comes from Ploceus nigricollis, assembly GCA_013399945.1. Taxonomy (NCBI): domain Eukaryota; kingdom Metazoa; phylum Chordata; class Aves; order Passeriformes; family Ploceidae; genus Ploceus; species Ploceus nigricollis. The sequence continues at coordinate 526,934 of VXBC01010814.1, forward strand.
GCAGTCATTTCATATTTCTTTTATAGACAGACAAAATCTACCCTGTTGATGTGGCATGTTTTTCAGATCATTATCATCATATCAAAATTCACAAGAAGGCTCTGGACTCTTACACGCTTGTTCCCACTAGGAAGGCAATTCAGTTTCCACCTCAGGTCTGCGAGCAAGGCATCAGCTGTCGGCTGAGCAACTCAGACCAACCCAGGAGGCTCCACACCCTTAGTGAGTGAGGGCTGAGAAGTCTGGAGTGGGAGAAGAAGTTGGCAGGGAGGGATACAAAGGCAAATAGCATGGAAGAGCACATAAGCTCGTCTGAATTTCTCTGTCACAATGGGAGAATGAGATAAACAGTAACAGCAAAGGTGGGGGAAAAGAAAATACCCAAACCAAAATCCCAGCCCAAACCCTAATCCATTTGAAACCTGTCTCCCATACATGCTCTGGAAAAGGGCAGCACAATCAATCAACAGGCTAGACAGGCAGGACAGTCTATGCTTTATTTCTTCTTTGAGCTTCAGTTCCTAAGCCAGTATCAGCACTTCTTAAATATATGTCTTGCTCTAAGGATGTAAAATTTTAGACCTGCTGTAATATTTCCATAGACAATTACAAGTGAAAAATGTGATCATTTGGAAGCCTAAAGTTTACCGTTTCTCAGCAGGAGTTGTGAGAGATCTCTTACTTTTTAAAATAATGTGCAATAGTCTTTTTTATTGTTGGTTTAGATTCATCAGACACAGGAAAACTATAAGACTGATATTCCTCTCGCTCTCTCTACTTTGCATACTGAAGTGGACACTGCATTTTCACAATACCTTTTCTGGAGGGACTGCATACAGTTCAGGCATTAGCACTAATCCATTCTTCTCTCTTATAAGTATTCCTTCCAGAGCCTCTCTGTATTCTTGTACCTGGAATTATTTTTAAAAGAGAGTGAGAATTCACATTACAGTCAGCAAAACAGAAACAATAAAGTACTTTTGAGCAGTACTTTTTTACTGAAAGTTAATATATTTTAAAAAGAAAAAAAGACATGGAGGAATCATGACTTGCTGATGGAAGAATAGGGTTCAAATTATCAGAGACTGTTCCAGCATCTCAGTGTTATCAGAAACACAAACACTTGTCTTCAAACTGTAACACATTGCTACAAAACTTCCAATATATTCCTACTGAGAAGTGTGGTGGGTCTAGTGTTCGCCAAGCACCAGTGCACCCATTAGAATATACTTACTCATTTCCTGCTGTGAGATAGGATTAGGAGGAAGGCAAAGCAGGCTCAAAACTTTAAAAGGGTATAAATAAAACTTTATTAACAGTAACTAAAAGAAAGAATAATAAGAATCAGAATAAAACCTTTAGAACACTTCTCCCCGCTACATCCTTTTTTTTCCCACTAACAATGTACAGAAACAATTCAATCAGTTTATCACTTCTAGAATAGTCTTAATTCAGTTCACTTAGGGAGAGGAGTCCCTCTTGTCAATTTATGGAGACTTCTCCACAAGAAAACAGTTCTCTTGTGGCTTTTAATTTCCATGAATAGCAGCTGCCTAGAAATCTGCCATCATGAAGTCCCTCCCATTTTTTACAGCTTGTCCAACAGCTGTGATTATGGGCCATGTCAACTTATGGGGTACTATTTTAAGGCTGAGCTGTTCAAGAGCAAAGGTTCTCTTTAGCTATCTCTGAGATCATCTTCATCTCCGAGAAGTCTTCTTCTTCATTCCCCAGGGCAAAGGGTCTTCATCATTCTTCTCTCTCTCTGTTCAAACATCTCATGGGAACACAGCTACTTCAACATTTGCTTACTTTAGCACAGAGGCGTTTGCTCATATCTATAATTTGAACACTCAGTCTCCCCATACTTTCAACGAGTTACAGGGAAGAAGAGTCTGATGTATCAATTGCATTCTTCTCCATAGCTTTACAAGAGGATTTCAATCCCTGAAAGAGGGGAGATCAAGGCATCTCCTCATCCCTCCCATCTGGGACTTGGCTCTTTCTTCACTGACCTTGGTGTCTTCATGCTCTTTCTCTACGTGTTCTCACTCTGTCCTTTTCTGTCACCCAAGGGAGGATTGAAGGTCTGCAAGTTTCATCTGTGTACTGAAAGACTTAATATCTCGCCTGGGGCCCGCAGATGGTTACGTGACCCCAGCTGGGCTCGGTAGCTCATGGCTGGAGCTGTGCCTGGGCTGAGCAGCTAGGATCTCAGCAGCCAGGCCAGGGCTCAGCTGCAGCACGCTGGGGCCAATGGCCTCCCTGCCCCATCGCTGGCAGCTGATGGGGCCCAGCCCCGCGGCAGAGCCCGCCCGGCCCAGCTGAGATGGGGGGCCAGGTTGGCCTTGTTACCTTCTCTCAGGCCAGATGGAAAAAGGGGCTTCCCGGGATTTTTTTAGTCTTTAACACGTGTATTTCCAGCTTTCTCAGTGGTTTAACAGATTGTCAATTCTCAAAGCTAATTACTGATTGGTTTTTTTGTCACACATGGAGGAAACTTCTAGCAGCTTCTCTTAGAAAGTCACTTCCATGAATGCCTCCAATGCAAAACCAGCACAAGAAATCACTGGAACAGATCCTACAAGTAATTTTCAATGGATGACAGTGCAGTGACACAGACATTAGACTGCAAGTATCTGTCAGAGTGTAAGGTGTATAAATTGTATGCCATGAACATTTATCTGTGGCTTACTGAATTCTGCTTTGCAGGATTGGGAAATCATTTTCTCTTATCTGATTTGATTAAAATTTCTGTCACAAAGAAAGGTTAAAATAGATTTAAATGTTTAAAAATATCTAAGTTCACTGACCAGCAAACCCTCTTGTTCTTGTGATATTAGACAACATATTAGGAATAGGAATAGCAGACGGACAAGAACATGCAATACATTTTCTTTTTACCAGATTCCTTAGTTTGTTCCATTTATTAACTATCCATTCCAAGGTTTTACTTAGAGGGAAACTTTTCAAGCACTACTAGCACCTGCCTCAGAAATCCTTTTCCTACTATTCTTGAGTACGGTGGATTACTCAAAGTAAGGTACCCACAGGTTCACATACACTGACATTTTTAGTATCCTGTCCCACTCCACTTTTTTTGAGTCCTGAGGGTGCTTATTTTTCTAGCAAAACCATTTGTTTGCAGTAGTAACTGGGGACTAGACACTCACCTGAGTGTCTCAGTGACTCATTCAACCATGTTTAAACAGTGGAAACTAGGAGCAATTGCCCTGACCATGCCCTAGAACAGTCCATCTGCACACCAAAAAGAACCAACAACCAGGTACATACTGTCCCAGATAATCCAACTAAGGTCTAGAGACTGCTTCAGGAAGTAGTATTTTATTGGCAGGACTGAAGTTTCAGTAAACTTTCTGCCTTTCCCCCTCATGAAATAATGCCATTTCTCTTTTACTGTGTTCAGGAAAATATTTTATGCATCAGGAGAAATATCACTTGATTTGCAACATCTGATACAGAAAGAGGGCTTTTTGGTCTGAAATTCTTTGAATTGTTTCTGATGACATTTCAATTTTTAAAGGAGCTCAGCAATTTCCTATCCCTCTGCATACTAGGCAATTTTAAATCATATATATTTTTAGTTTCTTTCAAGCTACCAATCTGCAGAAGTTTTGGTATGAATGCATTTAGTCCTGCTACTTGCTGCTCCTTAAATCACCAATACTCCCCAGGTGCCACCATAACCTTTGGAGGGCTACAATCAATTTAGTTCCACTGACCACTGGACATCTGGCACAGTAATGGCATGAAGTGACTTGGGAAAGTAGTGAAAATGAAATTGCCCCACATAAGCCAATCCCAAATCTCTCTGAATGTACAAAAAGACTGAAAGTACTACGAATCTTGTTCTCAGCAGCCAAGCCAGAGAGGTTGGGGAAAAATAAGCTTGTCTCATCCTGTAGTAATTGTGAAAGGGGCATCAAAGTTGGCGATAAGACAAAACCAGCAAAATAAACACTGTTTAGCCCAGTTTTATCACCCCAGCTAACAGAGCCACTCAGCCTGGTAGGTAGAGGTCAACCAGGCCCCAGTGTGCACAACCCTGCTGCTTCTACCATGTCATGAACTCCCCAGGAAGGTGAAATTGGCTGAAGGCTATTCCTCTGTGCTAATAGAGTATCTAAATAATACCCAAAACAAACATGGAACAAAGTTACAAAATACTGTGGGTAAATGGTTTTGCAATTTGAAAGCAATTTCTTCTTTCCTCACCTGGATTTTGTCCTCATTAAATATCCCATCAATTAGGAAGTATGTCCAGAATACTGGCCATTCACATTCAATATTCTCAAACAGCTTGAGCTCAGCAGGATCATAGTGCAGCCTGCTTGGATCCTAAAAAATTCAATCACACTCATTTAGTCCCAGAGCTAAATTACTCATATTCCAATCATAATGGTAGCCTATTTTATACAAATTATAACATAGAAACCAATAAACCCACCATAAATAGTTTCCATACAGTCTCTTGACTTCTTTGTCACATTCACTCTCAAACTCATTTAACGGTTCTCTAGAGACAAATCGATCTTTCCCAGTCTCGGGATCTAAGTATCTCCCAAATGATTGTGGCTCTGCCTCAGTTCAAAGATATTTTGGGATGTTTCAGAGATACCACTTCATCTTAGACACAATAAGCATATCTAATGGTTAATTTCTTACAGAATTATGAATTAAGTTCTGTCCTTAATAACTGTTTTTTAAACCCTTAGCCTCCCTCAAATATGTGTCCTTTCCAGGGTGGATACCTGGATTACCCCCAAATCCACTAAGATGTCTTAGCAGTGATGGAGAACTTCACCCCTTCATGTAAATAAAACAAAATATGTCTATAAAGAAGAGATAAAATTCTTCCCATGTGCTTACTGAAAATATACATCATAAATATACATCAGAAGTACCTCTCTCGGTGTCTTGTAACCATCTCGGAGAAAGCGACAGCAGCCATAGCGGCCCTGTAAAAACAGAGAACATTGTAGAAAATTTCCCATACACTTCTTCCTTATAGACTAATATCAGCATAAAGGTGTGTGCTGAGTTTTATGAGTCACTTAGGGATCTTCCTTCCTCTCTTCATGCACAGATGAACCAATCTGGCAACCCCTGTTTCATTAGGATTTTTGGTTTAGAAAGAGGTTCTGCTTCTCTCTTTGGAAAACAAAAATAAAGTAAATCCTTACCTGCAATTTGGATATGATTTCACTCTTGGTTACATTAACAAGATTTACATCCTCCACTGCAAAAGCTGGGTAAGAAATAATAGACAGAAGGCCAGCATCTATCTCCTTTGATGTGGATGCCCTTGGCAACATGGAGTACAGAATAGACTGAGCAAAACAAGAACAGGAGAGAGGGATGTAAAACAATTTGCCTACTTCAAAAGCTATGTCAAGTGCAAATGAGACTACACAATTTGCAAATTGACGGAGAAGTGTATGCAGTTATTTTTAACTGAGTTAGAATGAGAATGCTTCACCCAACTCAGTGTCACATGATCTACTAGAAACAGGGTGAGCAGCATAGCCTGAAGCTATCCTTATTATGTTACATTCTTGGCTTAGTTCATCAACATTTCATTTAAAAAAAAGAGGAGAGAGTGTTAGGTTTTCCCCTAGCAAAGCAAAGAGCAGACTAATTTTTACCTGACAATGTTCCACTTCATCAGGAAGAACATGAATCACTGATTTGTGTCCTCCATGAGCTCCAAAAAGATCTAGTTCATCAATGGCTTCCAAAGCAGCCTTCAGAGAAAACCAAACCGCAACTCAAAATCAATAAATACCTTTTAAAACAAGTATACACTCTAGCACCTGTACTTAACCTCTGAAAGAAATTACATAAGACAGCAGTTTGCCTCACTGACATTTTTTCATCTTTAAAGGGAAGCTTGGCAATATTTTAGAAAAAGTAACTATTTCTGGTTTTCTATTAGTAGGATAGAGGATTGATGTACTGGTGATCCTTCCTAAAATTTAAAGGCAATGCAAAAAAATTGGGAGCTGGGTTTCCAGAGAGATCTCATCTAAATATTGACGTACTTAGTAAAAAATGCTTGTCCTGCCCTATATTCCAAAATAGCCTCCTTTATCAGTGTGGGGCCAAGATCAGCAGTGTCACCCTCTTGCAGTGCACACAAGATCTAACAAATCTTGCTGAAAGGCAAATACACCTTTAACCTTAATGATATTTGTCTTCTGTCTGTCCCTCAGACACCATGTAATGAGGTAGTTGTCAATCACACATTTATATTTATGGCCTTCTGAGCTTCATTTAGTAACTCTGTGACCTTGAGCTATGAGGGAACCAGAAATATCCACTTTCTTTTTAGTATATCTTCATTTATTTTTCTCTCTAAACTACTTGTAGGAAATTTCTTAAACTGATATTCTGCTGTTTTTTTAGAATTTACATCTGCCTTAATCTTACCACGACAACACATATGACACTGAGGCTGAAGAATTAAGGAGGAGGGAAAGAAAACCAGAGGCCACTTTATAAGACTGCATCTCACTGAATCTGTCAGATTCATGGTTCAATTAATCTGGTACCCTTCTTGCAATCCCTGGAACAACTGTGTTGAGGCCCTTCAATAAGAGCCATTATCACAAAGATTTCACACTAAAAAATACTCACACCTAAACAAAATTTCTTACACAATCAGCTAACTATTGCAGTGGCCAAGAAGACCATACAAAGGAAGCTATCAGGTTTGTCAGAGCCCTTAAGCATAACACAGCAGCCATGAAGGAGGTGTCAGGAAGACATTCTTACTTTGGCCATCCCTACGGAGCTCGCATTCAGTTCAGGGATTCCTTGGTTTGTCTTATCACCACGTTCCCAAATTCCATAATCCTGCAACAACATCATCAAGAAAAAAATGGCATGATTATATACAAAAGCAATGTTTTGCCCCCTGTCCCACAACAAATCCCCACCCCTACATTAAATTAGTTTATTATTTGCCTTCAAAAAAAAAAAAAAAAAAAAAAAGAAGAAAAGGGGCTCCAAGACTCAAAAGAGACCCTCCTCATGTTTGAAAATTAGCACATAAAAGTACAGCCCCAGCAGGATCACATGTACAGTCACAAATCACTGCCTTCACAGAACACACAAAGCCCTTTATCCCTCCTCCTGTGCATGTCCTTTCAACTTGGTTTGCTAACAACCTGCCCTTTCTAGAAAGGCCCACGAGACTTATAATTAGACATCAGGAAATATTATTAATTATCAATAAAACACCCTATTATTATGCTAGAATGTGTATATCTCACCCACGCAGCAGTAAATCCTCCACAGCCCTCCCAACATCTCCAAAGATGCTGCTTGCACTGTAAATTACTGACAGGTTCTGGTATCTTGTTGTGGAAAAAACAAGTCCCCATTTTACTTCTCCAGCAATAAATAATTTTCCACCCACACTTGAGCAGTGTTCAGATCATTTACATGTAAATAACTACTTACAGCAACTTTGTAGGCAGCTTCTATGTAAAAAACAAGATTCTGTATAAAGGTAACTTCATCAAGGGTGAAGATAATACGTAGCCCTGATCAAAAGATGGAAAGAGAATAATTATATTGTATCAGAACTGCAATAGCTACTCTTCAGTGAGTTTCATGCTTTTGTTTCTTTGCTACCAACCCCTGCCCACTGAAATCAAAGGAAAAACTCATACTGATTTCCAAAGATCAGGCAGCAAGCCTCAATACCTGCTACTGACAAAATACTTCAAACCCCACCAATATAGATTATTTCAAAGACCAAGCAAAAACCACCTCTGTGAGGGTGACACTCAGACCATGGGTAAAAAGCAGAGGCACCCGGCCCAGCTCTGGCTCTCCAGAACAGTGCATACCAATTCCTGCAGCTCTCCAGCCCTCTGCCTGCTCAGTGTTCTACCTAGGAACCTTCAACATGACCAGGTGCCTGCTCTGCAGGGATCAATTGCAAGGGACATCAAGGACTGAGAAACATGTAAGGAAACAAATCCGTATCCTCACAGGAGGAGTACGATTAAGAAGAACACAAGATAAAACAGCATCAGTAAGAGAAGAAACATTGATGGCACAAGTGCACCTGACTCGATGTTGCCACTCTCTGAAGAAACGTGGTTGTTGCCTACAAAGTCTTTAAACATGAGACTTCTCTGACATGATTCTAAATATCTCATGTAATTGATGCCTTGATTAAGGGCACAGATACTGCCAATTACTATAAACATGAAATTCCACGTAAGGCATATCTCTTTTCCAGAGAAACATTACTTGCTTCTGAGTAATAATTATGTAAAGACCTTTGAAGCTGGTTACTACTTTTCTTTTCCTTTTTAAATAAAAGCTGGAATAGAAAAGTCTGCAGCAAAAGGCAAAAATATCTTCTGCTTACCTGATGCAGTCATCTGTGCCAAGAAGAGCAGGTAGAGGGAAGTTGCATCCACTTGTAGATGCCCCCACTGGTCGTCCCCCACCACGGTGGCACAAGTTGCAGAGTTATACTTGGCATGGAGGCAGTCTTTGGTACTCTGAGTGCGTTTGAACTTCTCTACCTTATCTACCTAAAAAACATCACAAATCCCAAATCTGAAACATTTTGGAAGAAATTCTCCAAATGATTTCAAAATTAACAACTTTCTTTAGGTGAGGAGAATCTTGAGGTCTTAATCCTGCTACCTCACTCAGTTTTGATCGATCAGAGGGCTTAAACACAACTCTGACTTTAGACTCCAGTTAAATCCACGTCTCTACAGGAAAGAATACGATTAAATTACCTTGGTGAGTTCAGATGTAAACTACAGGCATCCATCTTGGTGAAAATCAGTTTGCAAAGGCAAAACTCTGATTTGCTACAAGCACATTCTCAAAATGTTACTTGGACAAGAAGTGGAAGCAAGGTCAGTGTTTTGTTCAAGAGTTATAAGAAGACTCCCCACACCATCATCTGTACACACACAAAATAAGTCACTCCACAGAGGACACAAGAACTACACGCTTCCACGAAATGCTTTGTAAATACATCTACTAATTCAACTCAATCCTATGGCATTACCTGTCTCATCATGCACTGCAAGAGTCCCCGCATCAGCTTCACAACATTCTGCAGGAACAAAACATACCAGTGACATTTTCAGCTTCATCAACTCTTACAAACAATATTCAGAAGTGGCAAAGCTCACATCCTCTACTAATGTCCTGCCAAAGGTAAAAAAGAATGTGTATTTGCCCAAAATGTTTTGTGTGCTTTTTTTTTTTTTTTTAATACACTGCTCAGATTTTATTCCTTCATCCCTATCTAGGAGAAGTCTTTTCCCAAAGGTCCTCTCTAAACAGTGGAACAACTCTCCATGGTCCTTTTATCCAGCTAAAGGAAGTAAGAAGAATGCTATGTCTTGTAAGAATATTAATACTAATAATACATTTTTTGAATGACAGATCTAGGGAACATTGATAGCTGACTTCAAGACATTGACGTGACTGAAAAACCTGTAGAGCTTCTTCCACTCTTTATACAGTACAACAAAAATCAAGTGACTCGTAGAGAAAGGGCCACAAGTGTGAATATAGAGAAGTGCAAGACTGTGCATTAAATAATCAACCCCACCTTTTCAGCCCAAAAATATAGCCTCAAAATATGATCATGCAAACTGAGTCAAGGTTATTCTGTCACCATGGACCTCCCTGGTTCGAGTAGGACATTGCAGCAAAAAATTTACCCAGTGACTCCAAAACAACAGCAGGACACCAACAGTCCCTCACTTCACATTTAACCCACCTCTGTTTATATTCTCATTTCTGATAATCACATTCCCAGCTGCAGATTTTAGTATTTAACTGTGTGAGTTATGTCCCCTTCCAATTCTCCAGCACAGATCTTATCAGTCTGGAGATTGTTGCCTTCTCTGCTATGATCAAACACGTCTACACACCATGTACAACCCCCGTGCACATTCCAAAGACTTCTACTTTAAATGGCATGCTTCTCTTTATAGGGAAGAATGGTCTGTCAGATAAATTGCCTAGGCCTGATTTTCTGTACCATAACACACCTCATGAGGGACCTCAAGGTTTAATCAGAGAGAGCCTTGTAAAATAGGCTCTCAGAAGCCTAATTTTCAACAATCAGCCAACCGACGGAAGTTTGACTTCTACATATTTTTGTTTGTTTTGCAGTTAAATTCAGATGTTAGCCTCTCTGCCATCCAGTTCTTCAAATCCTCCTTGCCAGAAAGTTGCCAGGAATACTGCACACCACACACTGCATGGATGTTGCTGTCTTTGGAACACATACTCCAAGCTGGGAAAACCCTGCCAGATTCCAGACACAGCAGCAGTGCGAATGCACTCTCCTAAAACGCTATAGTAAGAAAACCCAAACAGTGGAACCGGTTTATGCCAAGCCTTGACGCACCTGCTCGAGCTCGTAGGCTTTGGCTTTATCCTCATCCCGGTCCGCATTCTTCCGATACGCCATTCCCAGCCCCCACACGGCCAGGATGCTGTAGATGTTGTCCCGTACCCAGGCATCCTTATGGTCCGCCCCGGCTGAAAGCAGCCCCGTCACTGGGTTCTAACCATGGCAGAAGGAATAAAGAACAAACATTACCACCTCAAGTCCCATCTGCTATGAAGCATCACTTCTTTCTGTATTAAAGGGTAACAAACTAAAGATGATTTCATGCTAAATGTACACAGCAGCTGCTCATGATTTCACAACAGAAGTGAGATCCCATCCTTCTTTCCCAAACTCACACAAGTGAAATGCAAAATTTATTTGAACACTTCAGGCTGTAAAGATTACAGCATCCAGGTGGACATCTTCATCCACTCAGGATTAGTAGCTGAGTCACTGAGTGAAATTCAGAATACATCAGGGAAATGGAAATTTCAATTTTACATATGTGTGAGGAAAAGAAGGTACTGAGTTAACACTAGAAATTGAGTGTGGGATATAGATGCTCCTCTGTGTAACTGGTCTGTGGCATAATCTTTAGACAGTAAAAATCCACTAGTGATCTTCTAGAAGATTAAAAAAGTATTTCTATATATCTGCCCACTGGGTTTATGACAGCTAAATGAATGTAAAACCTTTTTTATATCCTCCTTTGGAAGATGTACAGGAAAAAAAATGTGAAGGTGTTGAAAAGCAGCACTGTCTGAAAAGCAGAGCATCCCAAATACTCCATTAAATTTTTCATTGCATCATTAATTCCCATCACTTCACTATCCTTAATTTTTTTTAGATAATCTTTCTTAGCTGTACATTCTTGACTAACAAAAAAATGAGACAAAGAGGCAAAAGGTCAATAGAGCTTTCAATCAAATCAAGCCTTTATAGAAAATTTCAGTGAATGAAGACCATTTGGTGGGGTTGGTGTGACAAGGGGCAAAGATTACTAAAGACTACTTTTACAAAAGTAAAATTTAAAAGGATACATCCACCAATTTTTCATTTCTCCCACACACTGGTTCACTCAACTCTTTATTTTTAAAAAAGCTGGTTTGAGGGAGAGGGGCTTTAGTTACAGTTTCCTGGTCTCTGCATGTGAGCAGCACAGGGGTCACAGGCTGGCAGACATGACCTGGCACAGTCAGCCCTGTTGTTATGGTTTAATACAGCAATGCTTAGTGGCTCACTCAGAGTAGAAATGAAGTTCTACTGCAACAGCCACGCCTCAGCAAGGTCTTCACAAACCAAGCAACTATTGAAGGACCCCTACTCGCCTCTTTGATGGGGAAAGTAGCACATATGAATGCAAACAGCTTAAAAAACCTCTCTTTGGTCTTGAAAAGTCAAACAAGGAGTAACAGAAGCCCCAGATCAGCACTGTGCCCACATGACAAAACTCAGGGTCTCAAAAGGCAGACCACATACTCCCAGCATTCACAGAGGACATTTGGTTTGCCTCCCTCCAATGCAGGACAACAAATGTCTACTCACCTGCAGCCCCGGCTTGATAGAGATCACTCTGCTGTCTGAGAAATTATAATTTTGGTTTATTTTTCCCTACTCTCCATGCTGGCTAGCTGCCAGTTGAAAAATAGAAATGTCTCTGTGTACCAAAATGGAATCTCAGAGAAATGGCCCATCCAAGACTTTAAAAGACAATTCAGCTCCCAGGGAACGACTTGTCTACCTCAAGAGGTTGTATTAAACACATCCATGGGTAGCTATCACCATTTCAACACCTTTGATTCCTCTACAAGTTGGTCCCAGCTTTTGGGGTGCACTGGACTGGCTCTCATGAACTGACAACACATTAATGTCTTTCCTCATGCACATTCAGAATGTTGGCAGAACAATGTAATATACTAATTAATATTTTAAGTGGCTTTGTTTCAGCTTTTTTAGAAGTGTTTTCTCTTAAAAACTACAATTACTTTCTTCTGTTACCTGCTGGCACCATATGAAAACTACAATGTTTACAAGGTGCTAAAGAACCCACAGAAACAGTGAGTGCACTTAATCTCCCTGATGTCAAAATTATTTTAGCTTAGCTAGTATTTCAAGCATTCCATCTATGCAGTGATGGCTAATTAGACTAGCAGGTTCTTATTGACCTCATCCTGCAAATCACCCTGTTCATAAGATCCACGGAGCAAAGAATTTTATCAGCAGCATGGGCTGCCAGCTGAGAGCACTGCAACAGAAAGCTGATTGCTGGACTAAGACTTTAAACTGTTGTATCGTGCCCAAACCTATTTTTAAATCTATCCATCAATCTGGAGACAAAAAGGCCCCCAACAGCCCAAACCAAAAACCACACTAGTTCCTACACAGCAGCAGGTATCAATAAGACAACCTCAGCAGGACAGGCACAAAACCAGTGGGGTTCTAACGAGCAGCAAAGCAAGTAATTTAGCATCTTGCTGAAAGGTGCAAATTAAAGAGATTGTCTCATTGATCTGTCAGGTGAAAACTGAGGTAGCTCTAGCAAAGCTTGTAGATTTGCTTGTGAAACCAGCTGTAACATGATGTGAATGAGTCTTGGGGATGGTCCCATGCAGGACCAGGAGCTGGACTTGATGATTCTTGTGAGTCCCTTCCAATGTGATTCCGTAATACAGCTGGGATTACCCGTAAAGGTATGAGCTTTCCTTATCAGGTCCATATGCCTTTCACTTACAGTACCATAGCAATACTTAACATAGATGTTAAGTTTTACTATTTCCTAATCTTAAGATTCACATCTTTTTCTTATGTCATTCAATTTAACAGGTGTAATAAGCAGCTGAGAACATTCTTCTGGTGGTGCTTTTCAATGTCTGCTCTGCTTCAGCACCAAAGCACCCCTCTGACCCCTGTCCCTTGGGGTACATGCAACAGATGGCAGGCCCCCCACAGACAGGAGCCAGTAGTCTGGTCTCATCCTCCTTTTATAACCTTTAACAGTATGGTAACTATCACTGTGCATGTCACAGGGACTGACAAGGACAATGCAACAATTGCAAAACAGAAAAAGGTTTGCTACTGACCTGATCCTGCAAGATCAGGTCAAGATGCCACACAGAGAAAACTGTCAGCCCTGGTGCAGTTGAACCTGCTCTTGGAACACATCTACCTGGTAGCACAGATATCCTGCATTAAAAATTGCCTCTAAAATCACATTGATCTAGTTTAATTGGAATGAGCACAAGATCAATTGCTGCTACTGAAAAACCTTCTTCCTGGTGCATTAAACACCTGATCAAAGCCCGGTGTTCTGCACACACTCCGTGTTGCCCTTGCTGCCCCTCACAGAGGTGAGCGTGTCACTGCCCTCTGTCAGAGCACAGCAGGTGATGTGCCAAGGCTGCACTCCCACAGCTGTGGATGGGAGCTGCAGGGTCACAGTCACATATCACGCCCCTGCTGAGCAGTGGCACCTCTGAAGCATTTTAAACACCTGGTTCTTCTGCCAGGCTGCTCCTGGGCAAACCCATGGCTAAAACTCACTTCCCTGGCTCCTTCCTGAGAGGCACTAAGAAGGCACCAGCAGCAGTGAAGCAGTAGCATCCAAGCCCATCCAGCCACAGACTTTCTGCTCCGAAGAAAGACACAGTTGCATGTGGCCCAAAGACAACCTTCCTAACTTGCCCAAACACTGCATGTCTTCACCTGGCTGAACACAACATTTTCAAACTATTGCAGTGAAAAAAACAGGAAGACTATAAATGAATATATTTTAAAAATCTAGAAACGTGCCTTGAGCATTTCTCTGGGTCGTCTTGAGATACCACTGATCCTCTGCCTTGCTGCTAGCCTGTGAACTGCTTTCCACACAAAGAAGAAAACTCACCTCCTTTCCCCACCTCTGAATTCTCCCAGACATTGAGCCCTCAGTGGAAAAGGCAGTACATAGTCCTGAACATTCATCCTATTGCTTTAAATAGCAATTACAAAATTCTTGGTCAGCAGTATGAACCCCTGTATTACCATTTACTTACCCTTTTTACTACTGTTAAATATTAATATCATCAAGGTTTTCATGGGGCATGTTTGAGCTCTGAATCTCAGAGGCTCCATGTCTCCCCTAATGGAAGCTGTTATCAGCATCCTCATCTTATAAACAAGGAAATCAAGGCAGGCACTGGAAGGCAAAGTGACTTGCCCAAGGTCATCTTGCTGACAAAAGGCAGAGATGGGAACACAACTAAAAGCTTCTCCTGCACCCCAGCACAGGAAGAGCCAAAAATTATCTTCTCACGCCACATATACCAGTTCTTGCATTTGTTTCTACTGAGTCTACAATAATTAGTACATAAACAATTCACAGGTGTTTGGACCCTATGCTCAAAGCAATGGCCAATGACAAAAATCTTACTGACCAAAGTGCATTTGGGGCCCAGCCTCTTCTTTCACTGCTTATCAGTTTCTTGCAACTTTCATCAACAAAGCATATTTGGTAACTGATCTGTGCAAAAAACCCTGCTGCTCATCTTTATATACTGGATTGTTTTAACCAAAGCATGACACTGCTGAACACTTTCTGAGTCCTCAGTGCCCAGCTGGGTAAAGCAAGCACACTAAGCAGAGAGCACTGTGCCGACCAAAAAACACAAGGTGCACAACAACCTCCCGGAACCACCCCGGCTATTTTCGTTCTTTCGCTGCTCGCCTGTGCAGCTCCAGAGCCTCAGCAGTGCGGACAGCGGGAGAACAGACTGGAAGCTCTGG
>VXBC01010815.1:0-16334 GCA_013399945.1 Ploceus nigricollis
AGGAGAGGAGAGGAGAGGAATGACAGGTGGACAGTGTAGCAAAAGGGATAGCAGGAATTAGGGAAAATGTCCCAGCAATCGTAGTGCAGCAGCAGCAGGACAGATCTTCTCAGAAGGCCATGAAATCTCTGTGATGGAGATGTATAAAAGCAGGATTCACACCCAGAGGAGAGCAGAGCAGAGCAGAGCAGGCTGCCTTGGGAAAACTCCCAGCTTGCTTGCAGTCCTACTTTCTGGCTATGATTTGAGGCTTGTCCCAGGTTTACACAATTAAAGCTTGGACCTTTAAATGGGCCAGCCAAACCTGGCCTCTGCAGCCCATCTCCTGCTGGGACCCAGGCAGAGCTGTGGTCAGAGCTCCCCTTCAGTGCCTGCAGCCACATCCGTGCAGTACCTGGAAACCTCAACCAGGTTCTCGTCAGGGTCTCGGAAGTAGATGGAGGTTATTGGACCCACAGCACCAGTTCTGGCCACGGGACCTTCTTCAATGGCCACCCCACAGGCCTGGAGGACACAGGAGAGCAGGGGTTTGATGGTCACATCATCACTGTGCCCTCCTCCCCCAGCATGGACAACATGAACTCTTGGATGAGACAACCCTGACATTCCCCAGGAAAGTGTTGATTAGAGGCTCTGGATTTGTGTCTCCTGGGGTGACACTGCCCTGGGGACACTCTGGGCCTGCCTCACCTGCAGATGCTCCAGCAGCTGCTCCAGGGGCACCGCTGTGATCAGGCAAAAATCCGCAGAGCCGGGCATGGGGCGCCGAGCCTTGGGCTCGAACTCCTGCCCAGCCTCGTGCAGGTTGAGCTTCTGCTGGCCGAAACGCAAAGCTTTGCGATTCCCCTGTTCCCAAAGGAAAAGGCCAGAGTGAGGGAGGCTTCCTGGGCTGGACACCTTCAGCATCCACCCTCCTGGGCAGACCCAGACACCCTGGGGGCCTGGTGGGATCCTGCTAGCTCAGGCCAGGGTTACCTTGAAAGTCACCACCTCCATGCCCAGGACTTTGGAATAAAAGGCCACAGTGTCCTCAATGCTCTTCACAGTCAGCACAAGGTGGTCCAGGCGCTGGATGAAACACGAGGGTGGGCTTGTGCCCTCTTCCTTCCAAGCCATACTCTCAGGGCTGGGAACTGGCATGGAAAACCAGAGAATATGGAAGTTAGGAGCACCCAGCTATGCAGGGAAATGGAAAATGGTCCAGGGAGCCGAGGGCCGAGTGGGGATCGCCCAGGTTTTCCTCTGTCCTGCAGGTGGCAGAAGTACAGAAGCAATAAATCCTCCTCCCTGCAAGAGCCTCGGACTCTGGTCTGCACCTGGTGGCACCCGAGCCTGTCAGAGCTCCTGACTGGGCCAGGTGTGGGGGACCAGCTGGGTGACGTCGCTGAGGGCTGATGTCACCAAGATGCCAAGCTCCCAACACACAAACCCCGTGTGCACCAAGGAAGGGACCATGTGTGTGATCCTTCCTCCAGCCCCCTCTGGGGTCCTCCCAGGTGTGGACACTCATCCAGGCGGAGCCAAGCCAGAGAGTGGAGACAAACTGGGGCCTGGCACAGCAGCAGGAAACATCTGGGGACGTTTTTTGTCATTTGTCTTTAAGCTGCCAGATGTCACCACCAGGCAGAGGGTGAGGCCAGGGGCTCAGGGTGACACAGCACCAGGGTGTGGGGACTCACCGGGCTGGGGTCACAGAGGTTCCTGGAGGCTTAGACTGGGCTCAGATCCTCCAGCACTGCCCTTGGCTTTTAGGGACATGGGTTAGGGTGTTGGCAGGCCAGGGGGAATGGTTGGACTCGATCTCAGAGGGCTCTTCCAGCCTAAATGATTCCATGATTCTGCATGGGAAGTGGTTGGTGAGGAGAGATCCCAGAGCCCCAGTGGCACAGGGGCAGGGTCAGCGTAAAGCCAGGTGCAGTTTCACTGGGATATCTGCTCACTGCAGCCAGAGGAGCCCGTTTGGAGCAAGATCCCATTATCCCATTCCATGGCATGGCCTGGCCTGTGCCCGGTGACTGCACCAGTTATGGGGGAGCCGTCACCAGACCCAGAGGGATCCCTGCCCCTCCTTGCTGGTGTTTAGTGTTCAGCAACCTCGGAGCCACTGGCTCAATCCCTCTGCAAATCCCTTCGCCCCAGGTGTCCTCTCGGGTGCTCCCAAATTGCAGCACCTTCATGTCCCAGCCTACAGCCCCCAACTCCTGCCCTCTCCTCCCAGGTGAGCCCCTGAGCCAAAAACTGAAAGGAAACACGGCTGCAAAATTCCTGTTACCTGCAGAGGTACGAAGAGCTGGGAAGGCAGCACTGATGGTTTCCTATGACCATCCTCTTCCTGCTGGGAGCAGCCACGTCATGGGACAAAGGGAGGGAACGATGAGATTGGAAACAGGAGCTCTAAACGTTGCTCCCTGCAGAGGTGGACCTTGACCCAAAGGCCAACGGCTTGAAAAATCCCAGGAAAATAGTCTGGGTTTTTCCCTTTACAAGGGAAAGTTGGGTTTATGTGCTGGCTTAAAGCTCCCACTGAAGAAGCCAGGATATCCCTGGAGAAGAGGGGCTGTCCAAGCAGCCACAGCAGCCTCCCACCTCCCTGGCAATGCACAGGGAACCTTGCCTCCAAGATTATTTTCTAACATGCAAAATAAATAAAATAATCTTTATCTTGTGAGCCAAATATCAAGGAGTTCAAACTCTTCAGTTGTTTAGGAAGAAGGTTGTGACGGACAGCATGTGAGCCCCATGATCATCCCAAGAAACAGAGACAACATTTAAATTTAATTTAATTGTCATTTAAAGAATGACAATACACTGGTGAGTTGCTGTAGGAAAATTCCTAAAAACGGGTCAAAAGCAGGCAATTCCCTGCAGGATGGGTTTGGATCTCTAGAACTGCACATTTCTCCACTCCAGTTAAGATGTGAGTAAATCTGAGCCAAAAGCAATAAATCCATTAATATTTACAGCTCTGGACTTCCATCTGCTGGACGACTTTCAGTGGAGAGCTGTGGAGCAGAGGTGCCTGTTGGGACACCTGGATGTGGGAACACCTCACACTCAAAGTGTCTCCATGTGGTTTAACCCTCTGGTTCAGCACAGGCTCACTGAAATTCGAGCACAGAAAAGGAGAAAGTCCCAGGAGAGAAGACATTTTTCCATTGTGAATGTTCTGCCAAGGAGCTGCGGCACCAGCGCTCACTTAGGGGGAAATCTGAGACTTGGAGCGTCGTTTCCTGGTGGCAAAATGATTTCCTGGAGCAGGGAAGTTGTGGTTTGGGTCTGACAACTCCACTTCCCCAGAAGAGATTTAGTCCAGGACCAACAAGTCGGAGGGACTTTGTGATTAAGTTCAGGGTAGGAACCCAAATATCCAGCTTGGGAACGGTTTTGTGTTCAGCTTCTGGAGGTGTGGCTGCAGACAAGGATTCCTGAGCTGCTCTGGACATCCAGAGAGAGATTTCCCTACATGTTGGACATGGTGATGGAGTTGAAGTAGCTCAGCAAGTCCTCCATGGTGAAGTCCAGGGCAATCCCTGCTCCTGCATAGCAGCGTTGGATGAGATCTTCAAACTCTCGGTACTGCCGGATGAATCCCTGCTCCATGGCCTGCCACACCACCTGGAAAAGCAAACCTCAGCTCCTTCCACTGCCCCTGCAGCCACACAGGCAGTGCAGTCCTGAATCCAATCCCAGCCATCCCAGTGTCACACCCATCCCACTCCAGTTACCGGCAGAAGATTTTCCTCAGGGGACAGATGTTTGTGGATTGTCCTGTAGAGGGTCTCCAGGGCTCTTTTGACTTCCTTGCCAGGATATTTTTCGATGACCTTCCGGAGCTCCTGCTTGCTGTAGGCCAGCTGGAAGCTGACCTCCTCTTCCTTCACCCCCTGAGCCAGGCGGGCTTTGACCCCCTCAAAGAAATGCTGGGAAGGGAAGGAGACATTCCCTGGTGAGACATCCAGAGGTGGATTCCTGCACCAAGGCTGACACCTGAGTGCTGCCCTCAGCTCCCATGTCTAATTCAGTTGAAATTAAGAATTTAAGAATGTTTAATGAAGTGCTGGAGATTTTTATCCTCCAGGAAAGCAGAACTTAGGGAATTTCATGGTTCTCTCCCCTCCCTGCTCAACAAGCAGCGTCCCTAAGGGTTGCAGACCCATGGAGCAATGGGACTGCTGGAAAATCCCTCCAGTTCCTTGGTGCTCCCCCCAGTTTTCTCCCCACAGAGGGTTTGGAGCCAGAGGTGGGGAAGGGGGATCCCAAAACCTGCAGAGGTGTAAAGCAAAACCTGAATTTTCTCAGTTCTCCTGACATCTCTGCCACAGCTGGACAGGACATCCCTCATCTGCTGTAAAACAAGGGAATAATCCCTTCCTTCACCCTCCTGTCTCTCCATACAGCCCAAGAATGTGTTTGGATATTCCTGCTGCAACTTGGCTGTGGAGAAATACCCAAAATCCCAAGGATTTTGAGTTCCTAAGTGCATGAACTGTTTCCAGGAACCAGGAATCGGCTTCTGCATTACTTGAACCTCTTTGCACCTCCTCTTGGTGAAGAGAAACTGGGAGAGCTGGAGAAGGCCACGCCAGGATTTTCAGGTGCTCTCATATCCCACTCACTTGGTTGTGAGCAATAAAATGATCCTTTCCCTTAGAAAAGGGAGGCTTTGAAGCCATAGCAGAGCTCAGGCAGCACAAGACACGGAGCTGATTTTCCAGCCAAGCCAACAAATGTTTGACAGCAACGACTGGAAACAAATTGGAAGTAACAGGTCCCATAAATAATTCCAGCTGAGCTCCATCTGCGAGATGTTTTAGGGAGAGGGAAGGAGCGGAAGAGCCGCAGTCTTAGGAAGGAGGGAATGTCTGTTTGAGTTAGCAGAGCCAGCTGCTCTTAGCTCAGTTAACAAAGCAGCCACTTGGGAAGTGTTGGATGGATCAGCCCAGGCAGCTGTGAAAAAAGAGCTGGGATCTGCCAGAGGCCGGCACGCAACCGGAGTGGGGATGGGAACAAACTGGGAGCAAACTGGGAGCAAGCTCCCCACCAATGCTTTGGAATTCTGCCCCCCGTGTCTTGGTCCACCACTTGGAAATGGGCACGGGGACAAGGCAGCAGGAAAATGAAAAAACCTGCACGTGGTTTGGATTGTCAGAAAGGAGAGGGAGTGGGAAAGGCTTCCTTGGGGGAAGGGTGGGCTGATCACATTGTCTGGGTGTGAGGAACTTTCTCCAGTGAGAACAAGCAGGGATGATTGATCAGACCTGCCCAGGGATGTGACAGAGTCCCACCCCTGGAGCTTGCAGGATGTGACTGGACAGGGAGCTACAGAATCTCATCCAAGCAGCCGCCCCAGTGAAGTTTGGACTGGGTGATCCCTTGGGATCCCTTCCAGCCTGGGATTCTGTGATGCTGCTGAGGTGGGACTGCACAGCCAAACCCAGCAGTGGTCAGGGAAGGGAACACTGGACAGGGCATTCCACACCTGCTGTAAAACAAGGGAATAATCCCTTCCTTCATCCTCCTGTCTCTTCATACAGCCCAAGAATCTTTTTGGGTATCCCTGCTGCAATTTGGCTGTGGAGAAATACCCTAAATCCCAAGGATTTAGAGTTCCTAAATGTACAGACTGTTTCCAAGAACCAGGAATGGGCTCCTGCACTATTTACACCCTTTGCACCTTCCCTTGGTGTCCATGCTCAGACTGGGAGAGCTGGAGAAGGCCATGGCAGGATTTTGGGAATCCCTGAGCAGAATGAAATCCCGGTGCTCTCATATCCTGTGACAACAAAGTAACATAATCCCAGACTGGATTCGGGCCAGGGAGATTTAACCCAGAGTTTTGGGAAGAGCCCTTGCCCTTGGAGGCCCAGGCCAGGGTCCTGTACCCACCTTGAGCCTCTCCAGGGGCTGGCCCACGCACGTGGTGACGTATTTCTCCAGGTGCTCCCTGGACCTTTGCTTGGCTTCTCTCTTCTTGCCCTCCAGGCAGGGGATGTTCCTTTGGCACAGGAAGTCGTGGATGTGGTGGAAGTTTTCCATCATCACCATATCCGTGTTCACCTTCAGGTTTGCTGAGGAGAGGCTGTTGACTGGAAAGGAAGGAGGGAATCAGGTGTGGGGAGAAGTCCCTGCAGGCTCTCAGGAGGGATGTGTCTTTGGGATGGCTCATTTGAACCATCTGACTTCAGAGGGAGTAATTATGACACAAATCCTGATCCCTGTCCACGGTTCCCTGCCTGACCTGCTTCCCTGCAAGCATTCCTGGAGCCTGGCAGGGCCGTGTCCGTGGATTTATCAGTGGGTCACCCAGGCTCACCCAAGGGTGGGAGCTGCCCCTCTGCACCGCCTCATGATGTGTGGTCAGAGCTGGGAATTCTGCAGCCCCTCGGGCCCTCTCCAGACAGGAAAACAAGATATTTCCACTGACAGGAAGCTGAGGGCTCCAGCTGGCACAACACAGGGATCTACTGGAAGCTCCCCACCCCTCTCTCCCAGCCCCTCTCTCCCTACCAACACCCCTTGGTGTTTTTGGAGGAGTTTTTCTGGCTCCCAAGACCTTGTAAGAGGAGTCTGATCCATGAGGAGCTCTGCCTCCACGGTGGGGCAGGAGATGTTGGGAGTGGATCCGAAGCTGAGCCCTTGTGTGTATCAGCCCTGTCACCCCCGGGCCTGTCCCGCCGTGACAGAGCACCTGGAATTCGCCTGGTGCTCCCAGGACCTTGCTCAGGGAAAGGGGTTTGAGGTGCAGGCAGTGCTCAGGGAGCAGGCAGCTCCCACCCTGCCGCTCTGGGAATGTGCTGGCGCTCCCAGGATCTCGCTCGGGCAGAGAGGTTTCAGTGCCCAGGGACAGGCAGCTCCCACCCTGCCCTGGTGGCCCTGCAGCTGCAGGGGGACATTTCCTGACCAGAACACCCAGCCTTGGCACTCACTGCTGCTGAAGACGCTGCTGGCCAGCCTGAGCTGGGCCTTGTCCAGCTCGGCCCGGCGCCGGGATGTCCGGAGCACCTCCTGGGAGAAGGCCAGGACCTCCTGGAAGCGGCTGACGCAGGGCAGGATCCCCCCTCTCATCCTGCTGGGAGCCCTGGCCTCCTCCATCTCCTTGCACAAGGTCCCCTGAGAATGACACAAGGAGGTGGCACCCTCAGATCCGGCCTCTTCTGGTGGAGCACGGGCCAGGAAACAAGACAAGGAGCTGGGTTGGGGAAGGCTTCTGCCATTTACAATGTCCCCTGTCGTTCCAGGGAATGTGACACTCCTTGTTTGAGGCTGGCATGGAGCTGTGCCACTGGCAGGGGCTGCCCAGGGAGGGTTGGGGTCCCCATCCCTGGAGGGGTCCAAGGAACACCTGGGTGTGGCACTCAGAGCTCTGGGCTGGGGACAAGCTGGGGGTCAGGCACAGCTTGGACTCAGTGATCATGGAGGTCTTCTCCAACCTCCATGGTTCTGGGATTCTGTTTGGAAGGTTCTGGAAGAGGTCAAACATCGCTCAGGTCTGTTGGGCTCCCTGCCACGATGAACACTCACGATGCATTTGTTGAAGTTGCTCTTGGCCAGGAGCAGCACATTCCCCAGGAGGGCGTGGAGGAAGGACGAGGAGGGAGCTGAGGAAGGGCCCCAGGTGCCAAACACGGAGTCACTCAAGGTCACCAGGACCTGCAGGCAGCCCAGTGGGTGAACCTTGTTGCAGACATCCAGAAATGCCCTCAGCTCCGGCTCCAGGCAGCTGAAGATCTCACTCAGCAGTTGGGTTGTGGCTTCTTCTGGCCTTAAAAACCAAACCAAATCATGGGAAAGGTCAGGAATTGACTGGGAGGGGACACTCCAGCCTGTGTCCCATCAGTGCACCCAGGCTACCCCCTCACCCACGTACTGGCTCCAGGTCTTGGTGCGAGGAGGGTCCTCTGGAGGTGCCATGGGCTCTCCTCCCTTGGTGGCAGATCCCTGAAAAAAGGTTAGAGTGGAAAATATCAAAGGATCCCAGAATGGTTTGGGGTGGACCCCAAACCCCCTGCCATGGCAGGGACACCTTCCCCCGCCCCAGGCTGCTCCAGCCTGGCCTTGGGCACTGCCAGGGATCCAGGGGCAGCCACAGCTGCTCTGGGAATTCCATCCCAGCACCTCCCCCC
This sequence comes from Ploceus nigricollis, assembly GCA_013399945.1. NCBI lineage: Eukaryota > Metazoa > Chordata > Aves > Passeriformes > Ploceidae > Ploceus > Ploceus nigricollis. The sequence continues at coordinate 8,124 of VXBC01010815.1, forward strand.
CTCACAGGGAGGAATTCCTTCCCAATATCCCAGCTAAACCCACCAAATGCTGATTTGGCTGCTCTCCCTCAGCCAGGAAAATGAGCTCTGGATTTATTTCTGCTGCCTCTTGTTGAACGCTTGGAGACTCCTGATTTTCCTGGAGCTGTGAATTAAATTCCATTTAATTCTCCTCTCAAGCTTCCCCACTGCTGGTTCCTGGAGGATGAGAGCCCAGGAGAGCCCAGGTACCCCACGGATGTGCCAGGCTGGGTGAAGGGGCTGCAGAGGACACGGTGCTCACCCTCACCTCCAGCGCCTGCAGCTCCACGGAGTCGCAGCCGAGCCAGAAGAATTCCTGCAGGAATTGCTGCTCCGAGGTGCAAAGGGGCTGCAGCTCGCTCAGCACCTGCTCCAACACCTGCTGAGAAACCACCTTTGGTCTGGAAACCCTCAGGGATTCACTGGGGACACCGGAGCAGGTCCGTGTCCACCTGAGGGGCAGCACAGGGAGCGCCTCAGGCTCTGCTCCAGGGAGGGACCACGGGCTGGGTGGGACATGGAGCACCTCAGGAACCCTCAGCTCCTTACCCTGCGGATGTTCCCCCTGGCCAGGGTGTCCTCCTGGCTTTCCCTGCTCCTGGGGAGGCTCCACCGGGGCTGCCTGGTCCCTGTTGGCTTCTCCCAAGCTTCCTGCAGACCTGCGTGGGGTGTGGGATGTCAGCAATCCCATCCCTCTGGGATTCTCCAGCTCCTGGACTCCTGGATATTTAAAGCCTTAAACGTCTCTTTTTATGTCTGACCTTAAGCATGAATTGATCTTTTCCTGCTGCATTCAGATAAATGGGGAATTCAGGTGAATTTCCCTTTTTTTCTCTGCTTTCTCACCTGTTTCTCCCTCTTTTTCATTATTTTTGTTTCATTAAACTGCCTTTTCATTTCACTGATTGTGGTGTTCATCCCTTTGCTGCCTTGTGCTTACTCCTGACAGCTGGGTTGTGGAAAATCCCAGGGGACAAGAGAAGAGATCAGCACAAAAACCTTCAGAAGTCTCAGGAAAATTGTTTGGTGCTTAATTTTTATTGCGAATTGCCATAAAAAATATCCAGGGGAGGTGGAAATGGCTTTTTCTCAAAAAATGCCCTTTTAAAATGAAAATCTTTCACCTGGAAATAAATATATTTCTCCCACACTGGCAGTTTTAGCACTGGGGGCTTGGCCTGAGTGGAAAAGTTGAAAAAATCCTTTGAAAGATGTGTTTAAAAATCATTTTTCTATTCCCTGAATGGAGTCAGTGGGGAAACATCCAGATTATTTCCTAATTATTTCTAAAAATGGGAACCATTCCCCTATTCCAAAGGTTCTGGGGGAGTCAGGTCACCTCTCCATCCACCACAGTATCTCAAATATCCTTATTTGAGGCACTCCCTGAAGGGTTTTCCCTTTGGGAAGGATTTGTGAGCTCCGTGCTGAGCAGGGATGAGGGATGAGCCAGCCCTTCTCACGACATCAGCCTTGCTAAAACCAGGACTAAATTAAGGAGCTGCTTCCCAGTCTTTTTCTCACTGTTACGTTATCATTTCACCAGCTGGGAAGTGGCAAAACCAGGAAAAAATAAATCTTCCAACAGCAAATGAGAAAGAATTTAACAAGCCTGGGGAAAATGGAATGGCAAAATGAGAAAGGACTTAATTACTGTCCTCTAATTAATTATAAACAGCTCGAGGTTGCCTTCTAAACTCTCTCATCACATAAGGCAAGAAATCAGCAGGTGGTGCCATAAATAAAATCCTTTATGAGGGCAGGGATTCAACCCCAAACATTTGGTGGGATAATCAGGAGAAAGGAAGTGGCCTGGAGACCTGGACTGGGATATTTTCCAGCAGGGATGAGGGAGGTTTGACAATAGGGATGAGGGAAGTTTTGGGGCAGGGATGAGGGATATTTTGGGGCAGGGATGAGGGAAGTTTTCAGGCAGGGATGAGGGATATTTTGGGCAGGGATGAGGGGTGTTTTTGGGCAGGGGTGAGGGGTANTTTTGGGGCAGGGATGAGGGAAGTTTTGGGACAGGGGTGAGGGATATTTTGGGGCAGGGATGAGGGATATTTTTGGGCAGGGATGAGGGATATTTTTGGGCATAGATGAGGGATATTTTTGGGCAGGGATGAGGGATGATTTTGGGACAGGGATGAAGGCAGTTTTGGAGCAGGGATGAGGGATGTTTTGGGACAGGGATGAGGGGTGTTTTGGGGCAGGTTTCCTCACAGCCCGGGCTCCATCCATGAGCAGGAAGGACCTTGGATGAGGCTCCTGCAGAAGTTCAGCAAAGCCAAACCTGCCCTGCGAAACCTCCCGGGAGCAGCCAGCTCTGCAGCAGGCGGCTCCGGGAGCGGGGACAGCCCTCGGTGCCAGCCTCCTGCAGCGGGACACGTGTGCAGCACCCTGGAGAGCCTGTCCTGGAGCTGGGAAGGGGTCACCTTCCCCTGCAGAGGCAGCGGGACGCTGTCCCCCTGCTCTGCCCCCGGCGCCGCAGAGATGGCGCAGAAAGCTCGGCTCTGACACCGCCAGCCCCGGGGAAGGTGCCACGACCTCTGTGGGCACAGCTTGCTAAAAATTCCCCCTTTTCTCACGAACTGTGAGGTTGTTCCAATGTTCTGCTCACATCAAGGATGGGCTGAACAACCCCAGCCCAGCCTGTCTGTCCCAGACCTGTCCTCACCCTCTGGAGCAGAACGGGGACATCCCAGGACAACAAAATCCACCCTGTCCTGCCCGTGGAGCAACCCCAGCACTGGGCAGATATTTTGGAGTGATTTCTACCATAGCAGGAACACCCTGTAGCCTTCCAAGGGTTTTCTCCTGGGGTTTAATCCCTCCTGGTTTACAGACTCGTGTAGGATTTNCAGGTTTCCTCACAGCCCGGGCTCCATCCATGAGCAGGAAGGACCTTGGATGAGGCTCCTGCAGAAGTTCAGCAAAGCCAAACCTGCCCTGCGAAACCTCCCGGGAGCAGCCAGCTCTGCAGCAGGCGGCTCCGGGAGCGGGGACAGCCCTCGGTGCCAGCCTCCTGCAGCGGGACACGTGTGCAGCACCCTGGAGAGCCTGTCCTGGAGCTGGGAAGGGGTCACCTTCCCCTGCAGAGGCAGCGGGACGCTGTCCCCCTGCTCTGCCCCCGGCGCCGCAGAGATGGCGCAGAAAGCTCGGCTCTGACACCGCCAGCCCCGGGGAAGGTGCCACGACCTCTGTGGGCACAGCTTGCTAAAAATTCCCCCTTTTCTCACGAACTGTGAGGTTGTTCCAATGTTCTGCTCACATCAAGGATGGGCTGAACAACCCCAGCCCAGCCTGTCTGTCCCAGACCTGTCCTCACCCTCTGGAGCAGAACGGGGACATCCCAGGACAACAAAATCCACCCTGTCCTGCCCGTGGAGCAACCCCAGCACTGGGCAGATATTTTGGAGTGATTTCTACCATAGCAGGAACACCCTGTAGCCTTCCAAGGGTTTTCTCCTGGGGTTTAATCCCTCCTGGTTTACAGACTCGTGTAGGATTTAAAGACAGATAAAATGCTGGAAGGAAATCCCAGTTTAATGTTTATGGAAGGGGATAATGTTTATGTGGCCTTGCTGCCACACGTGCCCTGCACCACCCTCTGTTTAATTTAACAACTTTATTTCCATAAATGTCCAGTGGTGCCCATGTAGGTGCCATTAGGACTATTTAGGTGACATTTTCCTCCTTTTTTACCCCGACTGCTGTGCAGATGTTTGTGTCAGCACTCCCCATCCTGCTCTGATCCCAGAGTTTTGAGGTCTCCTGTTTCCCCGTGGCTGAGTGACTTTCCCAGGGGAAGTGATGCTGGGCAGGAGGAGCTGGAAGGGGTGGTGGGGACGTTTTGGGTGTGAGGAACCCCAAAAGTGGGAGCCACCAACCCCATTCCCTCCCTTCAGCTCCATCCCCTGGCTTGGGACCTGGGCACTGGGGATGAAGGAAGTGCAGAGCTGGAAGTGCTGACTCTGATGGACAAAACACACCAGCCTGACCTTCAAACTGGGCCAAACTGGCCTGGAAATTTCCATTACAGCCCTTTGTTTTGCTGAGGGAAAATGTGACTTATGGGCCATAAAAAATTTCCAGAGGAGATAGATCAGTTTCTCTTTTTATCTTCAGAAACACCTGACTGGAATATTTTGAGTCAGACCCAGGGATTTTGGTGGAAATGAGCACCTTGGGACAGCACGGCCTCGCAGTCAGCTCACTGTGAAATCATTCCTTAAATATTGCTGTGAATTCCCTCTGTCTCCTGGGACAGGCTTCCCCCTGCAGGGGAAAGTGTCTGAGGAATCTCACAGGAAATACGGACCAGGCTTTATGGAATCATAAAAATCACTGAATGCTTTAGGCTGGGGGTGACCAAAAAATCACCTCATTCCACCCCTGCCACCGGCAGGGACACCCTCCACTCCCTGTCCCAGGCTGCTCCAAGCCTCTCTGACATGGTCTGGAACACCTCCAGGGATGGGGGATTACAGGTTCTTCTGGAGCCTTCTCCAGGCTGAACAACCCCAGATCCCTCAGCGCGTCCTCACAGGAGAGGAGCTCCAGCCCTTGGAGAAGGTGAAGGCAAAGGAAGAGAAAACCTGGTGGGGTTTTTTTAGGAGATAATGGTGGAGTGGGAATCTTTGAGAGCCAGGGAGAAGGGAGCTCACAGCAGATTTTGTTTTCCAGGCTTTTCTACCTCCCCCTCTCTCTCCTGTGGCTCCTTGGAACACAATCCCAGCCACCAGTGTGTCATTCCTGAGCCCTGCACAGGGGAGGGAACAAAAGCTCCGGCTCTGAGAGGCAGCTGAACAAAAGTGGGGAATTCATGGAGCTGAGGCTCCCACAAACACTGCCTGGTGTGGAGCAGAGTTGGCTTTTCCCACCCTGCCACCTGCAGACCTAGGAAATAAAGCCCTGGAGCAAGCCCGGGGGAGCCACCTGTGCTGGAGGTGACTGTCACCATCCCTGGGTGCCAGCAAACCCTGCCCAGCAGCACAGAGGGCAGGTTTTGAACCACTCACTTCCTTTTCTTCTTCCTGACAGGGAGACCTTGGCCTGTTCAAAAAGAGCTTTGATTTCCCGCTCGTAGAGTCTGCCAAGGTTCTGGGAATAGACCTGGAATGGGGAGAAAAGGCCAGGTAAGAACAAAAAGTCCAAATTTGGGCATTTCAGACCTTTCACTTCAACACAACTCTGGCACCCCCCAGCTTCCTGTCGGGCACAGAGCTCCAGGCTGGCCGGACATTCCCAGAAGGACCAGACTCCGGAAGCTCAGGTGTCTCACGGCTTTGGTGAGAGCCAGGTCCCAGCAGGAATTCCCCAGCTGGAGCTGCCCGTTCCCAGGGAATGGTTGGCAGTGCTTGTTGAGGGTTTCAGCCGTACCTTGGGGAGGTCCCAGAACAGAGCAGGGTTGGTGTTCCTCAGCCAGGCCATCAGGGGGGTGTAGGGCAGCAGCTCCTCGTGGTGGGGTCCGTGGCTTGGGGCAGCCACAGTGCCAACAGGGTCACCAAGAGCAGGGGCCTGGGAATTGCCCTAAAGAGAGAGAAATGACAGAAAAAATTCACATAAAACAGCCTGGAAAATCTGCTGGGGCACTGCGCCCGCAGATTTGTGCAGGTGGGATTGGAGTGGGGCAGGCTGGGAGCAGATCCAGATGGAAAAGTTTGCTGAGGGATGTGCCCAGCCAAGATCTGCAAATCTGCAAGGATGGAAATCCCACAGCTCCCTCCCAGTTCCCTTCTCAGAACCACTGGGATTTGGGAATTGCTCCTTTCCAGGGAAGGAAATCTCTGGGATTGCTGCCCACAGGGGTCTTGTCCGTCAAATCTTTTAAACTGCCAGATCAGTACTGGAAGGTGTTAATCAAAGGATCACAGGATTGGGGTTTATCCTGGGATTTTAGGTTACAAACAAATCAACAACCCCCAAAATAAAATAAGAAATCCTAAATGAAAAATCTCCAGACCTAAGGACCTAAGGAATGTCACCAGAGGGATTTTGGGAGCATGGATTTCTCCTACATCCCTGGAAAATTAACCTGAGGACTGAGGAGCAATGGCAAGGGGAAGGTGTGTGGGAAGATCTCTTTGGAGAGACAATTTGGGAAAATCCTGTCCCAGTGGGATCTCCTGCACCACTGGCCTGACCTCCCCAGAATATTCCAATTTCCCAGGATTTCAGGCTGCCATGAAGAATGGAGCCCACCTGCAGCTCGAAGATGTTGGTGATGTGGTTGATGAAGGAGCTCTCAAAGTTCTGCTTGAGGGTTTCAAACAGGATCAGCTGCTCAGCCACTGCCTGCAGCTTCCGGTAACCTCGGGGGAAAAAAAGGATATTTTGGGATTTGAGGGGATCTGGGGGAGTTCCCCAGAAAACTGGGAACTCAGACAGAAGTCTGAGATAAATCCACCCAAAAGCTGATGAAGGGGACAAAAGCTTTCCTGTGGTACCAAGGAAATACAGACAAGGAGTGGAAAGTAAAGTTTAAAAAATAAAAATAACCCATGAGTCCCACCTCAGCCAAGGAGACCCACCCAGTCCCACCACAAGGAAAACTTGGGATTTCCTGCCAGGATCAAGTCCCTGCACACTTCCAGGGATCCAAAAGCTCCCACAGCCATCCTGCCACAATGAGCTGCTGTTTCTCCACACTGGAGCACTGACAGCACCGACCAGGATTTCCAACCACAGCTTCCCCAGCTCCTTCCCGAGCTCCAAGAGGTGTCCACCCCTGGCAGGGTGATCCCGTGGGAGGAATCCCTGCTCCTACTCACTGGGATGTATGGGAAGGTCCATGCAGGAGGACAGAGCCTGTGCTGCAGCCGTGCAGGCTCCGATGGCTGCGGGGCTGGACAGATCCGCCCGGCTCAGGGCAGCGCGGTGCTCCCTGCTCAGCTGCAGCTGGCTCTGCAACAAAGCCAGAGAGGGCAGCTGCAAACACAGCCAGCCCTTCACCCCTGCCTTCCCATCCCTTCCCATCCCATCCCATCCCATCCCTTCCCATCCCACTGGGAATGCTGCTGCCTGGAACAGCCAAGGGCTGCCCTCAGCAGCAGCCGCTGTGTCCGTCAGGAAATCCATGGAAGTCCCCATGAAAACCAATCTTCTGCACAGGAGCAGCTGCAGTGGTGGCCAAGGTAGGCCTGGTGTTGCAAGATCTGCCTCTAATTAATTAATTAGTTCATTAATTGCTTGTTTAGTATTCCCAGGTCATGATTACTGGCTATTAAATCGCTAATCAGCTTTGTAATTCCTAATCCTGCCCTGGAGAAGGACTTTCAGAGACCCCTCTGGTCGTGGTGAGGGTCCTGCACATGCCAGCTCTTCTCTGTCCATCCTTACCTTCCAACACCATCCCCCATTCCCAGCCAGAGCAGCTCCGTAGCCCTTGCAGACAGTCAGAGCTTTCAGTGTTTAAAATTCCCTGGAAGTTTTTCCCAGCAGATTCCCCAGCTGAAGATGAATGTCCTTGCGAAGCCACGCACCGTGAGGAGCAGGACCTCATCCATCAGCCTCGTCCTGTTGGAAGCCAGGCAGTGCAGGAGGGAGCTCTCCTGGTGGATGTGATCCATCTGCTGCCTCACACCCCCCAGCAGCTCCTCACAGACCCGCAGGGTCTCCTCCACCCTGGCCACCTCGGCCAGCGCCTCGTCAAGGCAGCTCATCAGCTGGGCCACCTGCTGCTCCGAGGAGATGATGGCCTGGAGGTTGGCCTGTGGGAAGCAGGAGCAGAGGGATTCGGAGCTTGGCAGGGGATGTGGCACCATCCTGGGGTCAAATGTCCTGTCTCTCACCCTCCTGAGGCACGGCAGGGACCTGTGACCTGCAGGGTGTTGGCGGAAGTGCCACTGTCCTACCCTGGCCAAATGCCACCTACATGTCCCCAGGGCCAGGGCACACAAAACCCTGCCCTGGGCAAGGTGTCCCCTCAGAGCATTTCCAACTGCCCCAGCAAGCAAATTCCTGTGGAGTGTCCCAGGAAAATCTGGCCACAAGCAGAAGAGTCTCTGTTGGTCCAGCGGAGCCACCAAGCCCTGCTGGCTCTGTGCCTTGGGAATGTGTCACTGCAGGGAGCGTCCAACCCTCACCTCCACAAGTGGTGGGGTCCCCTGAGGACCTGAGTGTCCATCCCACACGATTTCAGAGAATCCCAGTCTGGTTTGGGTTAGGAAGGGACCTTAAAGCTCTTCC
>VXBC01010817.1:2012-42695 GCA_013399945.1 Ploceus nigricollis
AGCAGGGCTGGGAGGGGGCAACCCAAGAGCAGGAAAGGTTTGAAGGTAGGAAACGCTCAGAAGTTTCCTCTCCAGTTTCTCAGAACGATTTCTCACTCTTCAGTTCTGCCAAGACAGAGAGAGGGGAAGGAAAAGAAGAGGTTAGGGATGGACACAAACCCAATCCTCTGCTGCAGGTGGGGCAGTGACACACACAGTGGGGTGGGGGACAGCTGGGGCACCCCAGGCTGGCTGAGCACCCAGCTGAGGCGAGGGGAGCGGGGTGTGAGCTGTGCAGAGCCAGGCAGGGGCTCCCTCCTGCTGTGGCCACGTGGGATCTTGCCTTTATTTTGCAGGAAGGAGCTGGCAGTGCCCAGCATGAGGATGGCCACCATGATGGCCACCACGATGGCCACCATGATCACCCCTTGGCTCTCTGCTGTTGACTTTTGATCTAAACACATCACGGAGAGGAAGCAATTAATGCCTGGTCCACTGTGATCCCATCCATCTTCCCTTGTGTGTTAGGAAAGAGCCCCCTCTCCCAGAAAAGCTTCCCTGGCTGCCTGCAGGATGCAGATTTGAGTACAGAAATGCTCTGTTGGGGCAGCTTCTGCAGGAACACAGAAATTCTGCTCCAGGCTGCCATGCCCCACATGCCATAGGAGAATGGATAATAGGAATTCCTGCAAGGCACCAGCCATTCCTCTGCTTCCTTGCCCAGTGGGTCTGGGCTGCAAGAAGCTGCACTGGGTGGCCTTGCTGGGGACAAGCCAGCAGCTTTCCCACTGCTGGGGACAGAGCCTCTGCCTCCACCCTGGCTTGGCAGGAGAGGGGCAGCGAGAGAAGCACTGCCAAGCTCCCTCCCCAGGCTCGAGGTGAGCATCTCATTCTCAGGGGTCTTGGGGACCCCTGGAAACAAAAGCCACCCCACACATTTTAGGAGGGACAGGATGGGGTCCCCACCAGCTGCAGAGCAGCTGCCCAGCCGTGCTGCCCCCTGCCCCAGCACTCTCTGTAGACACTGAGCTCGGTGCTGCTCTCACCCACGCTGCAGCTGCCAGTTCCAGCCTGGCACACAAGGTCCTGGCACCCTGCATTGTCACCCTGCTGATGGACAGAGCCTTGTCCCCACAGCTGGTCCCTGTGATCAGTGTTGTCCTGCAGGACCCTGCTGGCTGTGATGTGGTACAGCCTCATCTGCTCGTTGCTGTGTCCACCTGCAAGGGGAGGGGTCAGCCCGGGCTGGGAAGCCCTGGGCTGGTTGCCACCCCAGCCCAGCAGCCAGAGCTGCTCTCCTGGGCCAGCACTCACCTAGAACCAGTCCATGTAGGTGCAGGAAGCATCTTCAGGGATGTAGAAGTTGCACTTGATCCTGGCTGTGCCCCCATCTCCACTTCTACCACGGCTGGCATGGAGATCTCCAGCCTGCTAGCTGCAGCTGTGGGGCAGAATTTACTGCTAGGGGCAGGAAAGATGGGCAAGAATGGGCTGTCCAAGCACAGCCTGTCCCCATCTGCAGCCCCCAAAAGCTGTGGGGCAGAGCCATGTCCCGTGCCAGTGTCCCCTAGACATCATGTCCCAGCCCAGCAGCAGTGACAGCCCACTGCCACGCTGCTTTCAGCATCCACAGAGAGCCCACGGGCCCAGACCACTGATCCTGCTCCCAAAGAGGGACAAGACATGTTGTGCCCACAGCGGCCGTGTCCCCAGGACACCGTTGGGAGGCAGCACGTCCCTGACCAGCAGGCACAGCCAGGACTGCCAGGACACTCCACAAGCTCTGATCCTGCTGCCCCAGCAGGAAGCCAGCAGTCAAAGCATCCATCCCTGCAGCATTCCCAAGGATTTCCCTGGCTGCTGCTCTGCTCCCTGCCCAGCTCTGCCCACCCATGGCACCTCTGTGCCCCCCTTCCTCCCAGCCCAGCTGCCCACAGCAGTAATGGAGCTGCTGGCCCTGCTCCAGAGAGGATGGAAAGGTAATGGCTATTGATCCAGGCCAGGGCACGGAGCAGCTTCCCAAGGGATTGGGAGCAGGGCAGCCCCAGCCGGGCAGAGCAGAGACAAGAGTGGCATCACAGCAAGGCTGGAGTGTCACTGCCACCATCCCTGCCAAAGCAAAGGGGGCTCTGCACGCCCTGGGCTGGCACACGGCCCTGCAGAGGGGACAGCAGCCTGTCCCCAAGCAACAGAGCCAGCCCAGCCTGGGGACAAGAGGCTTGGAGGAAGCGATTGCGTCAACATCTCCCTCGACAGCACCTGCTTGGTAACAGCCACCACTGAGACTTCAAAGGGCAGCACTGTGCCCACAAAATGCTCTTTGTTTGAGTGGGTGTGTGGTGGCACAATGCCAAAATGCAGCCAGGAGCCCTCCTGCCACAGCAAAGGCCCCAGCACGCAGGATCAGCACCTCAGAACTCCCCAACACACGGGTTTTGGCCCTCAGCACATTACAGCTGGCACTGAGCAAAGAGGGATGAGCAAAGCACAGCACGGCAAAGAAGGTGCTGGAAAAACAGGTGGAAGTCCCAGAGATAAGCACACACCTCCCAACCTGGCCTCAGACACTTCCAGGGATCCAGGGGCAGCCACAGCTGCTCTGTGGGGCCACCCCACCCTCACAGGGAAGAGTTTCTCCCCAGTATCCCATCTCACCCTGCCCTCTGACAATGTGAAGCCATTCCCTCTGGTCCTGTCACTCCGTGTCCTTGTCCAAAGTCCCTCAAAGAGCTGGGATTCAGGCAGCTGGGAGGGAGGAAACTCACCTCATGCTGCCACTGCAGTAAAAATCTTCATCAGCACTTTGCAAGGCAACAGCTCCCGCTCTCCCTTCCCATCAGCACACTCAGAACGTGGAAAAGCTTTGGAGGTGAAGCCCCCAGCTTTCTGCAGGTGCTGCCAGATCCTCACTCAGTATCCAGGAGAGGTGGAGCCCGGATTGATGCCACCTGGTGCCCGGCCCAGCATCCCGCGTGAGCGCTGGCAGCTGTGGCACGGCCAACCCGGCACCCGCAAAGAGGGACCCCAAAACATCTGGCAGAGGCCGCTCTGCCCCCGGGCCGTGCCAGCTGTGCCGGTAACCGGTTTCGTAGCCCCATCCAGTGTCTGCCAGGCGAACTGCACCGCTGGCTCCCGGGGCGGGCAGCGCTTGGCCCCGGGTGGCTCATGGAGCTTCGGCTCCGGGTGCCGTCGAGGCCGGGGTGTGGCTGGAAAAGCCGCCCGGGTGATGTGCTCCAGCTGCTCTCCCTCCGGGAAAAGCACGGCTGTGAAGGGGGGGTCTGGGCAGGGCTGTCACCCCGTGTGTCCCTCGGTACCCGGTGGCAGCGGTGGGTAAATAGTGCGGTGAGTGTGCCAAAGGCTCTCTGGGGGTTGGTGTGGGAAGGGAAGCCCTTCCCAAGGTGGGGGAGCTGTGTCGGGATTCCACAGGAAGGCCCAGAAACGATGAGCTGAGCCCGGCTGGCTGCAGAGCTCCCCTCTTTATGTTCTCTGATGTCTAACACATGGTGGCTCTGCCTCGTCTCAGCGCTTTGGGGCTCTCTCCACTAAATGCTGCTGAGTTTTCTCGGGATTGTGGGAAGGAGATCTGCTGAAATCCCCTTATTCCTCCCTCCAAACATGGAACATCTCCAGATGTTTCCTCTTGCCCTGTGGGACGTGTCCAGGAAAACCCAGGGGACTCCTCACTGTCTTTCCTGCTGGGACTAGGGCATGTTCAGCTTTTAAGTCTCTAAAGAAATGAATCCTGCCACTAAAACATTTGATTTCTTCCTTCTCTGAATGATTTACCACTGAAATTGGAAGATTCCCATGCAGAAACATAACTTTGATTTGTTTTAATTTATTTTTTCCCCTTTGCAGGAGCCCGAACTTCCCAAATCTGTTTTACTGCAGCAGAGGGAAGCTGCTGGAAGGGCTGTGCTGTGGCTCCTTTAGGAAGGGCCCGAAGGCAAGGCTGAGTCACTGAGACAGAGCTGCAGAGAGGGGCTGGACAGTAATAAAACACATCTGTCCTCTGTGGCCACATCCCAGATGTGAGTCACATCCTCTCCTTCCTCGCTTCCAACTCCAGGCCATGTTTGGACAAGGTCACTGCAGCTCCTTGTCCAGCTGGGAGACACAGGGGGTGTCTTGGCTGAGCTGGATTTCCCCCTGCTGGTTTCCCCAAAGGATTCTGAGCTCATCTGCCAGCAGTCCTTGCCGTGGGCTCAGCCAAATTTGCCCCTCCACAAGCAAAGAGGGGTGGGCAGCTCTGTAAACACTGGATAAGCTGGAAAATCCCAGAAAATCAGCATGCTTTCTCTCCCTCTGGAGCTGGCTGGGGATGGAGCTCAGGGATGGAGCAGGATGCAGGACTGAGGGGGCCAAACCCACCAGGCAGTTCCCTTCTCTCCTGGTGCTATTTCTGACAGTGCTGCAGAAGTTTTTTGTAGTTTTATTCCAGCCCTAAGGCTTTTCCATGTGTTGTGACTTCCCAAGGAAGAGGAGGAATGCTGAGCTGGCTGGCTTGGGACCAGCAGGCTCTGGAGCCCCCAGCAGCAAGAAATGCCAGCCCTGATCCTGGGCAGCTCTTGCAAAAGATGAAAGCTTTGTGTGTGTCCTTGCTGGCAATGGAGGCTGAAGGGAGATTTTCCTCCTCCTCCTCCTCCTTTTCCAGCCAGGATGGAGGCAGGTGTGTTTTCCCCCAGAGCACGCTGTCTTTATCTGGCAGCTGATCTGCTCAGCTGCATCCCCAAGCTTGTGCTTTATGAGCCATTTCTGCACTTTCTCCATGAAATGGGACATTTTTGGCTGCAACCCTGGGATAAAAATCCCATGGGGCCAGGTGGGACATGAATTCTCTTGTGTCACCTCTGCTCAAGGTCACCTTCTCCGGCCTTTAGCTTTTAATAAAGGATAAACACCTTTCCTTCTCCCTGGGGATTGGGAATTCAGGGTGTGAGCACCCCTTTCAGCAAGAAATCCAGGGATGTGGCTCAAAAAAAGGAAAAGCCTGAGGTCCTCAGGGGACTGCTGTGGGGCTGGCAGCCAGCAAAGCTACTTCCTTGCCGAAGGGAGGCAAAATTGAGCAGTTTTCCTTGGCTGGCCTCTCCTGCCACTGCCTGTGCTGCTTCCAGGCAGCATGCTCGGGGACATGAGGGGACAGCAGGGCCACTGCTTGCTTCCCACAGGCTCCCAGCTTTGCTGTCACTCAGGCCGTGCTGGACGTGGGTCTGAAATGACCTTTCCCCGCTGCAGCCCTGTGGGTTGTTGCTTTAGCCTGTGGGTTTTGGCATCCAGCCCCTCCAAACCTCACAGAGGGGATGGCTGCTTGAAGAGGAGCTGGTCCCTGGAGCAGGCAAGGAAAAGGATGCTGGAACTGCTCAGCTGGGAGGTCAAGTTTCCCAAGATGGCACTGTGGTGGCTTTTTTGAAGCTGTCACTGCCAGCAGAAAGGAAAAAAAAACCCCTCCTGAATACACAGGTCTGTGCAGGGCAAATATTTGACGTGCTGAATAAATGAGCAGGAGGGAGACGTCAGGGAGAGCAGGGAGCTCTGACTCATGTTCCCACTGCACTCCAGACACCTTTCCGGCAGGCAGCTGCCAAATGTCCCTGTCCCTGCAGCATGGCAGGCAGAGGAGAGTGTTCCCACAGCCCTGCTGGCAGCCAGGGATCTCTGCAGATCTCCAGGGGGGCCGTGGATACCCCCAGGTGGGCTGGGGCAGCCCCAGGAGTGACGGAGAGGCAGCAGCAAGGGGGAGTCTGGGATTTTGGGATGGGCCTGCTGGTTCTGCCCCCCCTTCCCTCCCTGTCCTGGGGATGCTGAGTGCAATCCAGCCTTATTCCCACTTGGGATGCTCCTGTTGAACAAACAGCCTGGGGATGCTGCAGCCATTTCCCCTCCTGGCTCCACCAGAGCTTTGGGGTGAAAATAGTGGTCAATTTCCTCCCTCCCAACATGCAATTTAAGCATGTGGTGAAGCAGCAGCGTTTCTCTGGCTGGAAAGCTGCTCGGTGTGAGCGTTTGAGCAGAGCTCTGTGGTTTTCCTGCCTGTCCGCCTGCAGCTGCAGGGGAAAAGCGGAAGATCTCGGCTGAACTCTCGTTTCCCATCAGGGCAGCGCTTGTGCACAGCGGGGAGGGCCAACCTGCCATTCAATCTCCAGCTCTGGGGACAATACAGCCTGTGTCCTGCTGCCGACAGCCATCCTGTGCAGGGACAGGCTGTCCCAGCCTCGTGCTCACGCTGGTGCCACCGGTGCCTGGAGGGACAGCTTGTGCCTCTGAGGACACGGAGTATTTTGTGATGTGCGTCGGCTGTGCTGCCTGTGTGCGACTGGGAAACGCTCTCTCCCCCACCGGCTGCATCCTGAGGTTTGTGGATATGAAAGTCCACATGCCTCTTTCTTCTTTTTAATTGCTATAATTTGTCTGGCTCTTACCCGTGGTCAGGAGCAAGGCTTGGCTCTGAGTTCCCTCCGTGGATTTATTTTGGTTTCGATGCTGTGCAAAAAAACCAAACCATCCCGGCCCCTCGCTGGTGCCCTGGGTGTGCATCCCGTGCCCGGGTAATTTTCCTCGCTGGAGTAATTTCCTTACCCCCAGTGGGACTTCTTTTGTGAATAAAGCTATGTGGTATAAGAGGCTGAAAACCACAGCCTGGGAAATTTATGCAGAGGAGGGAAGGAGGGAGATTGTTCCTAGCAGGCGAGCGGTGGCTCTGATTGCTGTTCTCATGGCAGGCGGACCGGGCTGGGGCTCATTAGCAGGCGGCGGGAGGCAGGGCAGGGTTCGCGAGCTCACAAATTGCCTCGGAGCAGAGGTTGGTGCCTCCTGCCCCGAATGCCGTGCGGATGGGTGCCCAGGGGGATGGGGTTGGGCTGGGAGCGCTTCTCTGTGCCGGTGCCAGGCGTGGGGTGCTCGGTCCTGCCCCCGTCTTCCAGCAGCATGGAGTCTGTGATCCTGTTTCCTCTCATGAGCAGGAAGGGAGCCTGGATGTGCTGCTCTTCTGGGGCTCACTAGCAGAGAGTGGGGGTCTCTTTTCGTTTGTGGTGTCCAGGGTGGGGTGAAAACAAGGGCTTGAAAGATCAGGAAAGGGAATAGCTGAGAAAAAATAGAGGGTCCCAAGCTGAGAGAGGTGAAATGTGAAGTATCATGGGCAGGAAAAGGTAAAGGCTGGTGGTTTTTCATGGGAAGAGTGCCAGGAACAGCCCGAGCTGAGCTGAGCACACGGAGCAGGGGAAGGGCTGAGCTGTTACGGGACACATCCCCTGGGACACGTCTCGTGGTCCTTTTCCTGCAGACACAAGCAATGTCCCCATCCCTGTGGGACTTCCCAGGAGCGGCTCCCACACCGTGGCTCACCCTGCACCCATCCCTTTGGACCGGGCGCCCCCAGCCCCTTGGCAGAGGGGATCAGCATGATCCCCCCAGCCCCTGCTGTCACACCGAGCCCCGGCAGAGCCAGCGAGCTGCGTGTCCCCACGCCGGCACTGCCACCCCAGGTGGCCTTGTTTTCCTCAGCAAAGGCGGATGGGAGCCACCATCTTCTGAGCAAAGAGCATTTTTAATCTCCTGCTCCCGCTCCATGCAATTAACTTGATTCCCTCCCCTCGTTTCCTGCAGAGGTTTAATTAAAATGCATTGTTCGCCTCGCCAATTATTTGCTCTGTCCCCCGGATAACCTCTGTGCAGCGGCTGCTTCTTGGGGCTTTTTTTTTTCCTTTCTTTCTTTCTCTTTTTTTTCCCCCTTGCTGTTATTGAGGTTTCTCTCCGCTCCCCCCTCGGCAGCTCCAGCAGCGTTTACCTGCCCGGGAGAGCGGGATGGGGGAATTATGGAAGCGCCGCAGCCCTGCACGCACAGGGGCGAGCGGGGGCCGCTGCATCCCTGCGGAGCCGGGCGGGGGGAGCGCACGGAGCTCCGTGCCCCCGAGCAGCTGAAACAACAAGACCTTGTTGACTCGCTTTGAGTTCCCGGCACTCGGCAGCTGCTGCTCCAGCAGGTGATAATTGAAACCGGGAGCGAACCTGGATGGCGGCAGGGGTTGAGATGTAGTTCAGCCTTCAGCCCCCTCCCTCCTCGCCCTGCTGCCGCGGCGCAGCGACGCTGCTGCCACCGGGATTTGCACGGGGTGGGGACCATGGGGGCGGTGGGTGACAGTCCCCGAGGACAGGGGTTGTGGAGCAGGGAGTGAGCGGCTGCAGCTCCGCAAGGTCATCCCTGGAGGAGCCGTTTGGGAGAAGGGGTGTTCAGCGCTTTCTAAAAATAACCCCGTAGCAGGACCGAAATAACAAGCTGCTCTCGAGCAGTGCTGGGCTTGAAGCCGGGCCAAGGCAGCTGCTGCCGGGCCGGCGGCGGCCCCTCGGGTGTGCCGTGCAGCTGGACCTGGCGGGGGGCACCGCGGGAGTCCCCCACACCGGCCAGGGGGCGAACATCGGATACGGGATGGCTCGGGGAGGTGCTGATGCTCAGCCTGAAAGCGGGGGAGGAAGGGCAGGGTCTGCTCTTGGGAAGGTCCCTTAGGAAGTGGGGTTGATCCCCTCGGAGGAGCTGGGTGTTGGGAGGGGGAACACGGCCATGTGGTTTCCTCCTTTTCCACGGGGTCCAGTTTGGAGAGCAGGACTCGTGTCTGGATCTGTTGGAAAATGCTGGGTGTCTGCAGAGTGTCAGCACCATCTCCTCCTGCAAAGTCTCCTTAACGTGTCCCCAAAGGCTTCCCTGCTCCTGCCTTTTGCAGATCCTGCCCCAGTTCTTGGCTTTCCTTGCAGGGGCTCTGGCAAATGTCACATTCCTGGTGGTCCCACACTCTGGGATTTGCTGGCTCGCTGATATCGAGGTGAAAGTCTGGGCTTGGGGGGGTCATCAGGCTCTGTGCAGCTCCAGGCTGCAAACCAGGGGCTCCCTGCCTGCTCTGGCAGCCTGGGGGGAAACTTCTGAAGATCTGGGATGATATTTAGAGACCTTCTCACTCTCTGCACCCACCTGAAAGGTCGGAGCCAGGTGGGGATGATCTCTCAAGGAACAAGGGACAGGACGAGGAATTGTGAGATGCTGGAGCTGGGGAGCCCAGGCTGTGTTTTCTTGTTCCCTGGGATGATTTTGGGAGCCAACACTGGTGATGGTGTTTATTAGAATGCACAAGGGATTGCTGGGGATGGGATCCAGCTGTTCATGGACCTCTGCTCCTTGAAGTTCCAACCCAGCAGCCTGGCTGGATCTCAGAGAGCCATCCCTGAGAGATGCAGGTGGAAATTCCTCCTAAAGGACATTGGGGTGAGCTGCTCTTGGGGCTCCAGGACATCCCTCAGGGAGTGTTGGCTGGGCACTGCACTCGAGCCCAGCAGTGCCAAGCTCCCCTCTTCTCCCACCCACCTTTCCAAATCCACTGATGAAACTTGGAGCAGTTTCCAGTCTAATTGCAGCTTCAGAGTGGGAATCCCCAGCCCTGCAGGGAGGATAAATCCTCTTTTATCCCTCTGGAAGAGGGTACAGCAATAGCCTGGGGAAGGCAGCCCCACTCACGCATCCTTTGAGGGAAAGATCCAAACCTGCCTCACGTTCCTGCTTCAAACCTGGCTCAAGTTCAGCCCTGGCACCTCCCAGCCAGAATTGCAGGGCTGATTTTGGGGAGAGAAGGGCCCAACTCCATGTCACAAAGCTGTTGGCACTGAGATTGGAACAAGCACATCCATGGAGCCCTGCTCCACCCAGCCAAGCAGCAGCTGGTCCTCCTGGGGCAGCGTGTCCTTCCGTGTGCCTCTCATTTTGTTTTTATTTTGATGTTTTTTAGGCTTAAAATCCATACTCCTGGCTGTTCCTGCCCTTATATGCAAGTGCTCTATAATTGAAAACTCTCAGTTGTGCGCTTCTCCCATGCAAAGCGAAGGCTTCAAAGCAGCAGGTGGAAATTGAGCCGATATCTTGGCTGCCAAAGTGAAAATTTGAATGAAAATTTAATTTTTCCTTTGCAAAGCAGGGAATTGGGTTCCTGGGGCCCTGGCCAAAAGCCTGACGTGACCCTGACATGCAGGGGCAGTGAGGGGAACAATCCCCAGCTCTGTCCCAGGGATATGAGAGATGCAGTGAGGGAGATTTTTCTGGAAATTCTCTTGGTCAGATGGAGTTTCAGCTTCTGTGTAACTATAATGTGATTTCCTGATGGTTTTATGGGTTTAGTGGGTTGAGGAGAGGGGACTGAGCATCTCCTGGGTTTTGAGCATCACCTGCGAGGCTCAGTCCTCTCCTACAAAGACACTCAGCAGCCTCAGAGCCTGTTGATGGCATTGAGTGGTGCTCCCAGACTCCAGGTGTGCTTCCTCCAGGTGCTTTTCTGCAACATCAAGCTGTCCTCGATCCTCTTTGGCACGCTGTTTTCATCCCCACCCACCTGGTGGCCCGGGACCCTGTGCTTTCTGCCCTTGTCACCTGCAGAAGGCAGTGATGGCGCTGGCATTGTGCAGGAGGTAAAACATCACCATGAGCATCTCCTCCTGGGCTGGGGGCATCCAAAGCCTCCTGGAGGATGCCAGGGGCTGGATCCACTGCGGGGGTGCAGGGCAGGAGCTTCCCATCCCCATGGCCACATTTGGGGACCAGAGGGATGCAGGGAGGGAGGGAAGAGGGGAGAGGGAATGTGGCTGTGGAGTCGCTGCCTGAGCTGGAGCTGTGCCACTGCCGGCTCTGCGAGGGAGGAGTGTTCCCCCCGAGGGGCCGGGGGGTTTGAGGGGGCGTGTGGCCCCTTAGGAGCGTTCTCTCGCATCCCACGTGGATTTGATTTCCCAGCCCGCGGATTCCTTTGGGCTGAGGAAAGCCGGCGGAGCCGCCTGTGCGAAGGAGCTGCACGGCCTCAGCG
Organism: Ploceus nigricollis; assembly: GCA_013399945.1. NCBI lineage: Eukaryota > Metazoa > Chordata > Aves > Passeriformes > Ploceidae > Ploceus > Ploceus nigricollis. The sequence goes on from VXBC01010817.1 coordinate 12,821, forward strand.
GGCGGGTCCCTCCCGGCTCTTATTTTGTTTGTTTTTAATTGAAAGACAAAAGGCCGCGTGCTAGAGGCAGCCTGCCTTTCCCTTTGTCTTCATGGGATGAGGAGAGGGATGCGAAAGGAGCACAGCAATCCCGATGTTAACCATCCCTGGGGCCAGCATTCCCTGTTCCCATGGGACCCCCAGACCCCACCGAGCAGCAGCTGCCTCTTTCCTGGGGGTGAAGGGGGAGCAGCTGCGGGGTGATGCCACAGGCAGGTGTGTCCATCGCTCCTGCTCTCCTGGGCTTTAGTCCTTTCTTCTTTTTTTTCCCTTTTAATCCCTGGAAACAAAGCCAGAGGGCAGCTGCGCCTGGCAGCGCATCCCGCTGCAGGCAGGGCCGGGGCTCCGCTCGCGTGCGGGGTCCCGGCTTTGCAGGTGATTCCCGAAAAATCCCTTTGCCAAAGCGAGCCCTCAGGCTGCCCGGGGGGGTCCGGGCAGGTCAGGGTGTTGGCTGGAGCAGGGATGTTTTGGCAGTCCAGGAGAGGAGCCCACCTTGCAGCGCCCAGGGCTGCCCTGGCACAGGGGTGGCTATTTCTGGGCTGCAAAAGGAAAATTGTCCAACTGCTGAAATTGGCAGTGAACCCCAGGACTATAATAAACAACTTCCCGGCCAAGGTCCCTGGCTATTTTCTCTCTGTTTTGGCTTGGAGAGGAAGATTTATTTTGTTTGCTGCTTGGAATTTTTTCCCTTGTCTTTTTTTCCCTCTTCCTTTGGAGGTATTTAAAGCAAACAGCCCCCCCGAGGCCAGGCTGGGGTTGCTGCTCTCCTGGATGTCTCTGGGTCCAGGGAGGTGTCAGTGCCACCAGCTCCCAAGCAGAACCTTTTGAGATGTGTTCAAAGCCCATCCCTTACAGGCCTGCAGGGCATTTGTAGCCTCCAGATGGGCCTTGGTAATAAAAAAATTAAATAATAAAAAGCAAAGAAACAAGCAGGAAAAAATTCCGCTGGCTTCCAGGAAGGGTTTTCCTGGCTGTGGGACTGACCAGTCAAGCAGGAAGGTGGATTCTCTGTGCAACCTTTTCCATCCTCATTCTCCTGGGGGGGATGTGGGCTGCCAAAGCCTGGTTTGGGAGCTCCCACATTGCTGAGCTGTCCCTGGGTGCCCCTTTCCCCATCCTGCAGAGAGCTCCCAGGTGCCACAACTCATTCCTGTGGGATACAAAAGGCATCAAGCTGGATAAATCATGCATAAGTGATAGGGGTGTGCAGCATCTCTGCAGGGTGGCAGCTTCAGCAGTGCTGCAGCTTCCCAATCCCTGTGCCTGCAGCAGGCTGGAGCACTGCAGGTGGGATATTAGGAGTTGAGATCCATGTTTTGGGACAGCCCTGGCTTTGCACAAGTGATGGAGCAGCAAAGTGAGGGACTACCAACACCCAAACCCTCTGGGAACAGGGGAAGCTCTTGGCACAGGGCTTTCCTTGCAGGTGGAGTGGGAGGATGAAACTGGAAGTTTGTTGTGGAGGGGGTTTGGTAGAGGTTGCTTCCCCCTCTGTTTATTGATGTAAACTCTCTTGGAATGACATTTTTCCCCTCTGTTTTCCTGAGGCAGGACTCACTTTGCTCTCCAGCCAGGAGCAGGGTAACTCCAGGTGTGTTTTCCCTGATACTGAATCCTCAAGGTGCTGCCAAGGATGTGAGGATTTGGGCAGAGTGCAATGCTTCAGCCAGCTCTGGTCCCACAAAGCCACCAGCTGTGGCAGAGGGGACCCTCAAGAGGAATCCTTTAGGATTTGGCATGGAATTTCTTCCTTTTCCCACAGAGCCAAGCTGGCTGGTTGTTGTCAAGCTGAGTGTGGGCATATCCAAGGTCTCTTCCCGAGGGAGGAGCAGTGTTTGGCCACCAATTCCTTTACTCTGTGATGTCTGGGCTGGTGCATCCTGGATTTGCTGGGGGTCATTCCCCACTGGACGGGAAGGGCAGGGCAGGATGGGGCAGGTGGAGTTGGCAGCACTCCCACAGGTGCAGCACGTCCCTGCAGAGAGCCCAGTGGAATACGGGGTGCTATCCACAGTGGGCTCCGTTGGCATGACCCACATCTGGCTGGAATTTCTGGAAGGCTGGGAGCCAGCTGAGAGATACAGAGTGGGGCCAGGATGAAGCTGTGCAGAGCACATGGAATGAGGGGGCCAGGTCTCAGCAGAACCATGGCAAAGGCTCCCTGGGGCTGAAGTTTGCTGAGCTGGGTGAGCTCAGAGCTCTGTTTTTACCTCTGTTCCAAGTGGATTTGGTGTGTTTATATGGGCAGCTATCCCTCAGCATCCCAAAAGTGTATCTTCTATCCCTATAGCTGGAATTGGGAAATGGATGGGGTCTTGGAGGGATTTCCATTAGGGGCAAATGGGGGACTCCCCTCATGGAAGCAGGATGAGAGCTGGGGTTTGGCTGTGCCCTTGCTGCATTTTCCCAATGAAAATGAGGTGCTGCCCTATCCTGAACCCACATCCCTGCATGCATGCGACCTGGAGAGGCTTTGCAGCACCTCCTGGGTGAGCTGCAGCCCCGGGGAGCTGACGCTGACACGAGCCAGATTTCGGAGCCGGGCGCAGGAGGCTGGCAAGGCCTCGCCTTGGCAGAGCAGCCAGGGGAACAGCTTGTGACAGCCTCTCTCCCCCTCCGAGCGCCTGCTGGGGTGCGTTCCCTAACCTTTCCTGCCTCCGTTCCACTCCTGTGTTTCTCTCTCTCTCCTCTTTTTTTTTTCCTTCCCTTTCCCCTAACTGTAAATGCGCCATAAAAATGGATCAAATTGCTTAAATCACTGTCATTAAATCAGTGTGAGTCCCCCCTCCGCCCCTGTGCTCGAAGCCTGGCAGAGAACATTTGTTCCAAAGGCTGAACAGCCGTCTTATTGCTCTGAAAGCATATTTGCTGCTTGATGGAAGGAGGAGAGGAGGAGAAAAACAGCCTGCAAGGGAAGGAGGGGGGGTGAAACCACCGGGGGCTGCTTCTCCTTGGACACAGAGTGGGGAGTGGGGGTTTTATCCTGCGGGCTGGGTCCGTGGGGGTAATGGGGGTGACAGAGATGAGGGGGCTGGGGACACCCCTGGGCTTGGCTTTGATGGTGAAGTTGGGGTTTCATGGTGCAGGGGATGCTGGAGAGAGGTGGTGGGGATCCGAGTGCCAGCACAGACCACACGGCCCCATCCTGCAATCCTGCAGAATGCTCTCCATTGAAGCCCAGCAGTGATGCTGTGGAACAGCTCAGCCTGGTGCAGCACAGGAGAGCAATGAATTCCCAGTAAACAAGGCAGGCTGGGCTAGTGAACCTTCCCAAGGCCCTGGGTTGATAAAGCCCTGCCAGTCCCAGCTTAAAGAGTGGCTTTAAACCCGCTGGTGTTTGCACATCCGAATAAAAAGCTTTTGCAAACCCTCACCACGGGCCCGGCGGCTCAGGAGAGCTGGGGAAACGTGATTGCTCTGTAAATTCGGAGTATTTTGGGAGCCTGGGTTTTGGCACGGCAGAGCAAGGCAGCGATGGAGGCAGAGACAAGTCTGACTCCAGGAGCTGACGCCAGCACCGGGCCACACGGGGGAACGCAGGAATCTTCTACCCAGGTGGTCTGGAAAATCCCTAGAGAGAGCACCGCGAATGCCGAGGAGAGCCGGGAGCTGGAGGCAGATCAAAGGGCTGGGGAAGGGGCTGCCACAGGTGGCAGGTGCTGGCAGGGAGAACACATCCCAAAGGCACTGCTGTGCCGAGCCCTCCTGGTTTTCCAGAGCTCCAGGCTCTTGCAAAGCCTTGCACTCACCAGCGGCTTTCCGTGCTTTGTCCCCAGGAAGGTTTCTCAGAGGATGCTGATTCCCCCCGCATCCATCACCCTCCGCCCCGCTGGGCCGGGACGCCGCCTCCTGCCCTGGAGCTGCCTCCTGGGCTCTGCCTGAGCACTGAGGGCGGCACTGAAGCTGTCTCCAGGACCAAAATGTGACCCTGGGGGTGCTGTGCTGCCCATGGAGCAGGGCAGGGCTGGTGTAGCCTCCTGCTGCACTGATCCCAGCTCCAAAGCCCTGAGGAAAGCAGGAAGATGAGATGTGCTGGCGCAGATCCCCGCGTGTGGTCTAGAGCTGGGGGGCCCAGCCCTGCTCCTGCCTCTGCCCTGGGTGCAGGAGCTAAAAGCCAAAATGCAGAACAGCTCCGAGGGCTGGAGAGCTGCCCGAATTTCCAGAGCTTCAGATTAAAAACGCACCAGCTCGGGAAGGCTGCCCGGAGGCTGGGGAAAGGCTCAGCCCTCCCGAGGCTCGGCACGCTCTGGATGCCTCCGGGTGCTGCTTTGGGGAGCCAAGGTGGCCCTGCCCAGCCCTTTGGATGCCCTGTTCCAGGCTCGCAGGGACTCCCATGCCCTTGAAGACCCTGTAGATGGTGAGCAGGGACCCCCTAGCACGAGATGGGATCTGACTGGAACCTTTCCAGGCTCCCCCTTGGAAATGGGAGCACGGAGAGGGCAACGCAGCCCTTCCCTCCTCGTGGGCTTTGCAGATTAATTATTCCCAGGGAAAGGAGCTGCTTAATGGCTCTCCCCCTCCACCCCCCCTTCCCATGGGAAACTGCAGGGACAGCTTCTCCTTGTCCCTCAGGGGTGATGCATGTCAGGCTTAATCCCTGAGCATCCTGCTGCTTGCTGGGGACACTCAGAGCTGATCCTTGGCCCTGGTCTGAATCAGGAATAACTCCCTTAAAGGCAGCAGCAGTGAGTTAGCATCTCCCGACGCTGTGACACGGGAATGCTCCATGGAGGAAAGCAGGATTGATAGGAATAGTCAGGTTTTGTTTAACCATATTGAACTTTAGGGTGAGGGGCAACTCCCCCGTTCCCAGCTTTTGGTCTTTACTTTGGTTTCTGAGTGCCTGAGGGCGGCAAATCTGTCTTGACAGAAGTGCTAATGGAGAAAAAAAACTGATATTAATTCAGGGGAAGTGTTTCCAGACAGGGATTCATCTCTGTAAGCACCACCGAAGTACATGAGCTGCTCTGCTCAAAGCAGGAGCAATGATTTTTTCCAGCTGCATCCCACAAGGATGCTGAGGGACAAAGCTCATTTTGGGCTCATTTGGACCAGACACAGACCTGCGGGTCTCCCAGCTGGTGGTGACAGAACATCAAAAAATCCACTTTACCTCCAGGTTCCATGTGCCATGAGGCAGTACAGAGGAGAGGGGGTGACATCCCTTCTTTCCACCCCAAAAACCCTCCGAGAAGCAGAGATGTGTCATCATCTCAGGCACGGTCCAACTCTTGGCTTGATTTCCCTCAGCCAGGCACCCCAGGAACAGGAATTTCTGCCCAGGGATGGTGAGGGGAGGAAGGAGCAGATCCCTCCTGGCAAAGGAAGTGGCTGCCACGGAGCCCTCACAGCTCCCTTCACAGCAGGTGTGTGTTTATTTCTTCCTGCCGGGAAGGGCGACAGCTGGGATCTGTTTGCTCAGGACCTTGTTAGGGGCTTGTGGGCTCAGCCGCTCTCTGCCCCGGCCTGCCTGGAACCCTGCAGCAGGGATAAATCCTGGCAAACCTGGCCTGGCACAGGGCTCCGGTGCTGGCACAGCCTGTGAGCTGCTCCACCAGGAGATCATCTTGTTTTGGGGGCTGGTCACCTTCTGAGGTTAGGAAGCCATCAAGGACCTCTCTGCAGCGGCCACACTCCCCATGAACTTCATCCAGCTGTGCCTGGGAGTGACTGGAATTGCCAACAATGGTCTGAAAAATTGAGCCATGATGTTCCTCAACATAAGGAACCCTCTTTCCCACCTCCTTGATGGCTGGACTGTCCTTCTCCTTGAGCACTTGCTTTCTGTTGGGGGTTAAGATTTTTCCTTCTCTCATGGAATTTTGTCCCATTTGTTGATAAGAGAAAATAACGACTGGTATTTAAGAGACAAAAGAAATGGCCAAGGTGGGAAGGGTGCAGCTAGCTACTCTCTTACCTGGGGGGGTTTCTCTTTGGAAGGGCAAAGATACCTCGAGATTTTGGTGAGGGCGGAGGGGCTGGGCTGCTCTCCCTCACTTGCTCTTGGTATCTGAGGGAAGACAGGCTGGGGTTGCTGTGGGGAGAATTCGCCAGCACTGCAGGGTTCTGTCTCCTGCTGTCTTCTCGTACCGCGAATGAAGTTCTGCTCATGGGAGCAGCCATTGGACTGGGATCTTATTAACACCCAACCTCACTGGAAGGGACCCTCACCATCTTGGGTGCCTCAGGGGAGAACCCGGGACCCTGGGCCCTTTTCCCCTCCAGACGAGCCTCTCCTGGCCATGTTCAGCAGCTTGGCTGCCCCACTGCTCCTCTGCCACTGCTCTGTGTTTTCCGCTACACTGCCTGCCGGGACACCCTGCAGCTCCTGCTGCAGCTGTTTCAGATACATCTCATTTACTCCTGCAGGATCCGCTCATCCCTGCCCTTCCAGCAGCCCGCCCTCCCCATCCATCCCGCCCGCCATCACCGCGTGAGGGAGGCGCGCGGCCGAGCCCGCGCCACAGCGCCCCCTGCAGGCTCGGAGGAATCATCGCCCCGCCGTGCCCGGCCGGGAGCCAGCAGCGCCCCTGGTGGCCGTGCCCGGGACTGCAGCGAGGGGGATGCGCCTGCGGGCGGGAGAGGCCGCGCTTGGGTTTCTGCTCTTTTTGTTGTTTGTTTGCCTTGTTGCACAGACTAGTAAAGAACTGCTGCTCCTTTCCCCCTTATCTTCACCTGAAAGCACTTAATTTCAAAGTTATAATAATTTGGAGGGAAGGGGGGGTCATATTTTTTTCCCCGTTCCAAGGGAGGTTCCCACCTTCCTTTGCAGACACTTATCTTTCAAACCAAGATGCTTTCCCAGGAGTGGTGTCTGCCCGTCGGATGGATTCTGAGGCCAAGAATCCAGCAGAACGTACGTGGACAAGGCTGGCAGGAGCTGTGCTCGCTCCTCCAGCCTCTCTGTGGTTCCTGCCCTTCCCAGTGCTGGTGGTGCTGGTGGGCTCTGGGCTAGTGACTGGCAGGACCTTGAGTTTCTCTACTCCAGTGAACTTCTGCTTCCCACTCCTCTGCCAACACCAAAGCATTTCCAAGCTGCCCTGGTGCTCCTAAGCCATGTGGGGTCACATCCATTCACCCAGATGAGCTGGGGACCAGTGAGAAAAGGGAACTGGGACCAGTAAGGAAAAGGTGGGAAGAGCTGACATGAAAGTGAAGAGTGAGGGAAAGCTGTGGGGGATGAGGGCACATCTGGGGATGCTTTTCTCCAGAGACAAGGAGGATGCTGGGTGAATTGGGATGCACGGCTTGAGTCCATGGACTGTTGGGAACACCACCAGAGCCAACAGGTCCCCACCAGAGCTACCTGGGAGGTGGGAGTGAAAGGGATGTCTCTGCTGTGAGGAACACCCAGGGCAGGAAGGAGGATGCAGCCTGGTTGGAGCTGCCTGGGAACCTCTTGGGCTCTGGAGCATTTTGCTGATGAGGCCCCACAAATCCCACGGTGGGATCTTGGCTCTGACTGCACAGAATAACGTATGGATCCAATAGAGCACAGCCTCTGCTTGTCAGAGCAGCCGCCGAGCTCCAGCAGATGCAAAGTTTCGAGGAAATTGTGGTTTCTCCATCTGTGTCTAAACGCCAGATCCAAACAGGGTCCTTCTTCTCCACCTCCTGCTCTTGCTGGGAGGTAGCAGGACAGCAGCTTTCCCTGCTTTCCTCCCTTGGAAGGGATGCAGGAGGGGCTGTGATTCCCTGCACATGGCTTTCCCTGGGGAGCTGTGCTGGTGGAAGAATAAACCCTTGTGTATTTGGAGAGCAAAGCTGTTGGTGGCAGCCTGCTCCAGCATCCCCACGCAGGTATCTGTGCCCAGGCGTCATTGCTGGGCTCGTTTTCAATTAAAAACTGATTTGCTACAGCCCTTTGCTGACCTTCAGCCTGGCAGGCTGCTGCTCTGCAGGAGAAATCAGCCCCGCTCCCCACCTCCCTCCCTCCCTCCCTGCTCTTGTTTCCTTCCCCCATGCCCGAGATAACTCCCTGTCTTGCTCTGTCATCATGTCTTTATCTTAACCCTACAGATTTTCCCTTCCCCAGCGAGCTGGATGATTTCTTAATGCTTATTGACAGGGGTTTGTGAGCATGATAGAGGACCTGGGAGTAGGACACAGAGGAACCTGGGGGAGGTCCGTGCTCCTGGTGGCAGGAGGGGCCACGCACAGACAACACCCTCAGCTCGCCTGACAGACCCATGGCTGTGCCCACACCCAGCGCCTGCAGCTGATGCTGCTGCATAACCAGGATCCCAAGGGATTCTCCTTCCCCAGAGTCCTGAGACATTTCCCATCCCCAATTTGTGCCAGCACTGCTGCTGCATAACCAGGGTCCCACGAGATTCCCTGTTCCTGAGGCTCTTGAGGCATCTTCCCACTGCTCACGGAGCATCATCCCTCCTCCCCGTGTGCCTTGGAGCTTTCAAGGCCGTGGCGTGGGCAGGAATTGCCGGGCAGGCTCTGGCTCAGCAGCTCTGGTGCCAAGCCTGGGGACCCGCAGGCAGGGCAGCTTTGGCCGGGCCCTCTGCCAGTGCTGGGACTGCAACGACAGCTTTGGATTTAGCAATCTGCAGACTTTGCCTTCCGGATGCCAGCCTCCCTGTACCTCCTATGGATTTGCTTATGAGAGGGAAAATTATGGAGCTTTGGAGTGAGGGAGGGAGGAGGGAGTTACCTGTTGGGATGGGCACTTTCTGCCTGGGGATGGAGATGGGAGTGGGAGGAAGCATGACTCCAGGGTAGGTTGCAATCCCCTGGGGATGGAGATTGGATCTCTACCCCGGAGATTTGATTTATTTCCTGGAGATTTGATTTATTTCCTGCGTGGAAGGCATTGCCCAGCTCGGCTGAGTGTCTCTGCAGGCTCAGCTAGCAGCAGTGCCTGTAAGGAAAAGCTTTAAGTGAGAGATAACAGGGACATGGGAGCAGAGGGGCTCTTTGCCAGCCAGAGGGGTGGAACAGGCACACAAGGGTTGGCCGAGGCGGTGGCAGCCGTGCTGAGCACGGGCACACTCAGCACACACGTGGCAGCAAGGGACAGCGGTGTCCCGGCCAGCCCAGCTGGAGCCCCCGGGGTGGGAGCCGGGCTGTCCCCGCTCTCCCTGTCCCTGGACCAGCAGAGGGCAACAGTGACCTTTGCAACCGCCTTGTCCCCAAAAAAATCACCCTCCCTGCACCTGGGAGGCTCGGCTGGCGCATCCCGGCTGCGGGGGACACGGGGGACACGGGAGGTCCCATGGTCCTTTCCTGGGAACACTCAGCATCTGCTGTGCAACGTGGTGGCACCTGGAGCGGTGACCCCATCGATGGAGTGACAGTTCCCACCTTGGAGCCCATCCATGGGAAGGAATAGCCACTCCAAAGTGGGAATGATGTCTCAGTGATGGCTCCGAGCTGGGACTCATCACCCCATCCATGAGCTTCAAGGTGGGAATCGTCATCCCATTAATGAGCTCCAATGGGGGCTGTAATCCAGGGAGAGCTGCCCTGGGCACAAATTTTGGGCCTGAGCAAGACCTGGAACTGCCTCCGAGGGTGATGGGGTTACAGCAGCAGAGCTGCTGTGTTTTAGCCTGTGAACTCTCCCTGTGGACACAATTTCAGGTAACAACCACTCGATGAAAAGTTACTCGAAGCCCAAGTAAGAACCCCGCTGCTTTGGGAGGGAATGACCTGTGGGAAATGTGCTGGCATGGGCTGTGGGATGTGGATCTGGAGGAACAGCCCTTGCAGGGGTGCTGGAGAAGGGCTGCAGTGTGGGAGATGGGCACAGCCAGAGCCGCCTCAGCTGCAGCAGGATGAGCGCTGAGGGACCTGAAACCCAGACAAGATGTGAACCATCACCCCCAACCCTCAGCGGCCAGCCCCTCTGCAATTAGCCTCCTGAACCAGCCAGCGGGCTGAAGCCGCAATTTTCTTTCAGGAATAGCTCGCTCCCTCGACCTGCGCGAAGGTCACCCCCAGAGCGGTCGTTAGCGCCGCATCGACCTCCCATTAACGCCCCGAGCTGCCGGGAGGGGCGGTCGGGCAGCCTGAGCCCTGCCAGCCCGGCCAGCCGGAGGGGTGGGAGGGGGGCCCTTCGATCTTCCCGCAGCCGTGGGAGTCGATCCATTTGCTGAAATGAATGGGAAATGCTTGAAAGGCTAAACCTCAAATGAGGTATTGACTATCTGCCGAGCCGGGCAGCGCTACCTGCCGCAAGCTGAGCCCTGCTCCCATCGCTCTGGGTGTGCCTGGAGCCTCTGGACCGCCCGGCTGTGCCAAAGGGCTGCTGGCATCCCAGCTCAGGGATGCTGGAGCAGGCATCACCTTGGCATCAGGTTTTCCAGTGCCCACTCGCCAGGGAGCCGGAGCCTTCTGTGGGGCTGAGCTCCAAGGCGAGACAGTAGGGCTGAAATCCTGCCGTCACGCTTGGGTTAATATTAAACCATTAAATGTGCTCAGCTCTTAATAGAGGGGCTGGTTGGAGTCTTAACCCTGTGTTTGCTGGCAGCTGCTGAGTGTCCGCCTCTCCTCTGCCAGGGATGGCAGTCCTGGCCCTGCTTTGCACTCCCTGCCGAGGTGTTTGCTCCGCAGGCTATTTTATTCTATTTTATTTTATTTAATTTCATTTCATTTCATTTTCATTCACTCCCCTCAGATATTCTCCTGCCTCCTTCCCCAGTCCCAAATCCAAGGCCACCCCGCCAAATATGTTTTTAAAAGTCTATTCATTCGAAATCCCGTGGTACTCTGCAAAAAATGGTGTTTGAACAAACTCGAAATCATACTTTAAAGAAAACACAGCTGTTTAATTACAGCCTGCATGCAAAGCAGCCTCCATCATGTGAGTGGAGGAGCTGGGTGCTGACTGTGTGTTTGGCCTCTGATCCTCTTTAATCTCTGCAGTCAAAGGATTTTGGTTTGATTTCCTTTTATTTCCCCACCCGCCTTGGAATCTGCAACCAATTTGTTGTTGTTGTTTGGGAAATAAACCCCAGGGAAAAGGTCTGGATCCAGCACAGCCGGGCTCGCACCGGCTCTCGCCGTGCCGCCTCCTGGTTACCCCAGCGCCAAGAAAAAAATCTGTTTTCCCTTTGCCCATCCTGCTCTGCTTTTTTTGGCCCGTCTCTCTCCCGCCCCGAAGGAGCCGATGACTTTCGCATCTGCTGCTGCATCTGTTTTCCCCATCGGGTCCGAGTGCGCCGACAACTTCAGCTGGGAATGGGAACCCACTGCTGAGCCAGGGCTGGGGGGAAAACCTTCCTGCAAGAGTCCCTCGCCCCGGGAGGAACTGAGTGTGAAAAACAGGGGGGTATGTGAATGGTTGTGTGCTCCACTGGGGCTCGGAGTCCTTCAGAGGTGGGAAATCCAACCTCGAGTTTTAGTGAGAAGAAGACAGGGATTCCAGTCGCACAGCCTCCTTCCACATCATGTTTTTGGGATGGGGAGCCTGTGGTTTTTTGGGATGGTGAGGGTAGCAGGCTGCTTGGCTGGTGAGGACACACAGATGTTGCTGCAGACTGCAGCCCCAGGTTCATCCTGGTACAAATCCAGCGCTTCCAGGCTCTGCCTGAGGGGGATCCAACAGCAGCGAGCAACAAGGCAAATAACCCCTGGCCCTGGATTAAAGCACAGAGCTCCAGGCAAGCCCTGGTTTGCATCGCTGAGGGGTGGCCGGGGGCTGTCCCCGAGCTGCAGTGGCAGGGGTTAGTGTCCCAGGGGATTGCTGGCTGCAGACCAGGACCACCAGGGCAGCAGGATGAGCTCCCTCAGCCCCGGCAGCCAGTTATTCATCCAAACAAGATGTGGGCAAGGTGGGAGGGTGAGTGTCCTCATGGTGTCTGGGGTCACCGGCTGTTGGGGACAGTGAGTTATGTCTCCTTGGGCTGCTTTGTTTCCCTGAGGTGACCCTGGGCTAACTTTGGCCAGGCTTCACACAATCCCAACCTTTCCCTGTGCCTCTCCTTGCCCTGCTGAGCTTTACCCCGTGCCTCCAGCCCGGTCAGCCCCTGCCTGGACCCTGCACCTTCCAAGGGCTTCAAGCTGTGCTCAGCTCCAGTCTCCAGCTTTGATTCCCCCTTGGAGGCTGCACCAGCCTTTCATTCCTCTCTGCTCTGCCGTGCCCGGTGCCTGTGCCATGAGCCTTTCCAGGCGAACATTAAAGCCTTTGTCTGGTTGGGAGTGCGGAGCAGACCATTTAGGAGGAATTAGTGGTTACATTGAAAGGGGAAAATAAGGGCTCCTGGGTTAAATGCACTTTAAATGTCTTAATAATTGCAATTGGCCAACTCGTTCCTCCCCGGAGCCAAAAGCCTGTAATATGGGAAGCTTTCCTCTAATCAAGAGCAGCACTGATACCTTATGTAGGAAGCCACATAGGATGGAGGGAATTATTTCTCAGCGCTGCCTGTCTGTCACCCCCCGGCTCCCGGCCGGCCCCTCCGAGCCCGCCGGTCACCGGCACAGCCGGGATGGCTTTGGGACGGCTCCGAGTCCCAGGTGCTGTCTGTGGGACTGCAGCCACGCTCTCTGCTCCGAGCGAGGGTGGCCTTGCTTGTCCCAGTGCCACCCCCCCGGGTTGTCCCCCTGGCCGGGCAGCCCCGCGGAGCCCCGGCAGCCGCCGCGCTGCTGGCGGGCAGCCCGTCAGTGCCATCCAGGTGGCTGGCTGAGCCCCCGTGCAGACACAGCCCGGCTCCCTGGCTCCAGCCGCTGCACAACCACGTCATCCATCAGCGATGACAAGCTCCTTTTGCAAGGAGCCTTTGTTGGCACCCGGTGCCGAGCCAAGCAAGGGGGGAAAATCGGGCTCGCTGGCTTGCGGCAGACCTCCAAGGCGAGAGCGTTGGCCCCGGCAAGGAGCAGCCCCCTCCCTGCCAGCAGCCGAGGGAGGGAGGTTAAAAGGTGCAGCTTGGAGGAGGTTAAAAGCAAAGCAGCTTTTAATTTATAACGTGGCCGAAAGAGAAATGGTAGCCAAAAAAGATAAAGATGCTGAAATAGCTGGAATTCTCCAGCCGCTGCGACTCCGAAGGGTAAAGCCACTGGAATGTGTGTGTGTGGCGGGGGGGGGTTCTGCTCTGTCCCCCTCGGGGCGTCCCCCACATCCCCCCTGTGAGAGCAGGGGAGCAGCAGAGGCAGGAGGGGTGGAGGTGGTGATGCCCCAGGGTGCCCGGGCACCCACGCAGCTCCACCAGGATTGGGACCGTGGGGTGCAAGTCTGCCCCTGCTCCCAACCCCCCCCAGCTGCTTTTGGAGCCGAATTGGACCTGCTGCCACCCTGCCTGGGTGAGGGCAGGCTCGGAGGTGCTCCCAGGGCAGGGCTGGGGGCCAAAGCGCCTCCGTGTTTGGGCTCAGGGCTTGGCTCGGGCTTTCTGAGAAGCACAGCTAAAATTGAAAGGCTGCCCAAGGAGGAGGCTGCTCCTGCCCTGGAAAGCAGAGTGAGCAGGGGCTGCCCCCCAGCTGGGTGCACTCCCACTGGCAAGGTGGGTGGCAAAGAAGGGGTGCAAGCCAAAGGGGAGGTCTGCTCTTCCAGACAGGCCATAAGGCTGGGTCTGCCCTTTCGCAAGGTCTTTTGCAGCTCGGGTTTCTCAGATCTGGGTAACCTTCAAGCGAGGCTGGCCTTTAGCACCTGGCTGCATCGCTCAGGGCTCGGGCCACCCGCCCGTGACTGGACGAGCCCGCTCCCCATCTGCTCCCTTCCCTCTCCCGATCCACTCACAATAGCCCATTCACAAATCCATCCCGGCTCCTGGAAGAGAGGAGGAGGAGGGAAAGAGCCATCAAACCCTGTCCAGATGGGGAAACACCCCCGGAAACGAGTGGGAGAGCTCCATCCCCTCACTGCCACACTTGCAGGGATGGGACAAAACTCATCCCAGCTCCAGGGGTGAAATGCCTCTGTCGGGGAGGCTTGAGATGGAGCCGGTGGTGCCTGTGTCACCTTCCCGTGCTGTGCCATCTGCTCCATGCTGGGAAAGCCGGCTGGAGCTTTTGCTTTGGAGACCAGGAGGGGACAGATGTCCCGGCACCCTGGTGTGCCAGAGCAGCGCTGCCCTGAGGACGCTCGGTGGGAGCCGTGCGTGTCCTGGCTCCCTGCTGGAGAACCCACCGGTCTCCCCGGAGCTGGCAGCACCTCCAGCCGTGGCTCAGGGGGAGAAGGGGCTGCTGGAGCTCTGCAAAGTGCAGGGCCTGGCTGTGGGTTGGCCTCGCAGCCCCTGGCAGAACAAGGTGTCCCTGTGTGGCTCTGGCAGCGCGCCGGGCGCGGCTCGGCCGCAGACACCGCTCGTGTGTCTGGGCTGGGTGTCCACACCCAGCGCCGTGCTCTGGAGCCGGGGCAGGTCTGAGCCTCCTGTCCCAGCCTCACCAGCTCTGCCTGCACGGATGGATGCTCTGACCCAGTTATTGGCTCTTTGCTATTGCAAACTCCAGCCAGGCATGAAAACCAGGGCTGGGGCTGCCTGGATGGAGATGGGGGAGATTTTGGGATTTGTTTTCCGTACAGGACAGGAGGCAGAGCCTTCCCAGCCCTTCCCCAAACAGTACAAAACCACCCAGGGCATCCCGGGTGGTGGCAACAGAACCAGGCTGAGTTGCTGACACTCATTTCAACTCCCTGGTTTCTCCTTTCCATGGTTCATTTTCCTTCCCTGCATCTGGGAGATGGGACAAGAGGCTTCCCTGATTTTTTTCCATGGTGTTTGTAACAGCAAATCTTGTGCCTGTGGTTGTTTAATGGGAAAAATGTTAAAGCGATGGAGTTTATTTGTTGCTGCACCCTCAGGCTGCCAGGCATCCCTTCCCAATGTGATTGGAAGCAAAATCCGGGATACACAGCCAAATTATCCATGTTTTGTTTGTGTAGCAAGGGGCAGCAGCTCTTGGGATGGTATAACCCTGATGTTGGGATGGAAAAGCCTGGGATACTTCCCCTCTAGGATGAAAAAAATCCCATTTTCCAGTGTCTACAGGGAAATCTGAGGAGATGGGTGTGTATTTTCCCCCCTTCTCTTCCATACTTGCACAGACACAGGTTCCAGCATCCCTATGGCCAGAGAGGAGCCCCATCCCATCTCCCATCCAGATTCCAGCTGAGGTCTGCCTGGCTGCTTTTATCCCAGGTTTTAATACAAATAATATCATTACCAGGAGCTAATGGAGCCAGAGTGCCTCAGCTTCCCTGCTCCTTGCTGCACCTTCCTTATTTACTTTGAGTTATTTAGAGGGAAAAAGAAGTAAAACCAGGGCTGAGCCCTCCCCCATCCCCACTGCTGCATAATTAGTGCTACAGCAAACCCGTTAATGCCATCCCTGGAACAGGAACTGCTCCAGCTGCTGGCCTGGGAAACAAAAGGGATTTTTTTCCCCCTATGGCTTTATTGTTATGGGAATACCCAGTGCCCCGGCTCAAAGCCATCTCAGGCAGATGTTGTCAGCCTGAAAATCCCACCTCCCGAAATCCCATTCCCCTTGCTGCCACTCTTCCCTAGCACTCCTTCCTCTCACCACCATGGAGGGCTAGCCCTGGTGAGTGGGATGAGGATGCAGCTCCTTCCTCCTGCATCATCCTGAATCGGAGCAGACACCAGAGGGAATCTCCGTGGATAAGCCAGGGAAGTGGTGATGGGGAGGGTTGTTTTCCCTGCTAGAAGCTGCTTTGCTGCTGAAAAAGCTGCTTTATTTTACCCAAGGTAAGTCCCACCCGAGAGCTTCCCTGCAGCAAAAGCTCCAGCTGCTCCAAACCCAGCAGGTCCACCCAGGAGGGTGCCCGTGGCCCAGCACGGGGAGTTATTTCATCATAAAATTAAAGCAGCTCCTCTCTCTGCTCTGCTTTCACCCCGAGACTCAGAAGACACCGCTGAGCTTTTCCCAGCTTGTTAAGCTCAAGCCTAAGCTTTGAAATGGCAGCGCTGTCCCTGCGCTGGGACACCGGGTAAAAATAACGCCGGGGGGATGAAAGAGGATTTGCCATTTTTAGTTGAACTGCTGGAAGTTCTGCTTTTTGGCAAGTCATCAGGGCACTGCAAGGGGGGCTGCTGCCGTGGTTCCCACCCCGTGTGGGCTCTTGGCTTCGGTGTGGTGGAGACCTCACGAGTGTGGAGCTGCTTTAGCTAAAGAGAGCAGCTTTGCCAGATGGGAAATGTGTTGTTTTGCAGCCTGTGTTAAATAATTTTTAACCTAGAAGCCATTAACAAATAAAAACTCTGTGGTATAGAGTGAGGCGATGCTCCTTGTGCTGCTTTTCCATCACAGTGTGCCCAAGGGCTGCAAAAACCAGCTCGGAGGCTCCTCTCTCCTTATCAAATTGAGCAAAACCTCTGGTTTTCCAGTGGCTGGGTGTCAGGATGGCAGCAGGGAAAATCTGTCTCCAGATCCAGCTGGATTAGGACTCTACAGCCAGAGATTTCCTCTTGTGCCCATGGTTTTTATCACCATCAATGTCCCCACAGATGGTCTCGCTGTCCATATAACGGCCTAGGAGATATTCATTTGTTGGGAAAGGAATTAATCCATGGCTTTAATCCTGCTGAGCTCCCAGCTTTATTGCTGCAGAGCTGTGAAGAATTCCTCAGGTTAGCACTGAGCTCTGTTCTGGGGAAAAAAGGGAAGTAATTTTCTTTCCATGAGCTGGTTCTCCCTGCTTAATGCTTCCTCTGCAGCTCTCCCAGTCCCTCTCTGTCCCATTGCCCAAGGCCTTATCCTTCTGCTCCTGCATTTCTGCACTTGGCTTCCCTGCAGGGAGGCAGCATTGGGCAGCTCCAGCCCCTCCTCTCCTCCTCCTCCTACTCCTCCTCCTCCTCCTCTTCTTCCTCCTCCATTCGCTTCCTCTCTGGTGGTGCCTCCCCAGGCTGGGGTGCAGCAAGAGGAGTGGTTTGCATTGATCCATCTGCTGCCACGCTTGGATCTCCTTCCTGAGGGATTTGGGCTTGCTTTGAGCCTGGCAGTGTTCAGGAGTCACTCTCTCCATCTTTCATGCTGCCGAAGCACAGCTCCTGCTGGCTGGCCCCAGGCCCTTCCCCAAAACCTCTGAACGTGTTCAGCACTGGCCCCACAACCCCCTGTGGTATTCTCCAGCTGGATCAAGCCTTTATTCCCTCCCTCTGGAGCTGTTTCCAGCCTTCCCAGCCTCGCTGACCTCTGCAGAGGCTGCGGCAGCCTCTGGCAGCGCTCTGCACCCTCCACCTCCCAGCCATGTCCCCTGCCACGCACCAGCCGTGGCATCTCCCTGTGAGCACGAATCCTGCTCAGCCCCTGGCAAATTCCTGCGCCAGGAGCCGTTAGTGGGAATGTCTTGGCTTGGCCAAGCTCCCTAATTTGAAGGTTTGCCTCCAACACGCCCGTGCTGGCGCCCAGCGCTGCGTCTGTGCTGCCGCGTGGGTGGTGGGGAGCAGGTTCAGATGGTTTCCCTTTATGGAGCTGAGGGGAAAAGGTTTTCCTGGGGATTTCTCAGCCATAAAGCTGCTATTTCTTTTCCATGGATGGAGCCTGGGACGTCCTGCTCTGGTGCAGAAGCAGGGAGTGATCAGGGAGATGGGGGCAGAGAATTCCCTTTTTCCAGATCCCAGCTGGTGACAGCGGCCTGAGGTCCCTGGACTGGGGAGGGGGAGCCTGGATCACATTTATCCAGGAAATTCTGAAATGTGGAGAGTTTCCCTATGCATCCCAGCCTCTCCCCTTTGTGTTGCTGCCTTCCCTTCCCTCTCTGGGAATCCTGGTCCTAGGGGGATGCTGAGGGCTCCTCAAGCTGAACCCCTTTGTCCTGGTTGGGGTGAGGGGGCTGATATTTATAGGAACTATCTCAGTGCTGGTTCAAGAAACCCCACAGAGTGCCAGGCTGGATCTGTGTTCTCAGGGACTTTCCCTCCTGCATTTGTCAGTGTCAGCAGGAGTAATTTCATAAATATGCTGGGAGCAGGGGTGGGGACTTCACCCAGACTTTACGTCAATGTAAACAGCCCTAATTGGTGCTGGAGCCTCATAATTCCAGGATTCTCCCCCCTCCTTGCCTGCGTGCATCGAGGAAACTTGCGGTGCCAAGGCGAAACGTGTTTTCATTCATAAATCCTGGGAGGGGGGAGCGGGGCCTCGCTGGCATTTCATGCCTGGGGGTGCTTTTTTTACATCCCCCTCTTCACCCTCCTCAATCTGACTTATCACCGGCTTAAAGCAGTGGCAGAAACATGGAGTGTTTAATGGGGGAGTGCTGGGAAGAGAATAAAGCCATTTACTGCTCAAATGCTGTGCTGGAGGCTGCTGAGGGCCTCTGGGAGCCTTCATCCCTCTCACATTCACTCACTTGATGGCCTCTGTGTGACTGGAACCATGTGAGCTTTGTTAGGGGGGGGCAAACCCACCTGCCTGCACCACACCTGGGGCTTTCAGGGCAGGGACACCCCCCGGGGGCTGTGGGATGGGGGTTGTGCAGGTCAGTTCCTTGGAGCAGGCAGCGATCCCTGTTTTCTTGCTGGCCTGCATCACCCGGGGGCTGTTTGTGTTTAAAAATCCATCCTGTGCTGGGAAGCAGCTGGGAGGGGAGGGAGATGGGTGAGGGTGTCTAGCAGGGAGGCACAGAGCCCTCCAACTCCTCCTGGGCAGCCCCCAGCCCAACAACCCCAGGAATCAGCTGCCAATCACTCCCTTGCGCTACGGCTCTTTTCTTCCTATAAAATTAGGCTTCTAAAGGAAGAAAAATAAACTTTGCAGCCCCTGGGGCAGTGTCCTGCTTTGCTGCAATCATCCCTGACCCACAGCAAGGGTTGGCAGCCGTGGGATGTGGCTAGACTGGCTGCCCTGCTCAGTGGGGATGGGTGTGAGTGTGGGTTTGGGGTCCCAGGAAGGGCAGCATCACCCCTTCTTCTCCTTTCAGTGACTCAGTGGGTGCAGCACGGTGTGTGGGAGGATTGTGGTCCCTTTTCTAGGCTGGGAAAAGGGAAATTACTCCTGGTGTCCCAACTCAAATCCTTCCCACCCACTCTTCCCCAAATCCAGAGGAAATCAGCCATTGTGGCTACGTTTGCTTCCCACATCTCAGTCTGTGGGGACCGTGGTGGATGGCAAAGCCACGTCACCAAGGTGGGGGAGCCCAGCGGGTCCCTGGGGGGCTCCCCATGGCTCAGACCCCTCTGCTGGCAGCACCTGCCTGGGGACAGCACCAGGAGGGTGTGGATGCAGCTTCCAGCACCTGGGAGGCTGCTGTGGGTGTTGGATGTGCCTTGGTGGAGCCAGGGGCTGCTGTTTACACTCCCACAGCACTCTGGGCTTGTCAGGGTGAATCCAGAATTACACAGAGCTGGGCTTCATCCTCCCAGCTCTGAAAGGCCAGCCTGTTGATTTAATCCATGTTTTAGCACCTCTGGGCTCCAGTGCCGAAGGGAGAAGCCCGGGAAGGGCAGCGGGCAGGATCTGGGTGTCCTCGAGCAGGACCAGCTGCCCTTGTGCCCCGGTGCCGGGCGCGGGACGTGCCGGCCCTGGTGTCACCCTGCCCTCGGGCACACACACGCCCTCAGCCCCCTCGCTGACTTTGAGGGATTGCAGATGTTTTCTTTGCAGCCCGGTCAGTGCAGAGGAGCGGCTCCGTGTCCATCGGAAGCGCTGTAAATCACTGCGATGGGTTCCTCTGAAGGGCTTCCAGCCAGGGCCATAAACATCTTGCCTCGGGCCAACGTGACATCCGTGGAGCTCCCCGGCCGGCGCACGGCTCGGCGGCTCTATCCCATCCAGCTAGCACTCAACAGCTGATAACTTTTCCCCCCTGCCTTTTCTTCCAAGAGTTCGGCTGTTCTTCAAACTCAAAAGCTCAGAAGGGCCTCCAGCCAAGAGTTTAAAGCCCAAGAAGAAGGTTTTGTGAGCTGGGTGGTTTAGCAGTTACAGAACACGTGCTCCAGGACCCCCAGCACGGGCCAGGTCCCCCCAAGCAGAAGCTCAGTCCCTCCCCAGTGTGCGAAGGCTCTGGTATCTGGAAAAGGAAATTTATTTCTACTGGCCACAGCAACTCCCACCTCTTTAGGGAAGCAGTTAAAAAAAACCAAGAAACCTTTGAGCACAATTAAATTTTTTAAACCGTAGTCATCCCCTCTGTTCTCCAGTGATTTCCCACCGGCAGGGTTAGGAAATCATGTTTTACATCATTTTGGCTGCTGACCTTTGTGAGAGCTGCTGGATTTCTGAGAGGAGCTGGAAGGGATCTTCTGAGCTCACCTCAGCCCAGGCAGAAGGAGTTGTTTCATAAAGAGGCATAGTTAGCAGTTTGATCTAAAGAAAATAGCTTGGAAAAAGATTCCTGAGTGATGGATACTCTGGTTGCATTGTGGAATATCAAGTCTCTGTGAGGAAAAAGGTTCTCTGTGAGCACTGCTGCTCTGTGTTTCTAGGTCCTTTGGGACCTTTAGGGAAGGGTTGGCCTCCCAAAAAGTTTATAGTGGACGTGGTCTGATGTGGAAAAGTACAAACAAGGGGTTTTAATTTAAAGTTGTCAATATTTAATCACTGCACAGTCAGTGTTTCATCCCCGGGTCGCAGCATCCTCGGCAGGATGGGCTGGGTCACAAGGGACATGGAGGGGCTGTGGGACCATCATGAGAGTGGGAGAGTTTTCCAGTCCCTTCTTCTGCTGCTCTCAGCAGGGTCTGGCTGGGATTTCATCCTGGCTCCCAGTGGGTCTTTCCATATGGGTGGCTGCTTGGCATAAGCCTCTGGCACAGCAGAGCTGCCTGCCCTGGGAATGCTCCTGAGAGCCAGAACTTGGCCTGTGGACAGGTATCTGCTGCCTTTTACAGGCTTTGATGCTCTGGCCCTGTCATCTCCAGCTTTTCTGTTGATCCTGGGGGATTTGGGGACCGCTCCAGGCCGGGTGTTGCACGCAGCATCCTGGCTGTGCCATCCCACCGCAGAGCACCGCGGTGCAGGTGAGCTGCTGGCGGCCGAACAAGCCGGGAGCCGCTCCCCCACCTCCTGCTCACCCTCTCTCTCTCCCTGCGGAGCGTTTGGACAAATAAAGTTCGGAAAAAATCCGAGCTGGAGCTGCTGACTCCTTGTGCAAGCGGTTTAAAATAGGCCACGCTGTTCCAGGCTGGCGGCAGCCAGCTGGCCCCGCGGCCTCCCCGCTGGAAAACAACCGGGAACAATAACACGGGAGCCCCGCGCCGAGCCTGTCACCGCGGCCGGGGACGTGACCTGCTGCCACCCGGCCTGCACGGGGCTGAGGGACCCTGCGGGCACCGCGGGGCTGGCAGGAGCAGGAGGGCAGCTTAATGAGACGTTTCCCTTTGCCTTTGTGCGGGTGGGATGCCAGGCGGGGAGCGGAGCATCGGGAGGATGCGATGTGCAAAGGAGCATCTCCAGTGACATCTCCGAGTGTCGCTGCGGCTGTGCCCGTGTCGCTGCCCCAGCGGGGTCCTGGGCAATCCCCCCGCTGCTCCCATTGTGTTTCTGGGTTTTGAAGACAAAGCAGCGGTGCTGGCCGGGAGCCCGGCGGGAAGTGGCCCCAGGTGGGCTGGACAAGGTGCCGGGGGGCAGGCGCACGTCCCCCCGGGGCTGGCCGGTGCCTGAGCCCGCGGTGCCTTTTCCGTGCTCGGCGGTCCTTCGGGGACAGGAAGGGCTGCATTGTAAGATGGCCTTCCAGGATTTCCTCCAGCAGCCCTTGGGGCAGGATGCGGCCGTGCACCAGCTTCCAGGGGAGCCTGCAGGGATGCTGGGGTGTCCTGGACACTCTCCACAGCTCCTTTCCAAGCCAGCCCCAGGGCAAGCCCAGGCGTTGTGGTCCTGGTAATCCCAGGATTGGGTAATTCCTCGGGGGAGGGCTGAGAACCCAACAAAGACAGGAGAGCTCCATTAGCCCTGAACTGATCCAGCTCACCCAACAGGCCCATTCACCACCCTGGCCCCAAAAAAGTGTGTGAAGAAAGCAATGCGATCCCAGTGCAGGTAGGTTTGCTCAAAGATGATCCTTGGCAGTGTCATGGGATGATGTGGCAGTGAGAATTCAGTTGAACACAGAGCAGGAGGAGCACAGTCCCCTGAGGGAGATCCTGAAGCGCAGGTGTGGTGATGCAGCTTGTGGATGGAGGATGTGAGCAATGTCCCTGGGCTCCCAGGGGTCCAGGGATGTCACCCCATCCAAAAACTGCCTGCACACACAGTGAGACTGTCCCTGCCTTGTTCTCTTGTCCCTGAACACCCCTGCTGACATCTGCTTTGCTTCTCTTTGTCACAGTGCTTGGATCATCTTGGATTTTCCTTCCAACGTGGCCTGAGAAAGTGGGAGAGCAAAGAATCCATCCACAGGGACAGAGCAGCTGCTGTGTGCTCCAGCAGCACATCAGCCCTGGCTTGGGGCATCAACCACAACCTCTCCAAGGAGTGCAGCAGCTTCCCTGTCACCACCATGGGGGACATCAGTGCTGCCACTGGTCCTCTGTGCCCTGATGATGGCGATTCCTTGTCGCAAGGTCTAGTGGTTGCATGCAGCTTGCCTCAAAGAGCTCTGCACCTTGGCTGGAGGGAGGAGGAGGAGGATTTGGCAGCAGGGAGCAGGGGGATTAGCAGAGATTTGCTGGATCTCAAGGAGAGAGGTGCCAAGTTTTATTTGTCAGAGCAGGAGTCCTGCGGGCAGGGGACCCCCGAGGATGCTGCCGTGTCCCTATCAGCTGGATGCAGCACCCAGGGCTGGCTGAGGGGGATCAGGGCTTTCTCTGTGGGGAACCCCATGGGCCAGTGCTGAGGGGAGACCAGGGAGACAGATTTTGGTTTGGAATAACCACAGGCTCCTGGATGGCATGGGGGTGTGCTGGAGGATGGAGCTCTGTGGGGCAGCATGAGGTGGAGCAAACGTGGCGCTCCTTGAGATGTGCAGGTTAAAACCAGCTTGGGTTTAAGCTGAGCCCATGCAGTGCTGGTCCCAAAATGCCCTCGGGATGCAGATCCCTGCTGTTGGGAAGCAGGGAAGGTGGTGAGCTCGTACCCAGGGCACGGGGAGCCTGCAACATCTTGTGTAACAAGGAGCGAGCATCAAAGGGAAATGCCTGAGCGAAGCAATAACCCATGCTAACAACAGAAAAAAAAAACCCTCTCCCCTTTCATTTCCCTCCCTCCCCTCTTGACCTTGAAGAATGCTGGAAGGTGTCATGTCATCAGCATTTCCCAGCCGCTGGGAGCTTAGGGGGGGGATTTTTTTCTTCCTTCGGGGCACCCTGCCAAGAATAACAGCCGACTCCAGCAGGTCGGCACAGGAAGGGAACGGCTGGAACCTGATTTGCAGTCAGACACTCGGAGAGCCAGAATGCGTTTTATTGAAGAGGTCTCCAAGGAGGCATAAACCTTTCCCCCCCAAAAAAAAAGGAAAAGAAAAGAAGAAAAAAAAAAGCCTTTCCGATGAAGCTGTATTTTTATATGCGTTTTAAAGAGTCTTTAAGATAAATTTGCTTTTGGGTCATGCTGCTGGTGTTGATTTAGGGCAGGAGCAGGAATGGGGAGGAATGGGGTGCACCCTGATGTGAGGTTGGGGTTGCATGGAATCCCTTGGATGAAAGCACATTTATTTTCCTGGTGGGATCAGGCTTCATCTCTGCTGCCTCCAGCAGGGCCAGCACATCCCTTGGGATGGATGTGTTTAGCAGAGGTCAGAGAGAGGCACAATTCCTCCCAGGAAGGGGATGTTGCTTGCCTGGGAGACAACCTGGGCACAGGTCAAGAGGTCCAGTGTCCCCATCATGACCAGTGCTCCTGTGTCCCACAGGGTGGGAGGTGTGGGGGGGAGCACTGGGCACTGAGAGAGTCTGGAATGGGAAAATCCCTGCTGGAAACCCAGGTTTGGTCAGGAAGGTGATTAGCAGGACACAGGGGTGCACCTCAGCTGGACAGACTGGACAGGAGCTGGCAAAGGAGGCGATGCTTGGCCCACGTGGAATCTCTGGGATGAGGGAGGGCTCTGGGGCTGGTGGTGCCTCTCAACAGGGACCTGGGGAACAGGGCTTGGAACAGGGAAGCCATGAGCTGGTGATTATGGGAATTTGGAAGGCCTGGGCTCACATTCCTGCAGATTCCTTGCCTCAGTTTCCCCAGGTGTGACAGCTGCAGTCTGTGTCTGAAGGGGTGTGTCCATCATGGCTGATGGGTTCCAGTGCCATGTGGGGAGGGTGACCTGCAGTGACAGAGGTGAGTGCCTGTTTCACCTGGATGGTGGCACCTTTCCTGGGCATCCGTGCTTGCCATGAGGGGGCTGGACCCTTCACGGGCTGCTCTGGCTGCTGCATGGCCACGGATTTCTGCCCCGTTATTGCCAACAAAAATCTTTCCAACACAGGAGTTTCTCTTGTCACCCTTTGGCTACACAAGGGGACAGTGATTCCTGATCTGTTCCATTGATTCCTGATCTGTTCCATTGGTTCCTGATCCATTCCATCCTGCCTGTACCAGCCTGCCTTCAGAAAAGAACCAAACCAAACCCCGTCCATTGCTTGGCACTCCAAGGCACAGGAGAACCTCCCAAAAAAGCTCTTCCACCACTTCCTAGAGGGAAGACACTGGAGGCAGCCCTTGATCNCCAGGCTTTTCCAGAGGTCAGCCTTCTGCCATTGCTTTTGAGATGAGCACAGAGGGTGGCTGTGGCATGGGAAAGGTGGGAATGAAAGGTGACGTGGGAATAAAGGCTAAGGACAGACCACGGTGCAAAATAGTAAGCAAGAATATTTTTGGAAAAGTCAAAATGAAGTGAATTGGTGGATTATCCTCAAAAATACTTTCATTCTGGGTTTTGGAGTAAGATTTGGGCTTTGTCTATCCCTCCCTCTGCTTGCTTTTCCCGTGGTGTTACTTGAGCATCCCCTGCATCCACCTGGGTTTGACATCCGGGCAGGAGGGAGAGGCGATGCCAAGGGGGATTTTCAGCTGGGCAGGAGCTGTAAGCTCCACCTGCCTCCCAGGGGGATGAGAGTGCTTGACTGCAGCCCCGGATCCAGCCCCAGCTCCCGTGGCTGCCCTGCGGGGCAGATCCATCTTCGACTGCTGAATAACGGGCTGGGAATAGAAAACTGAAACCAGAGCCCGCGTCTTCCCGTTGCATCTTCGGAGTCATGTGAGAGGTTCCTTCCCTCCCATCCCACTCGGCAGCAGCCAGGGCTTGCCTAGAAATAGCTCCTGGCGCTCCCGGGGCAGGACCTCGACCCCGCCCCGTCCCGGGGAGCCGATGCCATGCACGGCCCTCCTGCGGCTCCCTGCAGCAGGGCCTGGAGGCCAAGCAGGAGCACAGCAGGCTTGGAAAACCCTTGGAGCTTGAAAAACACTTTGTGCTGCCCACAGGGGGATGCCAAGTTGCTGGGATGGGTTTGTGCTCTGGAAGGACACAGGGTGCAGAGTCTCTGCTTGATGCCAGCGCCCAAGGGCACTGCAGGGGTCCAGCTGCTGCTCCCGGATTTTTATTGCTCTGCAAACTGTTATTATTTGCAGTGACAAACCTTTTCTTCTCTTTTTCACCCCCCTTCTCCCTCTCCTCTCCACCCTTTTTTAATAGCAGCCTCTAACAGCCACACTCATTCTTCTTTGTTGACACGGCCCTTTGGCATCAGCACTTGGCATTTGCAGAGCTGCTCGCCCTGGAAAGGAAAAGAAAAAAAAAACCTCTTTAAAAAGAAAAAAAACCTTATGAACAAATCCCACAGCCAGCAACTGGGCCCTTGTGCCTTGCAGGGGACGTGGCTCCCTCCTGCCCATGGGGACATGGGGGGAATCAGGGCTGGTCCCACTGGGGTGAGCAGGAGGAGCAGCACGAGGTCAATGCTGTGGGTGCCCATGGAGGGATTTGGGGCATGGACTGAGGGTGCTGGATTGTCCACTTAAATTCATGGACTCACAGGGTGCTCCTGGGGATTCTGGTTGGACTCAGCTCCTGTGACCATTGTGCCAGGCACTGAATGTGTCCCCACAAGGCTTTGTCCTCCAGCTGTCACAGGAGCAGCAGTGTCCTTGCCACAGCCTGTCCGGGAGCACCCGGCAGAGCAGAGAGGCTCAGAGTGTCCCCACAGGGCTGTGGTGACAGTCAGCGGTCCCCTCCTCTCCTCAGAGTCACCTTCCTCCTTCCTGCCTGCTGGGGACCATCCCAGCAGCATCCTTCCCTCCTTCCCTGCCTCCTCTCTCAGTCTGCAGCTGTGATTCCAGCGTGGGATGGCCGCGTCCCCTTCCCCTCCACCCTGTCACAGCTCCCTGTCACCTGTGCACAGCTTTCCTTGGGTCATTATTTTTTGATTCCAGGCTCTCTGCTGTGCAGAGGCAGATGTTCCTGCTCTCACCAGCTGGGTTCTTGGCCTGGAGCATCTTTGACTCACCTGCATGGCCACGCGAAGGACTGGGGGGAAACAGTTTGCAAGCAGGAGAAAAACTGCCTGGGCTTTTCCAGCGAAAGGAACAGTGAAAAAATCAATGAAGCCAGTGCAGAAGTTCAAAGAAAGGTTGAAGCAGCAGATAAGGGATATATCCCCACTATTTCCATGAACCAGCCCTATCTCTCCCATCTGAAAAATCAGCACCAACTGAGCGCAGAGATCAGCCTTTTTACAAAAAAAAAAAGGAAATAAAAGCTTGCCGAGACAAATACAGCTGTTGAGTGCAGAGTTCAAGGTCGCTGAACTCCAGACCAGTGTCCCAGCATCCCGTGGCAGCCACTCTGCCACCTTCACCCTGGGCAGGTGACGCTGTGGAGCTCAGACTGGCCGCCTCGTGCCTCAGTTTCCCCAGGTGGCACAGCAGGGATCGTCACCCATGCGGGCACGTGGTGGCATTTAGATGTCCCTGCTGGATTTTGAGCAGGGATGAAGCCAGGGCTGGGCTGCCCTTCCCAGTGCCCTTCCCTGCCTGGCTTTGCTCTCGGGCAGGACTCCAGGAGCCCACGGGCGGAGGTGGGAGCCTGGACAGGCGCCGTGGAGGCAGCGGCTGTTCTGCCTCCCCGGCCACGCACGGCTGGGAATTGCATCCTTGGAGAAATATTCCCTTTTCAAACACCAGACCCTGCCGAGGATTATCCAGAGGGGGTGGCTGGGGCAGCAGTCACGCTGTCTCGAAGGCACTGTGTTGTTTGAAATGCTCTTTAAGGCACTTGATGACTCACAGCAACAGCTGGAAGGAATAAGCAGTTGGTAATTTCCATATTAACCTCCCGCTCCCTGGGATGTGGGATCTGCAGCACGTGTCTGCACCTCGGGGTGCCAGGGAATGGGTGCTGCTGGGGCCTGTCCTGCAGGGCCCCAAGGGATAGGAACTGGGATAGGAATAGGGACAGAGAGGGGGATTGGGTTAGGAATGGGAATGGGGGTGAGGATGGGATGGCGATAGAAATGGGGTTGAGGACACAGATGAGGACGGGAACGAGGGTGAGGATGAGGATGAGATGGGAGAGAAGTGGAAAAAGAAAGGGGTATAAGGATAAGAATGGCAATAGGGACAGGCACAGAAATGGAAACAGGAATGGGGATGGCGATGAGAATAAAGATAAGGCTGGGGCTGGCAGTGGGGATGGATGGAGGAATTGAGGCACAAATGGGGATAGAAATGAGGATGGGGACAGGAATGGGAATGGGGTCAAGGATGGGGATAGGGATGGACCCAGCACCCTGTGGGCTGCTCATGCATCCATCCTGAATCCCTGCCCCACACAAGCCAGGGAAGTCCCCTGCCCCACGATCACAGCTGTTTGTACAGCACCTTGCACAACTGGTGCTGAGTCCTGATGCAAGACAGGGCCTGTCCCCTACCTTTGTAAGGGACATCTGTCCCTGGGGCTCGTCTTTGAGCAAGGGCCCAGCTCTGCACCGCAGCCAGCAAGGTACAGTGGGACATCGGCCATCCAAGGGAGCGAGGAGCCACCCTGCCCTGCCTCCCACTGTGCTCCCAGGCTGGGCTGGAGGGGCAGCCCTGGCTGTCACCACCCCCAGCCCAGGGGTGGCTGTGGAACGCCAGCTCTGGCAGGAGGGCTGCGCGCCGGCGGGAGCCGCGGTGGAAAATCCTGCGCTAGGCTCGCCTTGATCCCCGCGCGCCCCGGGGGACGCGTTTGCCGCCAGGGCATATGTTTTCAGTTCTTGCCGAGGCCGACTTGAGAAATTTTCTCTCCCTCCCAGCTTCTCTGTTGCAAACAGCAACCGCAGGGCCGGGGCGGCACAGGATGATAAATGAGCTGCTCTGTCCGGGCGCAGCCGAGGCCCGGGAAGCTGCTCCGAGGCCGCGTCCCAGTGGGGTGCGGGGGGAATGGGGGAGCTGGGAGCTCGTGGTGCCTCCCGAGAGGGGCATGGAGGGTCGGTGTCTCAGAGCAGGGTGGGGAGGGGGGTTTGGCCCTGCTGAGCTCTGGACTTTGAATACGGCGCGTTGTTTTCTCGCCCATCTGCGGAGCAGGCGGGAGAGCATCTGTCGGCTGCGCTCGAAGGGTGGCCTGAGCTGGTGGCCACGGCTCCTGGGGGAGCTCCAGCTAGGCAACTGGGCTGAGGCATTCCCAGATCCGGTGCTGCCGCCCGGGGTCAGGGATCCCATCCGGCCCAGCGGTCCCTTTCCATCCGGGAAGAGGGGTGACACCGAGAGACCGTGTGCATCTTTAAAGAGCATCTGAGTCATGTCCACCCCGACGCGCGGCGTTCCCGCTGCCCTCGGTGCATAGAGCAGCCACCACATCAGCCCTATAAATAAATAAAATATAACGAGGCCCTGCTGTCTTCTGGAAACCCCTGAAAAAGCCCCGTGGAGCCAGTTCTCCCAAGGTATCGTATTCCCGCTTTGTGTGTTGCCTCCCACCCCCTGCTCCTTTACTACCGGAGCCATCTGCGTGGAAACTGGATCCGGGTCCCTGAAGAGCCCTCCTGCCCCTGCCCGCGCTCCAGCTGATGTCACACAATCTGTTTGATCTCAGGGCCAGTTGCTGGGGAGCACCGGACGCTGTCACCCGCAATCTGGGTGGGAGGTGACACCAAGGGTTGGTCAGCCCAAGGGTGACCCAGAAGGGGTGCCCCGAGGAGTGATGAGGAGCAGGGGACAGTGTGGCTTCTTTGCATCATCTGGGTGTGCTGGCACGTGGCTCAGGCATTCATCCTGCTGTCCCTCTGTCCCCGTGTCCTATCCAGCCACTGACCTTGCCTCTTTGGGTTTCATTCTGCACCCTCCAAGCTCAGGGAGATTTGCAAGGACAGCACCTGGGATATTGCAGTGTCTTGCCATGAACTCAAACTCCACAGCACTGCCGGGAGCAGGCTTCCTCCTAAAAAGACTGAAAAAATCCCCCTTCCAGCTCCTAATACATTTATTTAATCGGGAGAGCCGTGCCGAGCCGGTGGGCACGCTGAAGAGCCGCTGGGGTGGTTAATCAGTCAGGTTTAATTGAGGCTGGCCCTGGGCACAGTTTGCGCTTCCGCGGTGCCTATTGTCCAAGGACAGCAAAGTGCTTTCCAAGCATTAAATCTTATCGCGGGCTGCGAGGCAGGTAAGGATACACCGGGATTATTGCATGCGCCGCTGAAACGCCGCCAGCTCCGGCTGGGAACGCATCAGCTATTTACCAGTGAGTGGCAAAGCGACGCAGCATTTTAGGACCGAGCGGGAAATAGAATCTGGTATTGAACTGGAACAGCGGCAGTAGTTTGAAAGTGGGAAATAAATTACCGGGGGTGGTCGGGACACCGAGTTAATGGCTGGAAAGGGCAGGAAAGGGCCGGTGCTTTCGGTGGGATCCGTCCTGCCGGCGTGAAGCAGGACACGGTGCCTTTGGGGAGTGGGAGCCGCACAAAGCGCCGTGGTGCGGTTACGGGGTGGCGGGTGGGACACCGGTGACGAGCGCGGAGGGGACAGCGCGTGGGGGCCGGTCATAAACCCCCTCGGGGGGTGGCTTTGTAAATCGCCGCGTCCC
>VXBC01010817.1:84594-95122 GCA_013399945.1 Ploceus nigricollis
TGTGGGGCAGCCCTGCTGAGCCCCGAGAAGGAGCAGCCAGGACAGAGCTTGGCCTGCAGCGGCTGCCTGGGCAGGCTGCCAGGGGGACTGCCCTTGAACTGGCCCTTGCCATGCCTCGTGCTTCATGGCCCCGCNCTCCAAAACATGCTCAGTGTGGGGTTGGGGTTCCTTTGGAACCCACAAGCTGAGCAGGCAACAGCATCACTGCTGCTTGCCCACCATTTGCTCACTGCCTCCTTGCTCACCCTGGTTTGGCCCAGAAAGGGGGTTCCCCTTGTGACATCAGTACCCTGGTGTCCCCAGCAGTGTGGCACAGCACCCCCCTGCTGCCGTGCACCATATTTGAGGCTGATGGAGCAGGAGTGGGATGTGCTGCCGGCACACTGGCGTGTTTTATTTGATTTCCTTTCTCCCGAGCTGGCAATATTTAAATATTAATGCCTGCCTCTAATTGCTGGGTCAGAGGAGCGGGGCGGCGCGGGAGCGGGTGCAGGGGCGGCTGATTTTGTTGTCTCGGGGAGTGTTTGCCGAGGAAAAATGTTTGTGCACACACACATAATTTTACTCCCTTGGGATTTACTTGGCCTTGGGAGTGATGCAGGGGGGGAGGCTGAGCTGCGATGCCACCGGGCCATCATTTTGCAGCAGGGCACCCACCCCCCGCATCCGGGGGCCCTTCTCCCGCGCCCGCAGAGGGATTGTTAATAGCAGGGGAGAGGGGGGTGTTTTATTTTCTCTCCGGGCAGCGCGGCGTCAGATGCTTGCGTGCTCGCTTCCTGTAATAAAGCGACCGCCGGCGCGCTTGTCACCTGCTCTCTGTTGTGCTGCCAAGCGCAGACATGCCGCTTCTCGCTGCGGGCCCTGGCGTGCTCCCCGCTGCCGCCGCCGCTGCTGTGCCCGCCCCGGGCACTCGCCCCGTGCCAGCGCGGCGGTAGCAGGTGTTTGGGCAGGGTGTGATGGTGCCTGTTGCCGCACGCCCCGTGCGGGCGGGGGCCGTTTAACTGTTCCTCACCGCGGCCGTGCCCCCTTTGACTCCCTCCCTGCTTGGCACTGGGGTGTCCCACTCCAGTGGGAGCGTTGGCGCTGCTGTTCCCCAGCGTTGGGGGTGCGCGGTGGCAGAGCCAGCCCAGCTGCAGGCAGGTGGCTCCGGTTGTCCCCAGCTGTGCCGTGCAGTTGGAGGAGGGAGGTCTGTGCAGCGTGTGCCATGCAGGGGCTGTGCAAGCTGCTTGGCACTGCTGTTGCCCACCGTGCTGTGCTGTACCGTGCCATGCAGCTGGCTTGGACACCAGGCTGCTGCCCACTGTGCTGTGCAGCCACCTTGGACTGCCCACTGTGCCATGCTGTCCCTTTGCATGCACAGCCCTGGTGACAGCACCTTCCCAGTGCTGTTACAGGAATTTTTCCCCATTGGGAAATCCCTCTGCTCCCCTTTGGATCCCTCATTGGTTTGCTCCCCCCTGCAGCCGTTGGTCCTTGGCTGTGCAATCTCCTTCCTCCTGCCCGCATGGCACATGAGCCATCCTGGTTAACTGGTGTTTGCTGGGTCCTGCTCCTGTTAACCCTGGCCGAGGGAATTCTGTACCCTTGAACCTGGCAGGGAGGCTCCTTGCAAGGGGCTAACACGGGGTCTGCTCCCCACAGGCAGCCTGGAGCGTGGTAGATGTGGGGTTTAGGGATGAATTACACCCAAATATCCCCCGTGGAGGAGGCAGGCTGGGTTTTCCTCCTTCCCACCCGCATCCTGCCCCGCTCCAGCCCCGGCTCCCGGCGCTGCCTTTGTTTCCGCTGTATAACAAGATGATGGGTTAGGGTCAAGCTGCGGGTTCATAACTTGTTGGAAGACTTTGCCGAACAATAAAGGTGTCTGGCTTTATATCTGCTCGTATTTTATCCGCACCACGGCCTTTCCCCAGCGCCGGCCGGGATTTATGGCGGGGGATATTTGAACGTGTCGAGGCGAGCTGGGGAAGCCGAGGCCGACCCCCTCCCCACGCCTTTGCATTCAGTGCCTGGGCGCTGAAATATTTACCTTCCAGCTCCTCTGACAGTTCAAGCCGTCTCGTGAAGCAAAGGTTATTGAACTGCGAATGTTATGACATTACATTTTTGTGTCTGCACTTTCTAGATGCGTGATGCAGCCTGAATGATAAGTGATCTCGGGGTTAAGGGTGGGGTTTTTTTTTTTTCCTTTCTGTTCCTTTCCCTCCCTCCCTGTTCTCCTCCCTGAGCTGTCAGCTCTGCTGGCGCTTGATAACGCTCCCTTTTATTGCCCTGCCTTTGCATTCCTGCTGCTGGGCTCCCTGCAGTTGAGGTGGGTGCTGGGAAGGTGGGAGTGGGACATTTCCAGCTCAGAAGCCTGGCTGCCCTGGTGTGTGCCTCAGTTTCTCTAACCCTCATGCCATGAGTGGTGACCCATGCCAGCAGCCCCTCTTCCTGGTTGGTATTCCCAGTGTGGGGAAATGCTGCATCCTGTATCCCACCAGGACCATAGAATCACAGGATAGTTTGAGTTGGAAGTGACCTCAAAGCTCCTCTCATTCCACCCCCCTGCCATGTCCAGGGACACCTTCCACTAGTCCAGGTTGCTCCAAGCCCCATCAAACCTGGCCTTGCCATGCCGTGGGGCAGGAGGTGATGCCTGGTGCCACTGGTGCCAGTCTGTGCCATGGTGCCCATCTTGCAGCTGCATTAGTGGGATTTTGGGGTGCTGAGGTAGACAGAACTCCTGTCCGTCAGGGCTCTGAGCATCTCATCAGCTGTCCCCACTTGAGACGCAGCATGCTAGGTGGCCAAGTGGCCAGGGGGACAAGTGACAGCAGGCCTGGGCTGTCCCATACACACTAGAGGGCAGCAATAAACTGGATCAGTGGGCTGTGCTCTGTCCCTGGGGGCACCGAGGGGTCTGACCCCCCAAATTCGCCCTGGCACAGTGGGTTTGCAGCGGGGGCACACTTATTTTTCAGGGGTGCCTAAACAAAACCATTGCAGCAGGATGAGGGCCCTCCAACCACTCGGACCCGCAGTGTCATTTCATCCCAAGAGCAAAAAATTAATTAAGTCATTCCATAAATTTGGCTGTGTTTGCTGCTGGGGAATCACATCTGCAACCCCCTTTCCCCCTGGCTTTTCCCTGGGCTCCCCCTCCCTGCTCAGCTCCCTGCAGGAGTCAAGATCTCACCCTGCAGCGCCTGGAGATTTCCATGGGCTCAGGGCTGGCCGAGCATCCCGAGCATCCCAGGTTGGGGTGGCTGCCAGCACTAACAGAATCCAGCTGTGCTGGCGGGCAGGCAGGGGGGGCCATGGGGAAAAGGGGGAGAAAAAAAAGAGGTCAGGGCCCGGGAAATTAAATGTTCATAAATGTAGGCCCGAGCGCTTAAAAAGTAGGGCAGTGCCATTAAATCTCATTAAAGTTTAATACCTATCAGTGCCACTTCAGGCAGCCCTTGGACATTGCTTTAATTTGATGGGTGTTAAGGGAGAATTATCAAATAATTGTGCTGGCTGGGGACTTGCTTTTATCATGTTACATGGAAAGCTCTCCCGGCTTTGTGCCGCACATCAAAACAGCGACGGGTAGGTATTGTTCTGGGGAGGGGACGGGGGCAGCTGCAGGGGGGTCCCCTCTGTCCCCATCGCCCTCAGCGGTGGCAGGAGGGATGAGGGACACCGGATCAGGTTGTTACAGGGATTAGTTGCCCCAGTGATCAGCTTTTTCTGCCCAAATTTAACCCATCTGCCCCCAGCAGGGGTTTGCTGCCCCAGGCTGGCAGCCTTGAGGGTGGCATGGGGACAGGGAGCATCCTGCCGTTGTCCCCATGGATTCTGCTGTTATCCCTGTGGGCCCTGGCAGTGTTCCTATGGGTCCTGTCACCATCCCCGTGGGTACTGTCACCATCCCCCTGAATCCTGCCATCATTCCTGTGGGCTTTGCTGGTGTTCCCATGGCTCCTGCCATCATCCCCATGGGTCCTTTTGGTGTCACCAAGGGTCCTACCATCATTCCCATGGGTCCTGCCAGTCTCTCCATCAGTCCTCCTGGTGTTCCCACGGGTCGTGCCAGTGTCCCCATGTCCCAGCAGAGTTGTGCCACTCTTCCTGCACTCGCTACCCCAGGATGATGCCAGTGTGGGGCTGTGGGTGCTGCTAATTAATACTAATTTTTGGAGAGGCTGTGAGGTCTGTGGGGAATTGCAGATGGGAGGAGCTGGGGATTGCCAGCTCCGTGCAGAGGCGAGGACATGGGCCCATGCATTTTTTATAGAGTGCACCCGGGGTTATTTTTATTTCTTTCTATTTCCTTCCTCCTCCCCTTGCTGTAAAAGTCCCTGTTGATAAAGAATTAGTGCCAGGTCGTTAGTCCTGGTTTTTATGAGATAAACCCAAGCACAAGGTGCTGTCATGTAAACGCCGGGGCCAGGGGAGCGCGGGGACGGGGAGAGCAGAGCTGCTGCCATGAATTATTCAGCAGCTCCTGATTTCACATTATTCTCACTGATACTTTTACAACCTGTCAGTAAATAAAAAGATTCTACATTATTTATAGAAATGGACCCGAATTGGGTAGGAGAATTTACTGTTGCTATTATTAGGGGCTGCTCAGCACCGCGTTAATGAGAGCCAGGTGGTGGCAAATGATGCTTCCTGTGGGTGCAGTGTCCCCCGTGTCCTTCCGGGTGCCACCTTGCTCCCCAAGGATCACTGTGTCTCCTGTCTCTCACTGCTGGGGCTTCATGGGTTTGGGCTCTTTGAAGGGGATATCTCCTTCCTAAAGAATGTCTTCTTCCCCAGGACATCTTCTTTCCAGTGACACATCCCTGCAGGTGACGCCTGCCCTGGGACATATATGCCAGGGAGGTCACCTTCCAGAGGGATGACATCTTCCCAGGGATGTCTCCTTCCTGGGGACATCTCCTTCCCAAATATGTCTGCTTCCTGGGAACATCTTCCCCAGGACTGTGTCTTCCTGGAGACATCTTCTCAGACACATCTCCCTCCTGAGTGTCACGTCTTCCCAGGGACATCCTCTTCCTGACACTTTTCTAGAGACACCTCCCTGTGGTTGACACCTTCCCAGGGACATCCTTGCAGGGGATGTCTCCTTCCAGGAGATAATATCTTCCCAGAGACATCTTCTTCCCAGGGACAACTCCCTGTGGAAGACACCTTCCCAGCAATGTCCCCCTGCTGGGGACATCTCCTTCCCGGGATGTCTTTTTCCTGAGCACATGTTCTTCCTGAACACATCTTCTTCCCAAGGACATCTGCTTCCTGGGGTCATCTCCTTCCCAGGGACCACATTTTCTCAGGGTCATCCTCTGGCTGGGGATGTGCCCTTCCCTAGGACATCATCTTCCCTGGGACACCTTACCAGGGACATCTTTGCTGTGCATGTTTCATTCCAGGGGATGACATTTTCCCAAGGACACCTCCTTCCCAAAGACATCTGCTTCGTGGGAACATCTTCCTGAGAATGTCTCCTCCCTGGGGACCACATTTTTAGGAACATCTCCTTCCTGGTGACCACATCTTCCCAGGAACTTCTTCCCGAGGATGTCTCCTTCCCAAGTGCCAGCCCTGGGACACACATCTCTGCCAGAGGAGGATGCTTTCCAGTCACGATGCAGTTACATTTCTGTCCCCATCCAGTGAATTGTTCCCACCATCCCTCCTGGCTCTGCATCCCACCCTGTTGCAGGAACTGGAGGGGCTCCACTTCCAGCCTGTCCCCCCCTTCCCATCATTTGCCTGTCTCCGGAACAGGAGCCACCCCACCCACGCCCCCGCCAGCCCCCCGGATCCCATCTGGGCTTCCCGCATCCCTGATGTGACAGCTCCAGGGAGGTGGAAAAGCATCGCACGGGGTTGGGAAGCCCCGAGGAGGGGGGTGCTGGGCTGTGGGTAAACCAAGGCACGGTGGTGATGGAAAAACCAGGAGGAAACCCAAGCTGTAATGGTTTGTCTGCGGTGTCCTAAGGTGGCTGCTCCCAGGCTGCCGGTGACAGGTTTATTGGCAGGCAGGCCGGGCTGGAAGGATTGTGGGCTATTTACAGTGCTGGGGCCGTGACTTTGCGAGCAGACAGTTAACATAAATTCACATGATGGATCAGTTATCACTTCATTGAACTGGTGGCGGATCCATTGAAGGCTGTGCAGTAACATACTGTTTCCTGGCTCTGCGCAGCGCTGGGATACATTAAATACACTTTATTTATAGCTTACCATTGCTGCACTGTGGGCAGGAGAATGCAGCTTTTGCAACTATCATCTAATTTTATGATGAGCATTAAAGCAAGGCCTATAATTTGCACCTTTTTATTCATTAGACACTGGTGCAGCCATAAGTCAAGAATGCCCAGGGATTTAGATGCAGATCCAGAAGATAAACTATTGACAAGCCAGATGTATTTTTACATTAGTGTGCCTTTACAATAGTTTATGTTGAGAGTGGAATATAAATTGCATTATTAAATATGAACCACTCTTGTAACCGCTGCTCTTCCTGCGTCTGTGCAGGCAGGGTGGGATTCGGAACCGCAGAGCACGGAGACTTTGCCTAATGGCTCCAGGTTGGGGGGAGGATTGTTATTTTGGCTTATTTTACCCGTGGATATGCTGATGCATCAGAGCAGGGGTCTGTCTCAGCGCTGTCCCTAGGAGGAGGCATCCTGAGGGATGAAGAGATGTGGGATGTCAGAGCAAAGCCATCCCAACCACGTGCCCCCAGCAGGGACCTCGGCTCGGCCGCTGCCACCCAGCCAGCAGCGAGTTAAATCCTTTTGTTTCTGAGGCAATACAGTTTATATTATGAGCATGAATAAAAGATGGTTGTGCTAGGGGTAGCTGTCAGGATCTTCGCTGCCTATAAAGGCTTCTACTGTAGCTTGACAGTAAAAGACTGTGTTTGGGGACTGATGTGGTTTCTCAAAGGAGCTAAATAAATAAGGGACGCTTATTTTTACACCAGTAAAGGCTGCTGGAAATTTAAAGCCCTGTTTATCTCGCTGAAATCACGGTGTTTATTGTTATCTCATGGAGGGGGAATTT
The DNA here is from genome assembly GCA_013399945.1 of Ploceus nigricollis. Lineage (NCBI taxonomy): Eukaryota > Metazoa > Chordata > Aves > Passeriformes > Ploceidae > Ploceus > Ploceus nigricollis. The sequence goes on from VXBC01010817.1 coordinate 91,639, forward strand.
GCATGTTCACTAATAATTAACCCAACCCAGCATTCTCCCTCCTGTACCTGTGGCAGCCCTGCTGTTATCTGGGGGGAGGAAACGCTTGCAAATCAAATGCAAATATTGACCCTGCCTGGGCCGGGCACTGCGCTGCCATGGCCGGGTGCTGCAGTGGCAGGAGGGCAGGATGGAGGGGCTGGCTGCTAGTGTGGGACATGAGGGGCAGATGGGAGCCACCCCCATGGCCACCCCATCCTTATTTCTGCCCTGTTCTCATTGACATCCCATCCACACTGATGCCTTTCCATATTTCCACCCCACTCCCATCGCCATCCTGTCCCCATTGCCACCCTGTTGCCATTACCACTCCATCCTTATTTCCATCATATTGCCATGGCCACCCCATCCCCACTGTCACCCTCTGCTACCCCATTCCCATTGTCACCATGTTGCCACCCCATCCTTCTTTTCACCTCATACTCATTGCCTCCCATGCCCACCCCATCTTCATCGCTACCCAGCACCCATCGATATCCTGTGTCCATTCCTGTCCCCATTGCCACCCCATCCATATTTTCACTCCACCTCCATGGCCACCCCTTCCCCATTGCCACTTCATCCTTATTTCCACCCTTGTCCTATGGTCACCTCATTCCCATGACTGTGTCACCCCTATTACCACCCTATCATTATTGTCACCTCGTCCCCATTGATACTCCACCTTTATTTCCACCCTATTTCCTTCACCACCCCATCTCCATGGCCACCCCATCCTTATTTCCACCCCACCCTGTGGCCACCCCTTTGTGGCGGGCGCTAACAGGCGTCCTGTCCCGGTTGCCAGTCCCCGTGCCACCAGATGCTGCCGCTCCGTGTCACACCATCATGTCGCTAGCAGAGTGTAACGGGGAGAGCAGTCGGTGCCTTTGTTTCTCCTGCTCTCCGCACAGCTGTCACTTCCAGTGATCAGTAGAAAAATCATCACCCCACCGGATCATACATATGGAACGGTGTCTGTGCGGAATATTTATTGTAACATGTGTCGAGGCCACGCCGGTCACGAGCCCCGGGCTGGGCTCGCGCTGTGCCAGCCCTGGAAGGATGCTCCAATCCCCCGGGCTCTGCCTGCTGGGGAGGTGTGGGTGTCCCCAAAGCAGTGTCCCCACAGTGGTTGGGGGACTCGGGGCTAATTGCGCTTGGTGGCCTCAGGCTGTGCAGCATCCTCTGCCTCGCGGGGGACTGGGAAAGTGCTCCCTCTCCCAGCCTGTCCCCACCTTGTTCCCAAAGGGTGTCTTCATGCTGGGGGAGCAGCTGAGGTGCAGAGATGTGCAGAGCTGCAGCTGGTAAAGCTGCAGGGAAACAGAAGCCCGGGGGCTGCCCCTTGCTGGGGTCACCTGTGGGGTGGCCCTTGGGGTCTCCAAGGGCAGGAGGCAAAGGCGCACGGGCACCTTGGCCCCGTCAGTGTCTCTGGGAGCTCTCTCCCATCTCTGGAGCTGTCAGCTCGGCACCTTTCATGTGTGATGGGTAAACAGCGTGGCGCGCCTGCCGGGGAAGGCTGTTGGATCCCTGCTGGTGCTAAAGCGGCGTCTGGCAGGGACGGGGAACGTGCCGTCGCCTGCGCGAGGCACGGCGGACGTGACGCCCCGCTGGGGCTCCGTGCGGCTTTCCTGATGGAGAGCAGAGCCCGAGCCGCCCCGGTGTCAGGGTAAAGCCGTGCTGATGGGATCCGTGGTATTCCCTGCAGGTGTGCCACTCCCACCACCAAAAACCAGTTCCCACGTCCCCATCCCATGCGCTGGTGGCTGATGGGGACGCAGAGCCCCCCTGTGCCCCCTCTCCGTGTGTTTTCCCTCTCTGGGGTGGACAGATGCCGCGCGGGCAGGACGGGGTCACCGGGTCCCCCCAGCACATGGCTAGGGGAAGGTGTTGCCAGCGCCTTTTGGCACCCGCTGCCACACGAGCGCGCTCCTCTGACAGCTTTATCAAGCCTCCAGACTTCCCAATTCCATTGTTCCTGACATCTGTTTCGGTAAGTGATTAATTGCAATTAGTGAACGGTTTGAAAGCCTGTGGAAGAATATTCAGCAGAAAACTCGTCAAGATTAATGAGTGGTGGCAGTTGTCAGAAGGGCTGCTGCCTCGCCGGGATGCGGCGGCGGCGGGGAGGTGCGGGAGGCTGGGCGAGTGGGGTGCCCCCCTCCCCGNTTCATCCGAACGCATGAATTATCCACTAATGCGCTATTAATAAAGCGCTGTGGAGTTTCACCGAGATTAGGTCCTAAATCATGCAGAATGAATTTTAATCAGTCCAAAAGACACCGGTGCTAGCCACTCCCGGGGACCTGCGGGAAACCAGCCTGGATCCGGCTGGGATCTGCTGCCGGAGCAGCCGCGCCTGCACCTTTACCCCTGTGCCATGCTGTGCTACGTGCGGGTGGTGACAGAGCCAGGCACCTCTGTGCCTGGCACGCCGCTGCCGTGGCAGGAGGGTTGCAGGGTATGAGTTCTGTGGGCACAGCTGGCTCTCCGAATCCTTGCCAGCGGGCACAGGGGGATGGCAGCCTGTAAGGTGGCACCTGACTGTGGTGCCTGGGGTGCCAGGAGGGAGCAAGGATCATCCTCTGTGCCGCTGTGCCGTGCCCAGATTCCCAAGGGCCCCATATTTTGGGGGGTGTCACTCCTGCAGTGAGATTCCCAGGTCTCTGCAATGTGCCTTTGCTCTCTGGTTGTGCCCCCAGCTCGGTGCAAGGGACCACCCCGAGGTGCCGGGGGTTTGTGGGGGTGCCGAGCCCGGGGGTGACACACCAACAGCCCCGGGGGGAAGGGAGGGTGCGACATCTGCTCCTGCAAATTGTTTGCTTTGCCGAGGTCAGGGCGGCTCGACAGCCCCAGGTCCTGCGAGCAGATGGCTCCGGCATGTTCCCGGCCCGCTCCGCTGTGCCGCACCCATGAAATTCCCCATTAACTGGCTGTGACCGGAGGGTGGAGGGGGAGGAAGCATCCCTCACTCCTGTGTGCTCAGCCTGGGAGCACAAACAGCCTGTGTGTGTCCCCCAAGGGCGGCAGGGACTTGTCCCCTCGGCCAGGGAGGGGGATGGCTCCCATGCTTTGCATGGCCTCACTAATCCAGGGGGCTGCGGAGCAGCCAGGGCTCATCGCCCAGGGGCTGGGGGTGCACCCACGTGTGGTGGGGAGGGAGTCCCCATCCCTGCCTGCCAGCCTGTCCCTGTCCCCGTCCCATCTCTTTGATTTATTGCTCTTTTGGCGGAGGGCAGGGGTGGCGGGGTCGCCAGGGGCTGGCAGGGGTCGGGAGGTCCCGCCGCTGGCTGCCCTTTGTTGGTGTCCGGCACAATGACCCGGCGCAGGCTGTTTGCTCGGCGCGCTGGGTAATTACCGTGCCGGGGAGGATGAGGAGGTCAGGACCGATGGAGCCGCTGTGACCCGCCGCCGTCGAGGCCCTGTGTGGCAGCGGCTTGTTCTTTCCCTCTCACCACCCGCTCGG
>VXBC01010817.1:122816-137449 GCA_013399945.1 Ploceus nigricollis
CTCTGCAGCCCCCTGCCCCTCTCTGCAGTCCCCCTGCCCTGCCCCTGCCCCTCCAGGACCTGCCCCATGCAAGATCCAGCCTGCGTGAAACTCTAATCTCCAATTTTATTCGCTCGGCTCCAGCCGATTTGCATAATCCACATAATCACCCTGGTTTTAATTGCCTACAACTCTGCAGAAAGATCATGTGGTTAAGTGGTAAATCATAATTAGATAAATAATTGGCTTGGCCGCAGCAAGCTGCTTTGTTATACCTGCCATCTGCTGGGCAAGGGATCCTGCGCCCAAAACAATGCGCTGCTGCTGCTACACGCCTGCGCCAGCCTGGGGACGTGGGGACAAGGGGCACGGGCATGTGGGCATGGCAGGGCAGCCTGGGTGTGCCAGGCATTGCCCTCTCCCGGGCTGTGCCGTGGCTGGTGGCACCGTGTGAGTTTTGGCAGTACCGTGTGGTGCCTGGCTCTGACCCAGGTGTTGCCCAACGGCTCTGTGGAATGCCCGGTGCCCTGTGGCATCTGGGAATGCCCAGCAGCACTGTGGAATGCCCAGCAGCACTGTGGAATGCCCAATGGCACTGGGGAGTGCCCAGTGACACCATTTAATACCACTGTGCAGTGCCTGGCAGCACCCAACAATGCCTGGCAGGGCCATTAGGTGCCCATCAGGGCAGTGCCCAGCTCCCTCTCAGACCATGCCCAGCATCCCAGTGCAATTCCCAAATCTCCTCCAGGCAATTCCCAGCATGCCAGTGCAATGCCCAGTCTCTCCCAGGCAAATCCCAGCATCCCAATGTAATTCCCCAATCTCCTCCAGGCAATTCCCAGCATCCCAGTGCAGTGTCCAGTCTCTCTCAGGCAATGCCTGGCAGCCCTGTGAAGTGCCCAGTGCCCCACAAAGCCACTGAGCCCCAGAAGACACCAGAGTGAAGGGGTGAGGGCTGTACCCCATTTCCCCCAAAGCAGAGGGATGCTCAGCAGACAGCTGGCACTTGGATCTGGGCGTCAGGAGCCAAGAGGAGCTGCCAGCCCAACCTTGAAGCTTGCAGAGGGGAGTTCAGGGCCCAGCAGCACCCTTGGGGCTTGATTTTCCAAGCTCCCAGCTTCAAAACAGGGCAGAAACAGGGGAGAAAGTTGCTTTAAAGTAAATCCTTCCCTGGCTCGATTTCGTGAGGGCTGAAAAGGCTCCCAGGGCTGCTTGGCTGGGCACGGGAAGGTTGGGAAGGGAGAGAAACCACCCGGCATCGCTCCATCCCCAGCGCTGCGCCCTCCAAATGAGCTCTTATTAGTTTGCTTGTTGTCGTTTGCCAGATCAATGGTCCATGGAGGAGTGATCGATGGAGGCCTGGCTGGATAATAGTGCCGGGTGCTCTGTGCCGTGCCAGGCTCCACGGGGAGCCCCAAATCCCACCCAAGGTGCTCCTCACCATGGGGAACCCATCCAGGCCTCTCCAAGGGGATGGGCGGTGTTCCCAGGATGGGCCCTGGGTTCTACCATGGGCACCCTGAAATCGGACAGAGGCTGCACCTGCATCTCTCTGCACCTGGGGACTCTTGAGGACACCAAGCCCGGCCACCTCCTCTCGTTTCAGCTGTGTGCTGGGAAGTGGGCAGGGAGGGCAAGAGCACAGGCTCGGATTGATCAATTAATTAATTAATGGAGCATGTTGGAGGTGCGGCGGCAGAGCTGCTCTAATGAGGGGTGGAAAACGTGCGGCGGCTCGGCGGGGCATCACCGGGAGAGGAGCTGGTCACCTCTGCCTGTCCCCTGCCCGAGGGGGTGACAGGGTGTGTGACAGGGCGACAACGGGCACGCACTGGCCCTGGCCCCCTGCCCTCCCTGCTGGGGCTCTGCCCGCTGCGTTCAGGCAGAGGGAAGGGGGGCTGACAATGCGAGGCCATTAGCATTGAAAATCCATGCAGAGCAGCTGTTCCTGCTTGGAGCGTGCAGCTGGATGCGGCTCCGGAGCGGGAGCAGAGGCGCTGAGAGAGGGGGGAAAGGCTGAGGGGGGACCTCATCACCCCAAATCCCTTGGGGGACCATCAGCAGTGAGCGTGGTGGAGCCTTCCAGAGGGCTGGGCCAAGTGGGCTCCGTCCCAGCTGCGGTGCTGCGGGGTGGGTGCGGATCCATCCCGGGGGAGGAGGATGCAGGATGCTCGTCTCTCCCCACTCCCTCGGCTTCCCGCCGCACTGGGTTTTTTTCCGCTCCATTTGCCAGGGGCTGGAGCTGCTGCCTGATCGTATTTGGTAATAAATTATTAGTTCCAGCACTTGGGAGCCCGGCAGCTCAAAATAGCTGCTGTAAGAGCGGGCGGCTGGTGCAGGTCGAGTTCAATGGCAATCTGCTCCCAAGGGCACTCCACGCTCATTAGAGGCCTTTCAAGGCGCTGGGAAGGGGGCAATCGGGAGCCAAGGTGCTAAACCTGCCCACTTCCCGTTTCCCGACAGCGGTACCCCGTGCCCAGGGATTTCAGGGCGCCGGGAGCCCGTCCCTGCCCCTCGCTGCCCGCTCCTGCCTGCCCGCAGCGGCTGCCAAGGGGTTTTATTTGTCTCCAACCCCACCAGGCAGCCAGACTGGTTCTGCTCTCGCTGCCGGAGGAGGCTCCCGCTGCCAAAAAACCCGCCAGCATCATCAGGAGCAGATGGAGAGAACATGGCACGCTCCCAGCTCCCGGCTCCCAGCCCTGAGCCGGGGATGCGGGGGCTCGGGGGGGCGGCAGCGCCGCTCCAGGAGTCGGGGCTGCGGGGTCCTGTGCCGCCGGAGATGCCAGCCCCGTGGCGGGTGCCGTGTGTGGCGCTGCGGGAAGGAGCGGGGAGCGTGGCAGTGACCCTGCCATCCCCGCTCCTCCTCCTCTGCCTGCTCCCGCGGGCAGGCAGCCAGCGGGCACCGGGAATGCCAGACACTCCCTGTACTGCTGTGCCCGGGCACATGCTGTGGGAGGGACGGGGACAGGGTGACACATCGCCTGCTCCCCAGCCTCCCCCTTGTGGCCTCAGCGGGGGACCCGCGTGTCCTGTGGCCCCCGCAGCCCCCCTGCCTTGGTGTGCGTGGGGTTTCAGGCGTCATTTTCCCAGGGAGGAGTACATGGGAGTGCCAGCCCTGTGCCCACACAGGGCTGGGGACAGTGGAGGGACAGCCTGTCCCGTTTTGGGGTTCATCTCCCCGCCCGGGTGAGGCAACGGCTGCCATGACCCCGGGCTGCTCCAGGCACCAAACTTGACCTGTTTTTCCACACAGGATCTGCCTGCTGAGAGAAGCAGCCGGGGAGGGGCAGAGCTGGGGGGGCCCCACCTCACCGTGGGGCGTCACGGCGTCCCCAGCCACCCGCAGGGGTGAGTGGCACCCACGCCGTGCTGGCGATGGGATGCCGGAGGGATGGGGGGGACGCAGCGTGGCAGCCCCACATCCCATCCCATCTCCCATCCCGTCCCCGTGTGGATGCTCCCGCCCAGCCAGCTCTCCGTGCCTCAGTTTCCCCAGCTGGCAGCTGTCCCGCAGAGCAGCCCAGGGACGCCCGGACAGACGGACGCCAGCGCCGGCGGGGCACGGCGGGTGAGCGGCGCTGCTCGGCCCCAGCCGGGGCGGAGGCGCCGATTTTATCACCGGGAGGGAGCGGCAGAACTGGTTTGGAGCGCGGCTGGGGCAGCGGCACAGCTCAGCCCCGGGGGCTCCCCGCACGCTGCCCCAGCCACTGGCCCGCTCCCGGCTGCCCTGTGCTCGCCTGGCAAATCCCACCGGGATCAGGAGCTGGCCGGGAGGCGTTTGGGGCCGTGGGGATCAGCTGAGCATCACACGGGTGATGCCCTGCCGCCAGCCCCGTGCCCGTGTGCCAGCCTGCTGATCCCTGCTGATGGTTGGAAAAGCATCTCCAGACCTGGATCGGGGCTGGAAGTGGGGGTTTTGTTGGGGTTAATAGGTGGGAAGGAACTGGGAGGCACTGGGAAATGTTTGGGGCTGTGTCTGGAAGCTGTGGGACAGTGCTGGGAGGATGCAGGGCTGTGCCAAGGGGATGCCAGGCAGTGCCTGGGGATGCAGGATTGTGCCTGGTGGATGTGGGGCAGTGCTGGGAGGATGCAGGGCTGTGCCAAGGGGATGCCAGGCAGTGTCCAGGGAATGTGGGGCAGTGCCTGGTGGATGTGGGGCAGTGCTCAGGGGATGCACGGGAGCTGCAGGCTGTGCCTGGAGTGCCATGTCCCCTTCGGATGGCGCGTGGGCGCCTGGTGCTGCAGGCAGATCCCGGTGCCTCTCTCTCGGGGGGGCACCGAGCCCCCACCCGGGGCTGGAGCAGAGCCCGGGGGTGCCAGCACAGAGCCCGGGGGTGCCGGGGCCGGGCTGGCGTGGCGGGTTGGCTTTCCCAGCTGTTCTGGTAATGAATTTACATGAGCCGAGCGTGTCGACAAGGCGGCAGTCAATGGCTGAGAGCACCGGAGTTAATAAATGCTTGTATAATGAGGGCAGAGGGGAGCGCGCCGCTGCGCCGGCCGCCTCTCCTGGGGCCGGGGGGCAAAGATTAATCAACGCTGAGTGCCCCCCGTGCCCCCCCGGCTCCCGCGGCTCCCTGGCCATCCGCTGCCACGGGATGCTCCGGGGATGCTCCATCCACCCTCTGCAGTGGATGCTCCAGGTGTTCAGTGCCTCGAGCTGCCTCCAGGCCTGCTGGGAGATGGGGGCTGCCCCACGACCCCCGCCTCCCCGTCCTCCTGCCCACCTGGGAGCCGGGCTAATTTTAGGCTGGTGTTAATGAAGCTGCTGGGTGAAGTCTATTTTAAGGGCCCTGACATCAGCAGTTGCTGTTTTGGGAGGTGGAGAGCCCTGGAGCAATTGGTGTGACAGCTGGGGGGGGTCGGGAAGGGCTGCACCCTCCTGCTCAGCACCTGAGCCTCACTTTTGGGGTCACTGTGCCCTTTAGGACCTCGGTGCTTTGGGGTGCAATGGTGGGGATTTGGGGCATGAGGATTTGAAGGGGCAGTGTGGGGAGCTGGAGGTGCAGTGGTGGGGATTTAGGGATGCAATATTGGGGTTTTGGGGGGTGCAGTGGTGGGGATTTAAGGGTGCAGTTCTGTGGATCCAGGGATGTGTTATTGGGGTTTTGAGGGTGCAGTGCTGAATACCCAGGGATGAAATACTGTTAATCCAGGGATGCAGCAGTGGGAATTTGGGGGTGCAGTGCTGGGAATGCTCGGATGCAATATTGCGGATTTAGGGGTGCAGTGGTGGGGATTTGAGTGTGCAGTGGCTGGATTTGGGGTGCAATAGTGGCAATAAGAGGTGCAGCAGTGGTGCTTTGGGTTTTGGCAGCACCATGCGAGTCGGGGGACTGCTCCTCTCCCCACCACCTGCATCAGGATGCTGAAGTCCCCCAAAACACCCTGTCCATTCCTGCAGAGCTCTGCTGAGCCCTGCTGCTCCATTATCCTGGGGTTCAGTGTGACTGTGGAATGCTGGGACACGCTTCCCCCCCATTGCCTGAACTCGGGGTGCATTTTGGGGCAGGATGGTGAACTAGAGGAAAGGAGCTGGTGCTCCCACCTCCTGGGGGAAATTGAGGCTCCTGTCTCCACGTGTCTAACCCCCTCTCTCTGTTCACAGGCATGAGCCATGAGCCGAAGTCGCCGTCCCTAGGAATGCTCTCCACGGCCACCCGCACCACCGCCACCGTGAGCCCGCTGACCCCGTCCCCCCTGAACGGCTCCATCGTCCCCAATGGCAGCCCCGCCGCCAGCAGCACTTTGTCCGTCCAGGCAGCACCTTCCTCCAGCTTCGCCGCCGCTCTGCGCAAGCTCGCCAAGCAAGCCGAGGAGCCCAGAGGTGGGGACAGGGACAGGGACACGACAGGGATGCAAGGTGGTGACAAACGCTGGTGCCTTTCCCAGGAGCTGGAGCCGGTGTTTTCCTGCCATTTCCCAACTAATGCCTTTTCCTGGCGTCATGTCTCAAGGGGGCAGTTTGGGAATTCAATTCATCCGCAGTAATCCGAGTGCTGCGTCGCTCACTGTAGCCTGGGAGAGCACAGCATGGCAGGGACCAGCCCTGCTCCCTCCCACCACGCTGCTTTTTCCAGAGGTTCCCCAAATTTGCTGCTTCCCTGGCCAAATTTCCCAACTGAACAGCCCCAGCCCTTGTTTGCTCACATGCTCCATCACACCCCCCCTCTCTGTTTGCATGTGGATGCTGGGTGTGAGCTGCTCCTGGAGCACCCCGAGGTTCCCTCTGCCGTGGGGAGCATGTCTCATGGGAATTGCTAGGGCTTCCACACCTGGATGAGGAGGCAGCCAGTCCTCAGGCTGGGAAGTGTTTCAGGAGACTGCTGGTATCATCAGTTTGGGATGAAATAGTCTCTATCCCTGCTGTTTGCATCAGTGGTTGCTCCCCTTGGATCATTGCCCACTGCCTGGGCACTTTGATCCCTGCAAAAGGCACCCAACCCCTTTGCAAGATGTTTTTTGCAAAGTCTTTTTGGAAGACCCTATTTAGAAGGCCCCTTTGGCACAATCCTTTTCCCAAGACCCCTTTTGCAAGGCTTTTTTTGGAAAATCCCTTTTGCAAGCACCATCTACAAGACTCTCCTTGCAGCCCAAAAATCTCTGGCACAGCCATGACCTGAAGCATCAGCTGCTCCTAAGGACACGTGTGGGGATACCAGGTCCCTGTAACTCTGAGGGATCCAGGTCTTGTTGTGGTGCTGCATCCTCACTGGAAGCTCCTGGTTTTTCCCAGCTGCTTCCTCTGGATCCCATCTGCTTCCTTTGGAGCGATTGATTGAGTTTGGGGAATTATTTTGCTTTTTTTCCCCCTCGCACCCCACAGCTTGTGCCCTCCCTGTGCTGCTCGGCCTGTCCCAAGGGACATCAGCAGGTTTGGACATGGATTTTGTGGCACTGGAGAGAAGCAGCCACATTCCCTTTGGATTTCCCCTTAACACCTGCATAGTTTGTTTGCAAAATCCCCTCCCTTGCCCATTTGGGTGCCTCAAGTGGCCCATCCCAGAGGTTTTTGATCCCTGTGGGTTTGGGTGTGTTTTGGGAAGGAGGTTTTTCTCCTTGCTGTGGTTTTTAGCACCAGGAAACTAATTGCTTTTCCCTGAAATCGTCACCCACTTCCCACAACGGGAGATGCTCACTCCACTTCCCTTCCCACCCTGGGAGATGCTCTGCTGTGGCAGATGCTGGATCCATGCAGGATCACTGGTTTTTTTTCCAGCTTTATGGGCTCACAGGTGTGCTGGCACATCCCTAGGGACATCCTGCTGCTCCACAGCATCCCAAACTGTCAAGGCTCATCCTGACTGACCCCTTCCCAGCAAAGCCCCACAAAGCCACCGCCTGCCTGGGGGCTGCTGCCTCTTGTCCTGCCCGGGGCTGTCCGCAGGGCGGGTTTTATTCCACCCCTCCTTCCCTTCTTTTTTCCCAGTTCTCCGTCAGGGTCTCAGCTGTTAATTACATTTGCCTGTCAGCCCGGGCTGCTAATCTGCTATCGCCGAGCGGGAAGCGGGAGGTCAGAAAACAAAGGTGACACCATCACACTGTGCCTCTTGTCATCTCCAATCCAGATTAGTTTCATTGACTAACTCCTGGCTGAATACCACCAGTTAATTATAACGATCACAAACCCTCCCGTTTAAAGCCACACAGCGAGAATTAAGGTTCTGAAGTAAGACTTTAGCTTCATTAATTGCCGGGCTCATTGTGATGGTATTGATTGTTAACGCTATCGCGTGGTGAGTAATGGCTTCCCAGCTCAGAGGGGATTAGGCTGCTAATTGTTGTTGGCCTTGCGCTGACAAGATAGACTTCAGTGGGTGTCAAATCGGCCTCCTTTGTCGGGGACAGCCTTTCTCCTTCCCCCAGCCTTGCTGCTCTTCAAATGAAAGCGATTCGGAGCGACTCGGGAATAATTAATCAGGGAGGGCGGCCGGCAGCGGGATGCTCCGCTTGGCCTCTGCTCTGCTGAGCATCCTTCCCACAGAGCGTCCTTCTGGAGCATCCTTCCCACCCTGCAGCCCTCCTGCTGCCCGGGGATGCTCCTGCTTCCCCCGGCATTCCCAGCCCCCTGGCTCCCTCCTGCTGTTGTGTGGCCTGAGGACAGGGTGAGGGGATGAGGTGGGGAGCAGGGTGAGGAGCTGCTGGCACGCTCTGGGAGTGGCTGCCGTGCCCACAGGACACACTCAGGGGAGTGGCCTTGCACACTGGGAAGGTGACAGACACCCTGCATGCTCAAGCCTCTCTCTGTGCCCTGCTCACTGCCTGGGAGCATCGCTGCCACCTCATCCTGTGACCACAGCCCACTCCTCACTCTCCAGAAGCTGATCCCTGCTGGCAATTCCCTGTTGGAATGTCCCTCTGACCCAGACTGTGGGATGGAGGGAGCAGAGTTTGGGGGTTCAGAGCCCCCCAGGCTGCCCAGATGGGTTTGAGGAATGGGAAGTGTTCCGTGGAGCAGACACCAGGCTCTCTGTGCCCCGGTTAATGTGGAATTTGTATTTCTCTGCTTTTCCTGTTCTCCACTTTCAGTCCATTTTTATTTTCCCTGTGGAAATATGGCCAATATCCCTGGGGTTGGGATAAGTTAAAGTACAGATGTATTATGCAAATGAAACCAAAGCTTTGCCCAAGGGTTTCAGGGAGTCACTCCTTCATCCCAGTGTCTCCAGAGGCCCTGGCCTGTCCATGACAGCTCCTGCAGCTGGATTGAGGAGTCTCTGGGTTTGCCTTGGGAAGATGTGGCTGTCTGGGGCCAGCATCACATCGGTGTCACTTGTGCCAAGGGGCTCTGTGGGACTGGGGGTTTGCCAGTCCCTGCTAGGTGGGAGCAAGAGGCTGCCCCATCCCACCGTGCTGGGTGGAGCCTTTAGCACCACTGGGAGCTTCTGGATGGGAGAATGGGGGACCTCCTCCAGTTTGGGAGTCTGGCATGATGCTGAACACCCTTAGTGCATCCCAGTGCCCCACCCCTGCTCCCTGCAGTGAGGCATCCTGTCAGGAATTGCTCCAGCTCCTTCAGAGCGTGGTTTCATCCAGTTAACTGCCGTTCTCCTGACTTATTTCAATTTCTGATTGAATTCCAGGGTCCTCACTGAGCAGCGAGTCGTCCCCGGTGTCCTCACCAGCCACCAACCACAGCTCCCCTGCCAGCACGCCCAAGCGTGGCCCCATGGGCCCCATCATTGTGCCCCCGGGGGGGCACAGCGTGCCCAGCACGCCGCCCGTCGTCACCATCGCCCCCACCAAGACGGTCAACGGGGTCTGGAGGAGCGAGGGCAGACAGGTATGGCTGTGTTTGGGGGCTGCCCAGCCCCCTCGAAGGATGGAGGGTATGGGATACTGTGCATGGCTCCCAAGGGATCACTGGGCTGCCCACATTTGGTCCCTTCCCCTCCCTGCTGTGTCCCCGAGCTGGCGTTGTCACCGGGGCTGCCATCGTCCCCCTGCTGCCATCATCCCCGGGCTGCCATCCGGAGGGGAGGGCAAGGAAGGAGGAGGAGGAGAGGGGGGCAGAGCAGCTAATTAAGAAGCATCGTTAGTGGTTCTCCTCTCCTCCGCATGCTACAAGCAGATTCCCGGGGGGATTATGCCACTTGGAAAGACTAATTAAACACAAAGCGAGAGGCAGGGTAGGGGATGAGAAACGCCGGGGGCGAGAGGGGGGGAAATAAATGGAACCGTGATCCCTGGGAGCTTGGAGGGGTGTGGGGGGTGTTGGGGTGCTCCCCAGCCCCGTGTCCCCTCCGTGTCCCCCCCGGTGTGGGGGTTAACCGGGTGTGGTGATGTCTGGCAGAGCCATGCTCGCAGCGTGGTGCCCGAGCCGGGAGGTAATTAGAGCAGAGCCTGGCATGCACAGGGAGCTCCGTGCAGGCAGTCTTTGTGGTGACCTTGGGGCTGGCCCTGCCCTGGAGGGGTGGAATGGGGTGGGGAGGGATGCACAGGGTGGGGAATGCCCTGGGTGCCACCATCCTCCTCCTCCTGAGCTGCTAAATGGAGAAGGTGTGATGAAAAATAATAATTTTTAAACCAAAACTTGGGGGTCAGATCCTGTGGGGTGTCTTGTCACCCTAAGTTGTTCCCCCTTGCTAGGGGTCCCTCGCCAGCTGGAGGGAGTGACCTTCATGCTGACACCAGGGGTGGAAGCTGATGGAAAGCAGCTGAGGCCCTGCAGGAGGGTGCTGATGCCGGGGGGTGCCGGGGGGATTGTGGGCTGACCCCTGGGTTATGGCCCTTATCAAAGGCCGCCTGGATTTCCCCCGGCCGTGTCACTCCTCCCCGGATGATTAATAGCTCAGGAGAACAAAGCAGCCATAAATCTCCAGGCAGGTAATGGGTGTCTTGCCCTCAGCTCTGCCCTGGCTTCAGCACCTCCTTTCCCACTGGGGGCCCCCAGTGCAGCCTCCCAGACCCTCCCACGCCTCCAGCTGCCTTTCCAAAGCCTGGATCCAGGAGATGCCCTGGTGGATGAATCCTTCCCTGGGTGCTGGTGCCAGTCAGGGCATGCTGGGGACCTACTGAGGGTCTTGGGGTGGGGCCACAGCAGGGATTCCCCGTCCCCTGCTGTCCCCTAATGCCCATCTTGGCTTTCCTGCCCCTTTGCCTTGCAGCAGGAAGCAGGGTCACGAGGCAGCAGCAGCAGCGCCGGCCGCGAGCGCCTCATCTCGGAGCCCCCCCTGACGCAGGAGAAGGCAGGGGGTCCCACTGTCCCCTCCCACCTCTTGGGGACACCCTACTCCTTCGGGCTGCCCCCCAGCTCCGTGGTCCAGGACTCCCGCTTCCCTCCTCTCAAGTGAGTCTGCTCGGAACGGACGGGAGCGGTTGCAGGATGAGGGTGTCCCCCTCGAGCTCCGGTCCCACCTGGGGGAGGTGACATCTCCCCAGGGCGACAGGGAGGGATGGTGACCATCTCCTTGCCCCGCAGCCTGCAGCGGCCGGTTCACCACGTGGTGCCTCCCAGCGCGGTGACCGAGGATTACCTGCGGAGCTTCCGTCCCTACCACACGGCCGAGGATCTCCGCATGTCCTCCCTGCCGCCCCTCGGCCTCGACCCGGCCACTGCCGCCGCCTACTCCCACCCCAGCTACCTGACACATCACCCCTTCCCTCATCCTGCCTTCAGGTGGGCACCTCCGAGCCTTGGGATCCCTGGGAGATACCACTGGATGAGCTTTGGGGCGTTGGGAGGTGGGAGCATGATCCACTGGGGGCATTTTGGGGCTCTCCATCCCTTTCTCCCAGTAGAAGGCAGCCCCCATCTGGCTCCTGGGAGGGGAATTGGGGGGTTCTTTGCCTGTCTGAGCATCCCTGTCTCCCCAGGATGGATGAGTCGTACTGCCTGTCGGCACTGAGGTCCCCCTTCTACCCGCTGCCAGCGCCAGGCTCGCTGCCACCCCTGCACCCCTCGGCCATGCACCTGCACCTCTCGGGGGTCCGGTACCCCCCCGAGCTCTCCCACTCCTCCCTCTCCGCCCTGCAGTCCGAGCGCATCTCCAGCCTCGCCGCCGAGAGGTACAGGATGGTGGGGGGGTGGAAGGGGGGCTCCAAAGGATGCTGGCAGAGGACCAGGGGTGGTTTTGGGATGCTCTAGGAATGCTGGCAAGTGACTAGGGATTTGGGGGTGCTGCAGAGGATGCTGGCAGGTGCCCAGGAATTGTTTGGGGGTTCTCTGGAGTTTCAAGGGTGTTCCAGGGGATGCTGACAGGCATCTGGGGTTTATTTTAGGGGTGCTCCGAGGTGGATGTTTGGGGTTGGTGCTTTTGTGTTTGGTTTTTCTCTGCAGGCTGCAGATGGACGAGGAGCTGCGGCAGAGGGAGCGGGAGCGGGAGAAGGAGCGGGAGCGAGAAGCCGACCGGGAGCGGGAGAAGGAGCGCGAGCGGGAGCGGGAGCGCGAGAAGGAGCTGGAGCGTGAGCGGGAAAAGGAGCGGGAACGGGAGCTGGAGAGGCAGCGGGAGCGTGCCCGGGAGAAGGAGCTGAGCATGGTGAAAGCCATGGAGGGGCCCTTCCTCCCCGTGGCGGAGCTGCACGCGCTGCGGGGGCACCCGGCCGAGGAACGGGGCAAGCCGGTGGAGCCGCTGGCACCCAGCAGAGCAGGTAATGCCCGCCTTCCAGAGCTTGCCTTAGTCCCCTGTCCCCTCCAGATGGCAAAGCCGAGGGGGTCGGTGGCCCCGGGAGGTGGCTGGGGACGGGGATGGGCTGTCCTGGCTGCCAGATTGCTTTGCCAGGAGCCCAGCTGCAGCAGCTCGGAGCGGCGGCGCGGTGCTGTGCCATCTGACTCGGGCCAGGCTGGCACCGTGCCCAGTGCATGCCAGGCAGCTGGGCTGGCAGAGCCCCCTGAGCTGAGCTCTGACCGGTGGCTGCCCCACAGCTCCGGGTGCCTCCTGCCCACGGGGATGCTCACCCCAAAATACCCCCCCTCTTCCACACCCTGACTCTCCATCACCCCTTTTCCACCGCAGACAAACTCAAGGACTCGGTGCTGCCCACGCCGAAGCCCATCCAGCACCCTCTGCACCCACCACCGGGCTCCCACCACCCTGTGCCCAGCCTCATCCCCAACCACAGCGTGTTCCCTCTGCCCGGGAGCAGCACGGCCACGGCGCTGCTCATCCGCACCAACGAGGAGGAGAAGTGGCTGGCCCGGCAGCGCCGGCTGCGCCAGGAGAAGGAGGATCGGCAATCCCAAGTCTCGGAGTTCCGGCAGCAAGTGCTGGAGCAGCACCTGGACATAGGGCGTGCCCCGAGCCAAGCTGAGCCCGAGCACAGGCCCGAGCACCCCAGGTAGGGATGCTGCCAGCCCCGCTCCAGGGATGGAGCTTTCCCCTAAAACTGAGCTGTGCTTTCCCATGTCATTGCTGTCCTTGCTGGAATATCTGTATCTTAAGCTGGAGAGGGACTTTGGACAAGGGAAAGGAGTGATAGGACAGGGGGAATGTCTTTATATAGAAAGAGGGCAGGGTTATATGGGATATTGGGAAGACATTCTTTGCTGTGAGGGTGGGGAGGCCCTGGCACAGGTTGTCCAGAGAAGCTGTGGCTGCGCCTGGATCCCTGGAAGTGTCCAAAGCCAGGCTGGACAGGGCTTGGAGCAATCTGGTCTTGTGGAAGGTGTCCCTGTCCATGGCGGGGGGTGGAATAGGATGATCTTTAATGATGCCATGATATGATGATTTAAAGGATTTTCCCCCCAACCTGTGGCTGTGCCCATCCCATTACCCAGCTCTGCCCCTATCAGGCATCCACCACCCCTCGGCCGTGCCCCTCACACATCCCACGAGCCGAAGCCACAGTGCCTGGCCAGTGCCAGCAGGTTCCTGCCACACGGTGCCAGCCAGGCCGGCTGTGCTGGCAGCGCCAGGCGTTCCCGGTGCCCGACATCTGCGCGGCGGCAGGCGCCGAGCCCGGGAGGTGGCCGGGGGCCAGCGGCGAGTGGCCAGGTGCTGCCCAGCCACCAGCACCGCTAATTGCAGCTCTCCCCTCCCAAGCAGTGGGGCTGGGCAGTGAATATCTTGTTTGGGGGGCACCTGCGCCGAGCCTGGGCAGTTTGGGGGCAGCAGAGCGTGCCCACGCCCCCGGATTGATTGACAGGGCCTTGCTCGCCCCCGTGGCTGAGCACTTAAGCGGTGCAGGCTCATCCAGCCAGCTCTGCCGCCTGCTCCCTTTGTTATTTTTGGGTATCCAGGGGATTAGTGCGGCTCATCGAGGATAATAAGGAGCGGATCATGGGGCGGCACAAAGGCGAGCGCCCGCCGCAGGCTCCCTTCCCCATCCGCTCCTCCCACCCCAAACCAGAGAGGAGACAGCAAGGTCACCCCCAGACACCTGCAGCCAGGGATATTCCATCCCCATCCTTTTCCTGCATCCAGCGGGGCGGGAGAGGGATGGATCCCGGGGGGGCAGGCAGTGCTCCCCGCTGGTGGTGACACCATGGCAGCGCTGAGCTGAACTCGCTGCTCCGTGCGCGGAGCTCCGGGGCGCTGGAGCGGAAAAGTGTTAAATGCACAGCTTGGGCACATGAAATATTTATCCTGCAAACGGGCTGGCTCCGGCTCCTGCTGTCAGAGGAGGGCTGCGCCAGGGTGCTGCCCTCGCCACGGGGCTGTGGCAGGACTGGTGGCTCGCTTGTCCCCACGCAGGGGTCAGGGCTGGGGTCTCCAGCCCAGTGCACCTGGGATTCAGCCACATCCATTCTCAACCTGCCCATGCACAGCCTTAACTCTGCCCCCATCCCTCAGGTTTGTGGCATGAAGGGGACAAGTGTGGCAGCCCCACGTGCACAACCCCCTCTGGGTGTTCCTAACGGGCGCGTTTCTCCCCAAAATCCCCCGGGGCTGGAGCGCTGCCAGGTCTCTGGTGGCAGTGCCAGCTCCTCACCTCTCTGGTGCTCTCCTCTCCCCGCAGGTTGGGATCGAGCCGCCACNCCCCCTTCCTAGCTGAGCTGGAAAAGTCCACTCAGAGCATCCTGAGCCAGCAGAGAGCCCCGGCCACCCCGTTCCCCGAGGCCACCAAGCCCAGCTCGCCCTACCGGCCCCCCCAGCCCCGCGCCCAGGACCCCATGTACATCTACGACGAGTTCGTGCAGCAGCACCGCAGGCTGGTCAGCAAACTGGACCTGGAGGAGCGGCGGCGGCGGGAGGCCCGAGAGAAAGGTGAGGGAC
>VXBC01010818.1:0-55817 GCA_013399945.1 Ploceus nigricollis
GCGTCACGTCGTCGCTGGCCATGCTCTCCGACTCCTTCCACATGCTCTCCGACGTGATGGCCTTGGTCGTGGCGCTGGTGGCCGTGCGCTTCGCCCAGCGCACCCGCGCCACCAAGAAGAACACGTTCGGGTGGGTGCGGGCCGAGGTGATGGGCGCCCTCGTCAACGCCGTGTTCCTCACCGCCCTCTGCTTCACCATCCTGCTGGAGGCCATCGAGCGCTTCACGGAGCCCCACGAGATCCAGCAGCCTCTGGTGGTCATCGCCGTGGGGGTGGCGGGGCTCATCATCAACCTCCTGGGGCTCTGCCTCTTCAACCACCACGGCGTCGGGGGCCACGGGCACGCCCACGGGCACGGGCACTCGCACGGCGGCCGGCAGCAGCACCCCCGCGGCGGCCCCAAGCCCGAGCAGCCGCCCGGGGACGGGGAGGCTGCACTGCACCGCGACGAGACCAGCACCTTGGTGGAGAACTGCAGCAGCTCCAACGGAGTCAGCCAGGAGAAGCTGGGTAAGCCCCGCGGGGAAGCGCCGCTGCCCCATCCACGCGTAGAAAAGCGGGAGGGGTCCTTTTCCCTAGAGTAGGGCGGTGGCCGTCCTGGTCCCACCTGGTGCGGGGTCTGTCAGGACTCGGTGAGGACCATCTGTCCCCACTCCTGGGAAAGGGGCGAGAAACTTTCTTAGCAGCTCTTGGGGCACATGGCTGTCGCACCTCTTCCTCACGCCTTTCCTTCGGATGCCCTAAGCTGCATGTTTGTCTTGCAGACAGGTCAGAGTGTAAAAGGGTCTTAGGATAAAGCAGTTTGCCCTGGGAAAAAAGTTGGTTCTGCAAGGGAAGGCACATGACAAGCGTTTCTTGCCTGGCGACACGAGCTGTCACAAGACGCTCTCCTAATGCCATCCGAACTGGCTGCACATCAAATGGAGCGCGGCTCAGTGCCTTGGTCCCGGCAGCTGGATTGCTCCCTTGGGTCAGTTATCAGCTACCTGGGAAGCTACTCTCCATCTAAACGAAACATACCGAAGTGTATTCCACTGGAATAGCGTTGTGTTTCTTCATAGCATCGGTATTAATAGGAAGAAGTCTTGGAAATTGCCAGTCAGAACTGTGGAAGCCGGAATGTGGAGCATGCTGGTGTCAGGGCACATGTGTGGTGTCTTGGAATAATTTTTGTTTAGCTTTCTAAAGCATGCGCCTTCCCACTGACCTGCACACAGGCATACGTTTAAAATCTTCCCTTCCTGATTGTGGTTAAACTGTTTCATGGGTAGGAATTTCTTGGGTTATTTTTTAGTGGATCCAGAAGCCTGGATAGTTGATTTTGAAGCTGCTTGGTCGAAGGCAAGTGTTGCATGCTAGCGGAGTGAAAGGTGTGTGTGGTTGCCGCTTCTCTGTTCCTAGGGCATCCTTGTCACCAGAAGGAATGGACTTCAGGCTTTGGAACCAATTTCTCTCCTTCAGTTTCAGGGTGACATCAGCAGACCATTGTTTTAGCTTAAAGGGAGCTTTAGTTGATCAGAGTGAACTTTGCTACAGGAACAGGTTTTCTATGATCAGAGGTTCCAATACACATTTGAGAAACTTAGTTTCTGTTTCTCCAACTCCATGTTGGCTTTGGAAAGACAGGTTTTTCAAGAGGATAGGAAAGTTCCTCTGAATACACTACACCATCTTCTTGACCACGTAATAAGCTCTTAATGTTGGTTTAGTTCCAGCAAATGTATCCTAATAATTAGGTTCAAACAATGTCCAATTCCCTTAACCCTTAGTCTCATACATATCTTAGCTTGGGAATTATTCTTTAACAGTGAAAAGTTGTGCTTTTAGCCAAGTTTTGGACTAGGTAGAGAAAAAGGTTATAGCATGGATTAAAATGCATATTGTTGTGAGCTGACTTTTCTGGAATGTCTCATGGATGTGCTTCTGGCAATAACAAATAATTTGTTGTGGGTGTTTAGGTGGTAATAGGACATAATTTTGGTCACAGTGAAACTTTGAAATAAGTTTGTAATTCCTTCATTGCCCTGTCATGATTATGTAATGGATGGAGCTACTCATAGTTTGCCTATGGAAAAGTTGCGCATAAAGATGATTGGAGGCTTGGGAGAAGATGTAAGATGTAGAGATGACGACAAAGGTGGTCCTGTGCCTTCACTGGAAATCACAGAGTGGGGTAGTCCTGATTTCCTGGGGTGGAAGTGAAAAGTAGGCATAGCCTTAGGGGCTAGTCTTGCAGAGGCTTTTCTATGGATGTGCTTTATGCAAAATAGTCAGTTTATTGTTACATTTCAATGAGCATATTTCAAATGGACATATTTTAACCATTTGCCATTAAAAAAAGTTCAAGAGCTTTCTGGAACTGTGTTTCCTGTTACCTACTCGTATAGATAGCTGTACTGACTTTTCAGATCTCCATTATTTCAAGTACTTGGTACAAAGTAGAGCGTTCCTCTTTCCTTGCTCTCATTGTGGACCTTGAGGTCTGAACTCTGTAACCTGAGATATTTCCCTCTAATTTACTCTGGAAAGTTACAGGTCCCATGTTCCATAACTCCTAGAGGTAGTGTGGAAAATGTAGCTGGAGCTTCAGGGCAGAAGCGTACTGGATGAGGTAATGAGCTGGGGCTTGGAACTCAGCCTTGGTAGGAGCCCACTCCCTCTTCAGAGAGGAGAGGACTTGTGCGCACTCTGCAGTTGCAGAACCGCAGCCACAAGGGCAGAACAGCAGAAGCTGCGCGTCTTGTTAGCGTGTTAATGTTTACAAAGCTCTGAACTCAATAACCTCAGAAGCAGTAAGAGCTCCTTGTTTCAGTTTGTCGGGCCAGGGGCCAGTGCCTGTTGCTTTTCTTTACCACTGGAAGTATCCAAAAGAGAACTTCTGAAGAAAAGCAGGAGGTTAATAATGTACAATTCTTTCCAATTTGAACATTGGAAGATGATTTTCTTTCAGAAAGGATTCTTCTTTGCAATGATGTGTGTATTCCCATGTAGCTGGTTAGCTGCGTTGGAGTGGTAAATATTGCAGACAGTTGTGACAAAGGAGGGCACGAAAATGTTAATTTATTTACAGTCCATGACATATGACTTTGGACATCAGAAGCTGTATGTCACTCAACAGCTATATGTCACTTGCATAAAAATATAATTTTACTATATATTTATTTATTCTGAAATATAAATAACAGTAGTTCATATCTTCAGTTTCAGTGATAACTTACACTGCCCTGTAGTCAATTCTGCTGGTAAATTCTGCGTTTTAGACCTAAAATTTCAGCTGATTGTATCTCATGGTCCTACTAAATCCATGCACCATCTTGGAAGAACTTCCTTTTCCTTGAATTCAGAAGCCTCTTGAAAAGGCATTGGTAAACCTGAAAAGAAGCTACTACAGAGCTGTATCAAACAGCTTTTGAGCTTCTAGCTTCAAATTTTAATATGAAATAGCAATGCAGTCTATGGTTAAAGATGGATTTTAGCAATGTTATCTGTCTATTGGTGTTTCAAGAGAAGGAACAAATGTACCTAACTAAGCTGCTTAAACCAGCTTTTTTACATATCCTGTGTAGCTCTGCATTTTGTTTAGGAAATAAGTAGTGAATAGGCAAATGGTTATACAGTTGGAAAAGATGACAGTAGTTTTTCAGTAGAGTAATTAAAATGTGGTCATCTTCATTCTGTGCCACTCTACGTCTTTAATCTCCATGTAGAAACAGTTGCTTTCTAGATTATTTAGATCACTTATTGGGAAAACTGAATTTTCCTCAGCCAGAGAAGGTGTTGCTAAGTGTGTGGGTTGAGTTGCTTTTCGGTTTCATACTCAGTGTGCCATGCTTACCGTTGGATATGATTTTATAAGGAATTACAGTACCATGTTGTATTATAGCTCATGCCTAATTGTTTTATTGTTTCTTGTCAGGTGATACAAAAGATGACATGAGCGACGTACAAGTGAATGGGAATGCTGGCCATTATCCTCTGGATGAAGAGGAAGTTGAAGAAGACTCTAGTGCACAGCTTAACATGCGTGGAGTTTTTCTGCATGTTTTTGGAGATGCCTTAGGTTCAGTAATTGTGGTAGTGAATGCCTTGCTCTTTTATGGCTTGTGGAATCCATGCCCTGAAGATGGGCCTTGCTTTAATCCATGTGTCAATAATCATTGCATGGAAAATGCTACTTTATCCCAAGTACTTGGCAGAGCTAACAAGTCAGAGCAAGAGAGCATTACGGTGGCTGGTCCTTGCTGGTTGCTATATTTAGATCCTGTCCTCTGTTTGATTATGGTCTGTATACTTCTTTACACAACTTACCCGTTACTTAGGGAGTCAGCCCTCATCCTTCTACAGACTGTTCCCAAACAAATAGATGTCCATTCTTTGAACTCAAAGTTACGTACCCTCGAAGGAGTCGAAGCAATCCATGAATTACACATTTGGCAGCTAGCAGGCAGTAGGATCATTGGCACTGCTCACATCAAGTGTCCTGACCCTTCCACGTACATGATGGTGGCCAAGCGCATCAAAGAGATCTTTCACGACGAAGGGATTCATGCAACTACCATTCAGCCTGAGTTTGCCAGTGTTGGCTCTGAGTCAGGGAGAGGGAAATGCGAGTTGCCGTGCAGGACTCAGTGTGCTTTGAAGCAGTGTTGCGGAGCAGGAGAAGATAGTACTGCAAAGAAGACAGAAAAATCCTCGTCACTTAGTATTTCTTGTTCAGAAGTTGTCATTGAATTTCCGAAAACAAGGAGGACTAAGTCGGAGAGCATCCCTTCAGTGAAGCTGGAGGCGAACACCGATCAAAACGAGCAGTTTGAGTCATCTTTGTAACTCCCTGAAGGGTGCTGCCTGAGTTGTGGAGACTTTGTCAACAGCTGTGTTGCAAGAGGAAGAGACAGACGTTTGAGATGCAATTTTGCCAAATAGTGTAATTGCTGAAGTCCTTGTTCTTGTCATATTGCTAAATATAGAATGCTTGTTTTAAAGAATATAATGTCACTGTCACGATACAATGTGTTTGTGTTGACTTTGTTTGACTGAGACAGACAGAAAGTGCATCCATGCTGTAACACTTCAGAAAACCAGTGTCAGCATTTCAGCAGAGACACTTTTTGCTGTGCTTCAAATTAAGATACTTTTTTCCAGTGAAAAGGTATTTGAGGGATAAGCATGTAGGAGCTCAATTTGTGTTACAGATTTCTTGGACCTACTTTTTCCTTTAATATTTGATTTGTAGATATCTTAATATATTGTTTATTTAGAAGCCCTAAGAAAACCAAAGTTCATAGAACATTTTTAAAGATATAACTACTAAAAACTGGAAACCACTTTGCAGTTTCACATATTTTTCTTAAAGCTATGTAATAATAATAAAAATTGTGAAGGCTTTTCTAGTGAATTTATCGCATAGCATATTTTAAAGATAACATCATGTGATTGTCAGAAATTGTCCCCTCTTCTTCTGGTAAGGTAGCAAGGTAATTGAAAACAACAGATGTGAAAGGGTTTTTTTCTGTCAGAATGGCAGTTCAAGCTACTGTATACTGCTCTGTGATCAAGACATGAGACTGGTCGATAAAGTAACACAGACTTCTACACTTTATGGATTTTCTGCTGTTTTCGCTTACTTCCAAGTTGTGTCTGGTCATGAAAGTCTTTGAGGTTTAAAGAACCCTTGACTCAACAGTGCTATGAATAAATATTTAGCTGATGCTGAGTTTACTAAGATAAAATAATTAGTTCTGTCAATAAGTGCTCTATTGGGGCACTGACAGTATAATTCCTGCTTTCAAGCACAGACAGCAGCTCCCCAAAAATAATGGTGCATTTTGCTTCTAGCTGAGTGTGTCTGTAAACACTTGCAGTGACTTCAGTCCTGGTCCCCCACTGTGTCCTCAGGAGCCCTCCACTGACTTTTGAGGAAATCGTGCAGGGATCACTGTATTTCACACATAGAGATGTTTATGTATCACATAATTTCACTTTCTCAGTATCTGAATCTATGGTTTAAAATCTTGACTCAGTTAATTGACAAGTGGCTCTAAAGAAGCTGTTACAGTGTGCTGCCAGCTTACACCTTAGGAAAGGAGAAACTGCTCTGTGGACTCTGTGAATTTGGCAGAGATGAGATGGGAGCTGAAAGATAAAATATACAAGAAATCTAATCTAAAACCCTGGCCCTTTTGATCCACTCTCTCATGTTACGTGTGGGAACTAATGTCTCGTGATTAATGGATTGCTCCTGTGTGCAAAACTGGAAAACAACTCAGATCTTCCATTCTTTGCTCTATGACTCTGGACAAGATAAACACTTTGCCTCAGTTTCCCTGTCTTCAAATGGGGATAATACCTACCTCACAGGGGTGTTGTGAGGCTTAACTATTGTGTGAAGAGCTCTGAGATCTGTTACTGGAAGGCACTGGAAAGAGGATAAGATACTAGATTACCTGGCATTTACTACTTCTGCAAATGTATTGCAATACCTAGGCACAACCAGAGGGAACTGAGGATAGTTTTGGCCTTACAAAATTCTTCAATGCTGTGGTTTTCAGGTTTTTAACAGTATTTAAATGTAGATTTTTTAAAAAGAATGTTTTGTTAGTGAAGGGAATGTAGCTTTGCCTCCAGATACAGAACACCTCCCTAGTTTGCATTTCTAATTTGTGTTTTGCATCATAATTGCCCCCGAATAGTACAAAAAATAGTCCTGCTGCTCATCGGACCTGTATTGGCCCAAGTCATGTCAGTGGTCTTACCCAAGCTCTCAGCAGAGCATTGCAGTCAACTCTCGATTATCCATGGGTGGATTACCAGTGTTGTGCATTACCCGTGCAGTCTGCGGAGCCAAGACCAGCCCCCCGTCTCACGCCACGCTCTGGCCAAGCGCTGTGTGCCAAAGCATGGGAAAGCTGGAGGTGCTGGCTCTGCTTCCAGGGAGCCCCATCACAGGCTGCATTGCTGGGCTGCAGCACAGCACTGCCCGGGGGTTTTGCCTCTTGGCTGCTCAGATGCATCTACAGGAAGCTGTGGGCTGTGGACGGGTGGGCTCGGCTTTGTGCTGGCTTGGGATGTTGGTGCTTCGCAGCCACCAGCATTACTCCCCTTTTTCTGTGTTTATGCTTGTTGTATAGTCTCATAAACTAACTTAAATGTGTTAATATAGTATTTATATATGTTTTTGTTTTTTCTGAAGTATCTTAACTCTTTTTTCTGTTACCTGTATATGATCTAGAGTTGACTCTTAAATGAGATCTTGTATGAGACTACATTTGCTGAGTATGCTACCACTGCTACTATACTACAGAGTATTAACCAAGTAAATTTTGAAATTAACAAAGTACTATTTTTTTAAAATGTGTATCCTTGCTTTCTATCGTAAACTTTCACTAATTATTTTCATCACTAGTTTAAAATCTGTCTCAATCATTACTATGAATTGTTGAGGTTCTGCCGTATATCACTAACGCACCATAGAACTACTGTTCTTTAGTTTATTTTAAAAAATACCAACAAATCTAACCATGGTAGCACTGAGAAGTCTGATTGACTTCTTTCCTGTTGCTCTTATGAAGAGGGCAACTGGTAAGTATTAACAGTTACCATCATTGGTTAATAGTCTCAGTAAATGCATTGGAACAGAGGGAGTTGTAGTCACTAATTCCATTTTAAACTATTTAATCTCTTTTTTTTTTGTGTGCCAGAAGTCATATTTTTCTATTTCTGTGTCCATTGCAGGCAATGGCTAACTAAAAAGACAAAAAGCTCTCCCCCTCGTTATTTTAAGTATCAGGACAGGATGGAGAGGTGACAGTCATGATGATGATGATGATGGGAGCAGAAGGGGGAGTTGCGTGGCCTCTCTGTCATGTGCCCTGTTGCACGTGCAGCACCGGCTGGTGTTACCAGGGCCCTTTACTCTCCTTAGCCCTTGATGATAAACTCCCTGAAAGCATAGAGTGAGGTCAGCGTGGTGGCTGTGCAGCAGCAGGAACACAATTTCTCTGTTCTGGCTGTTGGAGACCTGACCATAGCCCACTAGCTTGTGAAATAGCTCGATTTTTTTTTAACTTGATCTGTCTGGGGTTATACAGACTTGATTTGTTCTGAAGATCACAGTTTAAGAATACTGAGAACATTAAAAAGCACTGCACAGTCTCTCTTTATTTTTTTTTCCACAAAGCATGCAACTAGTGAATCTCATGTAAGTGAACACTGCAGTGGTGGGGAGCTAATTGTATTGTGTATCACATTCCTGAATTTTTAAAATAAAAACAATTATGGAACACTGATTTTAAGGAAAAATAATTTTGTATTTCAGTGTCTAGATTGTTTAGGCTTCTGATTAAATGTGTCAGAGATGTACCAAACATCGCTGGATGAAGTATTTTACTACATGTCTCATCCAGGAACATGCTATTTTAGAATCACTTCCTAGATTATATCTGCACCTAAGGTGAGGTGCAGAACTAATTCAGACACTCAGTGGGCTAACCACAGTACCATCAGTCTTCTTTTTAGCAGAGTAAATTGTCTCTGTGGAACCCCTAATAATTGTAGCTCATTTGTTTTCAACACCCAGTGTGGGCTTTGGTAATATCTGTAGTTGCCACATCGCAGTGTGCGGTATGGATGTACACAGAGTTATGTAAAAGAACCAGCCCCAGCTTGTGACTCCCCAAAAATCATGGCAAGGGCTCAGTCCTGAAAATTTCTGTATTCTTAAATAGTTTCATCGGGCTGACGAGTACTTACTTGCACACCAGGAATTACTTGTGGGAGTGAGTCCAAAGCTTCTGCCAGTGTGGCCTAGCTTTTAAAGAAAAAAGTACCTAGATTTTATGGATGTATTAAAATCACGACTGCTATGGTGTTTCTAAATTTGCTGTAGAAATACTGTCAGTTTGGTATAATTCCAGAATTTATTCCTTTTCCCCACTCTCTAAAAAGAAAGGGAAAAAAGCCCACTGAGTGTCCTAAGACTTGTTAGCAAGTTTAGCTAAACTGACATTGTTAGCTTCTGAAATTGGGCCATCTGAATTTATTAAACGCTGCCTGGTGGAGTTTGGGGAGGAGGGATAAAGATTCTTGCCATTCTCCTTCCCCTGCCCCCTGCTTTGACTGCACTTTCTAATCTCTTCAGCTATGGAGAGACTGGGAGGGATGGAGGGGGTGAATTTTGTAACTAAATGTTCCGAGTTCCACGTGGAGGGAATGGGAAATACTGCTAACTATATTTAAAAGCATATAAATATGCTCTGACTATTTTAGCTCCATAGCATAGCATCAGTTACACCCTTTTTAGGTATGCTTTTAAGTGGTTCAGGTCCACAGTATCTTTGGCTTTTCCTTTCTCTGCTAGGCAGAAAGAGGTGGATGCTCCATTTGCCTGAGCTAAAGCCAGAGTTGACAATTTTCCAAATCAAACGTAGCTTTGCTGATAACAGAAGGTCTGATTATTCCTTGTGACCTTTGATTTGTGTGGTTAGCTGCCTGTGAGGTACAGCACCATGTTTTAGCAGGCTCACATTTATATTTTTTGCACTCACTGTGTTGTCTAACTAGTTGAAAAGCAAAACCACAAAGCTGAAAAATATCTTTCATCTGTATGTCTCCAAAAAGCACATGGGATTAATTTGGCTTCTTTTTTTTCATGTCCTGGATCCTGTTTCTGAACAATGTTAAAATATAATTGGCATAGCTTGTTCATTGATGATATTTCTTTTTGCCTTCTTTTAAAATAAAGAATAATGTTCTTTTTTATATTTTTTTTCTTTTTTGTTTTTAAGTATTAAAGTGCTGAGAAAATAAATGGAGCTCTTGACTATCAAATACATTTAGTTGGGATTTCTTTCTCAGATCAGCTCCCAGGAAGGAATCTGACTAGTAGAAATACACATTCACTATCTCCCAGAACATCAAAAAGAGATGAAAATAGCACAAATAGAGGAGGTGGAGGTTAGTAAATGGGTTTTAAAGTCCTGGCCTCCAACTGTCTGGGTTCCAGATGCAATTAAAAGAATAGTTGCTGAGTTCTAGTATTGTGAAGAGTTAATTATGCAAAAGGCATTTTTTTATCTTAAATGAAAACAGCTTTTGAAAAGAATAAAAAAATCATCTTGACCTGTTAATTGGCCATGGTTAAATATCTGACACAAAGGGTCAATAAGGTAGGCTTCCTAATAGGACTCTATACTGCTCTTTCAATGTCTTTGGAAGAAATCTGCTTTAGAGCAGAAGATGCTTTGGTGCTTTTCAGCTTCATTTGTTTCAATTCAGAAACACTACAGTTTGCACAGTTTTTTGGGAGAAAAGGACTGACTGCAGATGCCAGCACTAGTACTGAGGAGGGCAGGATGGTGACCAATACCTGCCTTGAGCTGTTAATAAGCTTGCAGTGATGAGTTCATTTCGGAGCCCTTCAGCAGCTCTTTTTTCTGCTTCAAGAGGGAAAAGTGATTCCACATTAGTAGTTATATATGCAGGAGGGTATGTTTGGTTGTGCTGTAAGCACTGCATGTGAGCTTGAGTTTTGCCTTTTCCAAAGCTGCTTCTACCTCTACATGAAATTATGTGATTTGAACTTACTATCCTTTATGAGACGTGCTGGTGTGGGAATTTTAAATTAGCAGGAAGGGAAGCTTCAGATCTGTAGCTTACTTTTGCTACACGTACCTTCCCCCATGTCATTCCTAGACGTCCTACCCCAGATAATTGCCTGACCACAAGGACCACCAGACCCAGCTCCCAGAACAACTCCTTGCTGCTTTTCCATTGGAGGAGCTAATGCCACAGGAGAAGGGTGGGATGGGAGCATTTGACTCCAGGCAGACAAGCACTTTCAGCAGGCACCTTCTCATGCTGATCTGTGCTAGCATCCCAAACCTGGCATGAAAGCCTTGCCACTGAAACTTTGGCTAGCATTTTATGTATTTGTGGTTTGGTTTATCCTTTTTTTTTTTTTGACAATCAACACAAAACTTAAAGTATTGCTGAGACCAAATGGCAATCCCCACCCCCCATCACCCAAGCTCTGTTTCTAGTTACAGCATTGGTCGGCTTCCCAGCATTTTCCTCCTGCACCAGCTCCTGCAGCTAAGAATAGCCCTGGTGATGCTGTGGAACAGGATGTGCAACCTGCTGGGCTTCCTGCATTTGTGCTCGTGTTGCTGGCCTGGGCTGAAGCCTGTCCTCATCTTCCCCTGGATTCACTGGGTGAATTTTTTAGATTTAATTTCTTGGATTAGGTTTGCTGTGGGTTGGCCACTTGTTCCAGTTGCATTCTGTGCTATAGGCAACTGCATTCTGCAGTATAGGCAAGACCTCAGCTGAGGGAGATACTCACTCGCTGCCAGTCTTCTGTGCTTCAGAGTGTGTCTGCTGAGTGTAAGTGGATGCTGCTGGCCTGCTGCAGACCTGGATTCAAGCTTCACTGCTTGGTTTGATGTTACCGTGTGATCCCTGTAGCTGAGGGTGCAGCGAGTACAGCACAGGGAGTCTGCAGGTAACTGGGTCACTGCTGCTCACCTGAGCTAGGTGCTCATACCCTAGTTCAGGAGTGAACACCACTCTCACATATAAATGCTGTGGGAGATATTGCTATACCCTCAAGATTTTTTCATTAGGCAGCACTGACTGGAGACTCAGTCCATTGTTTTATCCTGTGCTGCCATGGGCTCTCCCCCAGTCAGTTGCAGACAAGCACGTTTTTCCTTGAGAAAGGGATTATGTGAATTAGCAAAATTTGGGTGATGATTTTCACTTTTATTTTTGTGGGCATGTGGGAAGGTTCTGACCCAAATGGATGAGGCTGATTCTGCATGCTTCCAGCTGAGCATTAGGAGGGGTTGGGCTTAAGTACTAGGTAAAATCTTAGCTCAATTAATTCATCCTAAATATCCATGGCAGACGTCTTAGGTTTCTGTGTCATGATAGTTTGAAGTGATTTTCTCTTCACATTGCTGTTCAAAAAGAAAAAAGGAAAGAACTGTGTTTAATTATCACAAGAATTATTACCCAGCCTTGGTAGGTGTGTCTCCAGTTCATGGAAAACCTCCCTGCATGCAGCAGCATCACAGCAGAGACACTGACAAGTTAGTCGGCAAGTTATTGCTAAAAAGGAGGTGTTTGGTACATATGCTTGAGCTTGGAAGTGGAATGACACTTGGCACCATAATGTCCCAGTTATCTTTTTCTGAAGGAGTAGGAAAACTGCAGAACTAAATATTGAGTCAAGCTGCGTGGGCAGAGCTCCTGTGCCAGAGCTGTGCTGATGTCACAGCCGCAGCGTGACATCACGGGCCGTGTGCGAAAAGCCCAGAGCATCACCCAAGCTCTATATGTTATTGAAAACCTCAGTAACATTTACTGAAAACTTGCACGGGTTTTTTTTTTTCCCTTTTCCCATTCCCTTAATGCTGAGAAGTTTAGCCACACAGCTAAGGGGAGAGTGTGCAGCTCAAGTGCCTTGCAACACTATGTGCTGCTCTGAAAAAAAGGTGTCATTGAACCCAGAGTTTGAACTCTACTGCACTTGGTGTGCCCTTTCTAAAAGTATCTACAAAAACAAGGTGATGTCAAAACAATGTTTCTCTACAGAAAGCTGGGGAGATACACAAGTCTACAACTTCTGCAGTAGCTTTCTGTGATGCTCGTATTTGCTGTCCTCTTCCCAGAGAGTAATCGAGTTACTATTACTGCATGTGCATGCAATAATTAATGTGGCATGGAAAAACAGTAGGGCAGACACTGGAGTTCTTTAGATTTATTCTTTTATAATAGAAAACATGATCTATGAGATTTTTGCCAAAACTTCTTTCATCTCTGATAGTATCAAAAAGACAGGTCACTTCTCCCATAGTGGTCTCTCTGGTTAGTAGGAAGCAAATGAAATTATGGCATCAGTGGAGAAAGATGAGCAATGGAGTGTGTGTGGTTTTTGATTTTGGAGTGGTTATATTTTCCCCCTCCTGCAGCTGCTTTAATGAGGGTAATGGTTTTCTTTGGTTTTTCTCTATAGCTCTGCAGTGCTTAACAGCTTGTTACTGAGGGACCTACACCTGGAGTGCATGGAAATCCAAGTTAGTGAAAGACATGGATAAACATGTTTAAACAGATCACAGCTGAAGCTGAGACCTTAATCTTTCTGAGACAGAAGGTAGCCAGCACAGCTTCAGCTGTTCCATCAGGAAAGGTTAGTGTGAAGTACCAAGCTTAACTCACTGCTAGAGAAATGGTGCAGAAAATCAGGTAACAGCAGTTTAGTTTCACACCCGAGCATATGAGGAGTAGCCTCTCTCTGCGAGAGACTGCAGCTTGGCAAAAATAATGTTTTTGCATGGGGGTTTGTTGCTGGCAGTGGCTAAAATCCTGAAAGAGCAGTATTTCTCCAAATGACTTAAAGTCAGATATGGAGGGTTCTTATGCAACGTGAGAGTTCCCCTTTCGAAACAGTGGTTTGGAGAGAACAAGTCATTGGTCTGGGCTAGGACAAAAATTAAACAAGATAAACAAGGATGGACTGCTGCCATCTTCCCCTCCCCCTTTATCTCTAAACCTTAACCTTAAACTGCAAATTTGAGGTTAATGCAGTACAGTGTGTCTGCAACTGCTGAAACCATCTCTGTTTTAATAGAGCTTACTTATTTTGATGATGATGAAGGTTTGAAAGTTCCTCTAGGTAACAGAAATATTTCTATGCTTTTAAAGTTCAAATGCAAGTATTTTTTAATATTACTAAGAATATTTTCAAATTAAATAATTAATTCTCCTGATAAAATATTTAATGAATTATTTACTTATTCTGTGTCCTTGTTTATAATCCACAGGACATAGAAATAAACTTTATTTTCAAAAACCTGCCCAATTTTTGCTAACATATTATTTTTCTTTAATATCAGCTAAAAAGAGAAGAAGTGTCAGTTCATAAAAAGTGGAGCTAACCACACAATTTTGGTAGCAGGTCACTCGCCATGAACAAGTACTTCAGCACTTTGCAGAGCTCTGAGTAGCTGTAGAATATACTGTGGAAACAGGAACCACAGCAATAAATTGGGATGGAAAAATACTTGTTTGAACTTCATGAAGAAGAAGCTGCTTTAATGATACATAAGAAAATTTATCTGTTCCTAAGTTGCATTTTGGCCTGTACTATACATAGCATTCTGAAAAACTAATCCTTCAGGATACTGGTGATGTAATGGTGACTTTATTCCATAAATACCAGATTAGATCCTGTCCTATTCACTGATTTATCCAGACAGTTAAAGAATAGTAGGGGAGGAGTGGAGAGCATGACAGATGCAATTCTGGACTGTACATCATTCAGTTACTCCTTCCAGTACATGTGATCCTTCTTTTAAATAATGTGAGAGTTTGTTGGGGGTTTTACCCAAACATGACCATCCTACTTTTCAAACAACTTGGTTCTGACAGATTCTTTTTGAAGGGAGATGTCTTAACCAAATTGGCTTCAGGGTATCTTCCTGTGACAATGCCTTAAGGGGCCACATGCTGGCTGGCTGAGCCAGTGACACTGTGATCAGTAGGACTGCAAGACTCTGAACCAAGCTGAGCTGGATGGAGGATATTAAAGACCTAGAAATGTGGAAGAATGTGTTGAAGATAAGGCTAGATTAATTCTCAACACTTTAAGCCTTTGTTAAGAAAAGTTGGGCTCTTGGATTTTGGTTTTGTTTGTTTTGTTTGGTTTGTTTTTGGTTTTTTTTTTTGTTTTTTTGTTTTGTTGGGTTTTTTTGCTTGTTTGTTTGGTTGGTTTTTTTTGTATCTGTGACTAACCCCAAACAGAGCCACTCATAGGTACAGGAGGAAAACTTAATATTCATTGAAATTTCACTGAGGTGCTTTTTGGTAAGTCAAAGATGTTTACTAAGTAAATTGAATAGGACGGTAATTATTGTTACAGGACCCCTTAGAGCATATTTTCCATCTCACTTTTTATCTCTGATAAGGTGATTATGAATATAAGAGCCTGCCTTGTATTGGGTAGCACATGCAGGGCTCTGACCTCTGGCATGCTTTTCATCCCTCAAACTCTGCTAGATAGTGCTTAAAGAAATACAAAGTACTCACTGAGACTCAAAAATGTAACCACGGTAGAAGCTGTGGTTCTCTGAAGGGTCTCATTTATCTCCATATGGACTTCAGTTTCCTCCAAAAGCTAAAATTTCAGTTTAAGGATGACCTTGGAAATAGAAGTGGGGCGTGGCTTGTAGAAATCTCAAGAAGCAGGACTACAGCTGAGCTAAGGAAAGAAGCCATCCTCTCTTGGATTGGACTGCAAACTGACCCAACCTGAGGGATGGAAAACCAGCAGTCTTCCTCAGAGAGGTCTGGATTGCTCCTGGCTGTGCTGCACCAATTGTAGGGCCACAGCCCGTGAGAGAAGTGAGGGTATGACTGCCATGAGCTGGGACGTGCAGGCGAGGTAATCTGTGCTCTGAGCAGCTCCTGTCACAGAACACCCACCTACCAACAAATGCATGCAAAGCACTGCCCACCCCTCAATGTTTGAAACTTCCCCTGTCTCTATAGGAAAGGCCTCCACATCCAGAGCATGTGTGGCATAGGTGTAAATGGAGCAATGGGCTGGTGGAAAGGGCACCACCAGTGGTGTAACAACTCTGATAGTGGGCTGCCACTCCAGTTGTTCTGGGATTAACACTGTTACTGAGTTTAGAATTGATGAATGAGTCTTGAAACTCAATTTATGCAAAAATAACGGCTTAAACGTGGTTATTTCTTGTTTCCTTGTGCACGTGGCTTTTCTAGGCTGTCTGCTTTTTCCACAATAACTTCCAAGCCCTGCTTGGGCAGGGGTTGTCGCCTCCCAGCATAGCACTGATCACAGAGGTAGGTATCCTCCAGGCAGGGCTGCTGGATGCTTTCTAATCTGGCAATGAGGAAAAACACCCACCATGAGAGAGTTTGCAGTGCTTCACTAAATAATTAATTGATACTAAAGTCTCCAGGACTTCAGAATCACATGGACTCTGACTTTGCATGCAATGCTGTACAGTGTTTAGGTAAAAGGTTAAAACTATACCTACTCTAAAACAAATCTGTACCATAACATGGACGCAGAAAGACAGAATTAGTAGTACTGCTTCCTCCTTTAATAGGAGTCAAGCTGAGACAGAGACTTTATAAATGTTTTCTTTTTAGTTTTTTCCTTTCACGTAACTTCTTGTTAGAAGGCTGTTAACTTTTGGTTATTAAAAACCAAAAAGCAGTCTTAGAAAGAAATCGGGGTCCGACAACCCAGCAGGGTAATGGGAAACTTAATAAATATCCTGTTGTTATAACATCTGTCATTTTAGCATTAACAAGCTCATGACTTTAGCTGTTGTATGATCACAGCTCCACTCTGCAGATTAAGGGAAAGGCTGCTAGACCTCTAAAGTAAAAGATTTCTGCCCAGCGGGGTGCTTTAACCTCTTGTATCCTGAAGCAATTTAGCTAAAGCAGCTTGAAAGTGATATAGAGACAGACTCCTGTGCAGGTCAATTAGGAGGGATAGAGAAGCAGTTGGACTCAAGGATTTTCCTAATTTTGTTCTCTTTGATGTCCGTAAGAACCAGAAAAAAAAACCCAACCAAGCCCAAAAGAATGTGGTGGGTTTTTGTGTTTTTTCTTAATTTGGTCCCACTTTGATTTTCTTAAAAGTTGTAGAGAGGAGACGTAAGAGACTGTCTTATTAAATGAATAAACATCACTGCAGCAAAGCTATGGTAGATGCCCATTGCTTGTAAGACAGTATATATATGTCAATCACAAACACAGAGTGGTATTTTGGTTCATTTAAAACAGGCCTATGTAAGAACCAGAGCAACTGCACAAATACTGAACTCCATGCAGCGTCTCTCACCACCTGTTTCTGAGATTTCTTTAGCCTGTTGACTCATGTTTTTCTTTTCTGGAAGCTAAAGAAAATGCCTGCCATGCTGAAAATGCTCCTGGTTTGGTTTTAATCTCAGACGAAGTTCATCTAGAACAGTTCCATGGTGATAATGTTTCTGACTTCTTTATTTTTTGCTTTTATGTGTCAGGTGGTGAAATGAGAGCTCTCCACGATCTGCATGCAGCCAGTGCTTCCCTGGTACACAGCTTCTTACACAGGCAGAAGCAGAGGGGCTGAGAGAAAGAAGTTGTGTTGGTGCCTATGAGAAGTCTGTAGCATGTTGGGTGCGAGCAAGAGCTGTGGAGTTCAGCGGAGAGTAAATCCATCTTGTCCCAGATCGCTTAGTTGTCCTCCCTCATTGTCCTCTCTCAGGGCAAGGAAGCACTGCTGCGTTTCCCTTGAGAATGGTTTGACCCATCCTAAGAACCTCTGAGACCCCCTGTAGCTGTGACTGTTAGATTGAACCCTACACCTATCTATATCCCATTGGCTTGAAGCCAGAGAACTCCCACCTCCCAGACCACACATAAAACCCCACACCGCCATTTGCTCTTCCTCTTTTTCCTCCTCATCCCCGGAGAATAAACATCTGGAAATAGAGCCTCTGCCATCTTGTCTGGTTTCCTGGAACTTCTTCCCTCTTCAGATTCCCCAAGGCTGGGCTAGTGTTACATTGTGGTGGGGGCTGAATAGAGGGGGAAGTTTCAAAGCACCACATCCAAGTCACAGCCACCTACAGGACTGCTGTCAGTCTACAGAAGTATCACAAAAGTATCGTGCATCTCATTGTCTCGCAGGATATAAGGATAAACCACCATATTCTCATGCTGTTTAGATGCTTCTAAAAAGCCCAGAGGCATCAGTAGCACTCCCAAGCACTTTCCAAGCCCCTGTGTACTTTAGACAAGTGAGCTTGCATAGAATTTAGGATCCTTAAAGTACGTTTGTTTGCTTTAGGCAGGACTGAGATTGCCTTGAAAATGTTACTATTCTGTTTGGGGAAAAAAAAAGTCTTATGTCTACAGCAGAGATGCCATCTCGCATGGCATGACTGGGAAGCCCAGACATGATCTGGGACACTGGGGCACCCAAAGCCCTTGCTCGGGTCTTTCGTAAGCAGATGTTTTACTTTGTGTACTTTCAATTTCTGTTCCTTTTAGTGATGCTAAGGCAAGAAGAGAAATCCATACGCTCCCCCCAAATTTTGAAAATACCAGCACAAACATTTCTGTAGCTGGTGATGGTTTCACTGCAGAGACAGGCTTGAGGGATGATGACTTTTTGTTTTGTAAAACACTTTAACTTCCTGAAATAGTTATTTTAAAAAAACTGACACCAAACCACTTTCCATTTTGAAATACTTTTGTAAGTGAAATTACACGTTCAAGTTCTCATAGTGTTTTTAGTAGAACAAAACATTTGGACCCCAGTAGCTTTTGCTAAAGGCTTTCAGAGCTGCTAACATCTAGAAAGTCTGTTTTTGCATGGGGCTAATTAGAGCCCGTAAAAGAATAAGAGAAATTAAACCAAACAATGAAGTTCAACTGCAGTGTTAAATGCAGATAAATGTTGAACCAAATAATTATCCAAAGCTTTTGGGAAGGAATAATCAATAAGGTTAGTCTGAGAAAAGACAGTACTTTTTTTTTTTTTTTAAATAAATAGTAGTATGGCTTGATGAGAACACAACAAATTGTTCCCTGTGAATGAACTGACAGGTTAGTCCACATTTCTTCTTTTTGATATATGGGTGGCACCTTATGTTATTTTTTTTCCCTTTAAAACCAGGCAAAAAATTAGAATAATCAAAACCTTGAGGAACGCCTACCCCATCTCCAGAGGCGGGTGGCAAAGACCCACGGAGGCGCTAATTTACATCCTTCTCACTCCAGCAAAGAGGCTGCTGGGAAGAGCAGAGGCCGGCTGCGTGTCGGGAAGCGTGGCTGTGCCGGGATCTTGCTCTCCCTTTTATGCCAGCACAACCTTGTTGACATTTCAGTCTCTCACTCTGCCGATGCCCAGGCTTGTGGGAGCGGCTGCAGCACTGCGATCCTCATGCTTGGCCTCAGTCTTTGTGCGTGGCCGTAGACACCTTGCATGGCTGCACTCCTCGTGCCCAGCTGTGCTGGGGTGCCACGGATGGGTGCCAGGGGACAGATTACAGAGGCCTGGCTGCCGGTGCAGGGGGACAGCCCCGCACTTTTCTCACCCAGCGGCCCGGCACCCCCCTGCCTCTCCCCGGGGCCTGAGGCAGCGCGGGCATCTCTGCGCCGGGGCTGGAGCGGGCCCTGGCCAGCAGCGGTGCGGCGGCTCGCCAGCCCTCACGGCAATTCCCTGAGCCCTCCAGCACTGCTCACTCGCCCAGGAGGTTTTATCCCAGCCCCAATGCCAGGGAATGGCCAGGCCACTGCCCGCAGGGTCAGCCCCACTTTCTCCTGCCGGTGAGTCCCTGTCTGGATCTGCCCCACAGCTGCCCCAGAAGGCGCCGGTGCCGCTGTGCCTGAGCACGGGCCACCGAGGAAGCCAGCGCGAGGGGTTTTGTGGCAAATGGAGCGACAGCGAGGCTTGCCACAGGGCCACTGCAGCACCCCAGTGAGGTGAGCGATTGCCCTCAGGCTATTAAAATGCAATTTGCTGAAAGGAAACCGCTCCGGCCACATGCACCCAACTGCAGCGTCCAAGCAGCGCTGGAATCGCCGCCACGCCATTAGCAGGGAAATCCATCTTTTACAAGAGCCACAATGGACCATTAGCTTTTAAGCAGGTTTTAGGGGTGGGGAACAGCCTTCCTGTTGGGCAAACCCTAAGAAGGAAATAACTGGCTCCAAACATCCAGGGGCGGTGGGGAGTTCAGAGCCGAGTTAGCTCTGAACTGCGCAGCTTGAGCTCGCTGGTACAATGCAGCCAGCTCCTGCGCGTGAATGGGCCGGTGGCGGAGCCGCAGGGAGCTGCCCTTATTTATTTGTTCCTACGGCACAGGCAGAGACAAGGGCCCTGTTTTATGTTCCCCTGCAGGAAGGTGATAAAGTGCCCGGGAGCTGCTGGAATCCATTCTCCAATAAATTCAAAGGGAAAGGCCATTTTTTGTGCCTTGGAAGCTTGTGAGGGCTGGAAGGCAGTGAAAACTGAGGAGCGCATCACACACTAGCGTGGGAGGAAGCCACCGGAGCAATTTTTCTGGTTTGTTTTGTCGCTTGCTCTTTTTTTCCCCCCTCAATGATTTTTACTCTGCCTGTGGCTAAGCGATCAATATCTCTTTGCCGACAATAAATATTCCAGGCTTTTAAATGATGATGTATTCCAGGGTGAAACAAATTAGGTGTGTTATTGCTGCCCTCTTGTACTCAAACTAATTCTGTGGGTCCAAATGGAAATTCAGAGAGAGATTCCTGAACCAGGCTTGCCGGTGGCAGCGGATCTGAACAGGTCTGACTTCAGCTGTCAGCTCTGTTGCTGATCTCTCTTCTTTCACTGAGATGAGCAGAAATTCAGGAGAGCTGTGTGAGTAGCTCCGCAGGCTGAATCCATCAGGCAGATGCATGCAGCTGAGCACGAGCCTGCCTGGAGCACTGCAGCGCCCTTGTTTCCCTCAGCAAAAAGCTGCAGAGCTGGATTGGTGTGTCAAGCACAGCCCAGGCTGAACAGCACTGGCCTGAATGCTGACCCTGGGGTGCCACACCAGCAGGGACTTCTGCTCTAACCTCTTGGTGCAGTGGCTGGTCAAGGAGTGTTTCCCAAGGACCAGCTACTAAAAGCAATCCTTCCCTTTTGATACGCACCCAGGGAGCCAGGTGGGAACCTGTTTGGAGCCCTGAAAAGTCTGTCAAGGCTGTGACAGCAACCAATCCTACTTCCATGTGTCCGAGGGAGAGCAAATCAACTTAATTAGGCACCAAGGAAGCAATCTGATTTGCCTCTGAAGTGGAGTTGGATGATTTGTGCAAATAAATTGTTACAGAACATATTATTCTCTATACTGTTTTGCTGAGGTGGTGGAGGGACTGGGTAGCCACTCCTGCTCTGTTTCTCCCATGGCATCAGTGCTGCTTGAACCCTCTAGCAAAGAAACTTTATAGAACAGTTCTGGGAATGTCTGACTCCATTTCCCACCTACTGCTACAAGAGCTCTTGCTCTGAAGGATTAAGATGACAGTGGAAGATGGAGGGCAAAGACACTGAGCATTTTTGCTAGGAGACAATATTGCATAATAAAACACAGCCAGTCAGAGCAGGTGGACATGTCATGTCAGTGACCATCAGCCCCACTCCCTTATCCCCCAGAACTGTCACCTCCAGGTCCTAGCTCCCTGTTTATTAGGGGGATGGGGATCCATGTAAAGGGATTTCTCTCTTCCCTCCTTTTTTCTTCAGGGGGTAGGTGCTGCTGTGTTAATAGTGGCAATAGTTCTCGTGCATTAATCCTCATCAGCTTGTATGTGCATACAGGCAAAGCATGATAGGCTTGACATTTGCCATCAAGAAAATGAAATCCTCCCAGTTTCAGGTCACCTTGCCCTGGTTTTCTACCAAATCTTTTCAAATCAACAGCCATTTCATCTCCATAAGCTAATAATAACCCTTGCAAAGCCTGTGAATCAGCAAAAGGCTCTCCACAGCTGCAACTGTCAGCAAAACAGGAGCTAACACTGTGGAGGGGTGGGTGTTGAAGAAGTTTGAGCCCTGGCCCGTGGTAAGTCTTAGGCAGCATTTGCTGAGCCAGACCCATCTCAGGGCTCTGCCTCTGTCCTAGCCACCTCCACCATGCTTGTAATAGTCATTTGTGAGAGGAATGAGCAGCATAAAACCAGGCTGCACAAATAACTACCGAAGTCTTTATTTATCCTTTCTCTCTAAGGAGAGTCCTCTGGATGCCAGAAGAAGCCAGATAAATGCTTTGTTTCTTCTACTACAACAGGAACCAGCTCTGAAAAAAATCTGCATTGGTGTCTGGTGGGAATATCTGGAGCATTGGAGCTTGGCCTGCTGCTTCTCATTGAAATTTACAGGAATTTTGTCACTTGCTTCTCTGGCCCAACTCTGCTCCTGTGGCTGGCTAAAGAAAAGCGAATTCTGCTGCAAGGGTAATTGCAATGGGAGTTGCCAGGTAGTGGGCAGGCTGCCTGCTGGGAAACCCTTTGACCCGACTCACCTTGTAGTCCCGATGTTCTTTTTTTTTTTTCCCTTGTGTTTTGCCCAAGGGAACCTGCAGGTTTGCTGCTGACCAGCAGGCAGTGCATGCAGCTGGAGGCCCAGGACTGAGGAGGAACTGGAGAGATAAGCTATCTGTGAGCACAAATGCCTGTCTAGCCTTGTACACCTTGTAGGAAAAAGAAGAATTTCTGAAAAAGACGACCTGCCAAGAGAGAGGCCGGGCAGTGCATGCCTTGTTTCTCACTCTCTTTCCATCAGCACCCACCGCTGAGTCCTTTTGGAGGCAGGCTACAGAAGGAAAGACCTATCAGACTCAGGACGGCAGTCCCTAGTGACAAAACTACAGCGATTTAAGAGCTTATGAACATGGGGTGCTTCAGACACTGTGCAAATAGAAGATCCTGCCTAGCAGCTAATCCCTGAGACCTTTTAATGACCAGGCCTCTTGTGGCTTTCTTCTTGTGACTCCTGGGTCTGGGTACCCTGACATTCCTCCACATGGCGTGAGATTTGAAGCCCATACTCCACAAGCCAGTCTGCTAGTCAAGAAACAGTGGTTTGGGCAATTTTTCAACCCTCCAGCACAATTTGGGGCATAACTCTCATGGGCTGTAGTGAAACTCTCAGGCAGGTGAGGTGGCTGAGCCAGCAGAGGTGTTGCAAGGTGCTGCTGAGTGCCGCTGCTGCAGCAAATCCTGTGAGCTGCGGGTGACTCAGGGCTCTGCTGTATTTCCTAATGAAAGTCTGAAGGATCTGGTGTCTTTATTAATCACTACAGTTCAGCTCTCCACTGTTAGTATCTTCCCATGGTTTTGTGTATCTTGGCACGGTTAGATAACCAAACAATTTTTTGAGTGCTCAGATGAGAAAAAAACACTGGTAGCAGACACCCAGGAGGCAGCACCATGGGCTGAGTTAAAACTCCAGGGCTGTTCTTTGTTACATTTGTGGCGAAAAGCTCAGGACCACTGCACCATCACTGTATGGTGTTCCCTATTTCAGGATGAACCTGAAATGGATGAAAAATAAGAGCTGGAATGGCTGAGCGAACAGGTCTGCAGCTGAGGAGAGTTTGTTCCACCACGCTCTTTGGAATTTCTGTGAGTCCAGCCACTCACAGGATGTGTTAATAAGTGTGCTGCAGCATTTCTGCTAATTTAGTGTACTACACTCAGCAACTCCCTGAGAGCCTGTATGGAATGAGCTGCATCTACTGCAGCCAAGGGGAGTTGCATCCTCTTGCTTGCTACATTGCTGCTTTGGTGGTACCTTTTGTGTCTGAGAGGTTTAGAAGCACCTGAGCACCTGGAATTAAATGCTATGACCCCACCATATGTGCTACTCTGTGAGCTCAGTCTTGACGGCTCCCTCTTTGGCCTGGGAGATTTTAGGTCAGGTATGTTGCTCTGCCCACAGCCAGTGCACCTGCCTCAAGGTCTAACTTACTGCACTGCCTACTGCTTTTATTTGCACAAGTCTTCAAAAGTGTCAGAGCGGCCAGACCTGATGGATTACCTGCCTGAAATAGGTGGATGATCAGCTGAAGTGTTTGCTTGAGCATATAGATTCCTACTTGTGTTGTGATATTTTAATTGCTGAGTTCAGCCTGCAAACTGAATTGGTGAAATCTCTTTGGTATTCTGTGTTCCTGAAGTGAAACCCCTTTGTCTGTACACTTCCCTCTTTCCTATATAAAGGAAAATAGGATTTTTTGTTTGAGTAAATAGAACATAAAGCGCTATCCAGAAGGTCAGTTTAATGTGAGATTGCTTTATGCTGATTGGCAAGAATACACTTCTGTTTGTTATTCTTAGGTTTTGATGATATTCTCTTACTGTGAGAAATGAGCACTGCCAAGAAGAGATGAAGACATGGCTTAGCTATGAAGGGGAAGTACAAAAGGCTGACAATGCAGGAAAAATACACTGCAAAAAATTCACACAGGGGACTGATTCTCTTAAGCTGTGCGACTGCTGGGGCGCCCAAAGACTTGTGGTTTCCTTGAAAGGCACCCACACAGATTTCATTTCCCTGCAGTGCACGCTCATGACCCCATGGTATTTCTGGCAAGTGCCCATCACGTGCCTGCCAGCAGCTGCGTGTGTGATGAAACACAACAATCAAATGTGCTGCTGGTCTGAGGAGCCTCAAGTTTTCCTGAGACAGAAGCCTGAAGATATTGAGGTAATGGTCAGGAAGCATCATCCCAGAAAACCATTTTAAACAGGGCTGGATGCAGAGCTGACATTTCTCTCCTCTCCCAAGGTCTCCAGATGCAAATGCAGGTGCTGATGGAGTAGCCAGCATTGCCTGGCACATGGTGCAGAGGGGGAATGGGAAGAGGATGTGGTGCTGCCACCGTGGAGGTAAGGGCAGCAGAGCAGGTATCTCCTCTCCTCCTGCTGCTGCCAGAGAGGCGGGTAATTACCATATCCATTTTAGAAATGAAGAAACTAACGCAGAGTGCATAGGCGGAAGGGGAGAGTTTTAGGAATATGTGGGTGTCTGAGATGCAAATGCTTTGGGAAACACCACATTGCGCCTGATTTGCATTTGTAGGCAGCTAAATACTTGTACTGATCTGACCCAGAGGGCTGTGTGTGAGGGTGCAGGGAACAGGGTGAGCTCCCTACGCTTCCTTGCTGGGGATCCCTCAATCTTTGTGGTGCCTGGGCCAGTCACTCCCCTTCTTTGGATCTGCTCCAAGGGTAAGTGTTCCTGGGTTCCCTCAAATGGCAGCAGTGATGGGATGGCTTGGGATGGGATGATGTTTCCCTCTTCACTCTGCGAGGGCTGCCCACACTGGCAGCCCTTTTGATTCTCCCAGCTTCTCCATGCTAACTTTTCTCTTTCAAGTAGAAATCTATTTCAAAACTCAGCAGATTTATTTTGCTTCAGGACCTACAGATTTTGCCTGCTTGGATATTGCCCCTACCCAGGCTGAATGCTGCTTATCACCTGCCAGGTGCTGTTGATGTTCCTGGGCAGGAGGCAGAGCTGATGCCTACTGCTTGCCCCTCCCAGTCCCTGCAGGACTTTGGACACTCCTTTTTATGATGATGATGTAAGTGTTGAAAACCATCACCTGAGTTGAACTGCAAAAGGATGAGGGAGTTTACTTCAGTGGAAAAACAGATTATAATTATCCATAACAGACTCAGCAACTATGTATGCAATAATTTCCTCCTGAAGACCTTGGTACACCTGAGAAGAGAAACTTTCTGGTTTCCCTGCAAATAAAAGAGTGTCATGATGATTTATCATTAATGAACCACCCTGTTCCTAACCTTCATTTTCCAGTTTTCAGTATAGCTCTTGGCATTATTTCTCTAGAGAAACAGACAGAGTCTACCTCATAGTTTTTGGGGAACTTTGAGGGTCAACATTGTTAAACGACAAGAGCACTTTTTCAGCTGCAGCCAAAGCCTTTTTTTCCTTTCTGACCCAAATTGGTGGGTTTCCTAACTTTGTCATTGCTCTGAATCCACCTGCAGACATCTGCTCAATTGTTTCTGTTAGAGCACAGTCCCGCCATTTTCCCAGAGGGCACCTAGACAAGCAGTAGTGCCCTTTTGATGTGCTTTCCCACTTTCTTTTTCCATAGGAGCAGAGAAACAAAGGTCTTCATTCCCAGTACTGGGACTTAGATTCATCTTCATGTGTCATGAAATGCAAGGTTGCAAAATACTGGGCTTTTTTTTTCAAGAGTCTTTACCATAACAGTGATAAAAATATTTTAATTGACTTCCTTGTACTGTGTGACGTCAGTACCATATTTGAATGAGAGTATCCTTTCACCCATGGCTACTTGGCATCAGTCCAAAATGCAATTCCTTTTTCTGCAAGTAATATTATGATTTAAAACCAAATCAAGATGAAACAAAACCAGAAAGAAAACCTGAAAAAATAATTCCATTTTCCTTTTTGGGAAAAAAACCCCGTATAAAACAAGTGAGTGAGCATGTGATGGAATAGCACAGCCTCTGTGTGGGATAGACCTCTGCCATGAGTGTGTAAGTACTGTGCAGAACATGCCAGAGCAGTCAGCACTGCTGTGAACACTGGATGGCACAAGCTTCCATATGGAAGCCTCAAACTAGCACAGGGTGGAAAATAAAAGGACCCCCTGGTGAAACTGGAAGTGGTCAACTGGGCAGCAGGATCAATGGAGGAGCTCCTGAGAAACGCGTGCTGCAACTTCTAATATTTCATCTCTTATCGGGTTTGAGTCAGTGTCTTTCATGACATAGTTAATGTTGAGAGCAAGCTGGTTTCAGCAATAATGTGTTTTGTTCCACTGACCTCGTTTTTGTTGAATGTCTTGTCTTGGATGTTTTGCTATTGCTAATGTACGTTGCTACAATGCCAAGAAGATGTCAATTAGAAAACCAGTGTGGTCTTTTCACACCACTTTCCCCAGCTGCTTGCCTAGGATTCTCCAACCTTTAAAATCAAATGACAAGTATGCCTAAATACCTACTCCCTGGGGTGCTGGCTCTTTTGAAGACTACCTGTCCTGCAGGAACCAGTGTTTGTGCTATGTGGGTTTAGTATCACCCTGGGAGTGTCCAGAAGAGCTGGCATTTACCTCTTCATTCACTGTGGCTGGGATGCAGAGGTGGCTGGGCAGGATGAACTGTGCCCTGGGAACAAATGAGGG
Organism: Ploceus nigricollis; assembly: GCA_013399945.1. Classification (NCBI taxonomy): domain Eukaryota; kingdom Metazoa; phylum Chordata; class Aves; order Passeriformes; family Ploceidae; genus Ploceus; species Ploceus nigricollis. The sequence continues at coordinate 26,724 of VXBC01010818.1, forward strand.
AGCCTTGGATCAGAGTGGCCTTCACATCTCTCAGGTCCTCTGCGATAGGTTAGAGGCCATGGTGGGGCTGGAGGTGGCACAGTTGGGAATGGAAGCCCTGGCCATGGAGAAGGGGTGCTTCAAGTGCACATCCCTTCCTGGATGTTTTTTTACCCCTCTGATATTTATATTTCTCTCCTGCATTTCACATCCATCATTTCTTCTTGCCTTTTACTTTTTTTGCTTTTAGTCTTGTTTGGAGCCTCTCTGCATGGACAGAGGGGCAGAGCTAGCATCTTCCCTCTTCTTCGCTTAGGGCATGGATTGCACCATACTTTTCCTTCACTTCCTGAGAGAATTTACTGCCAAGCAAAACTGGGTGAAAACCCACACCCCAAGAGCAGTTATTTATAGCTGACTATTGAACTGTCATAAATTTACTTGCTTTCAGGGCTGTCATTCAGTTCATGACAGAGCAGTGAACACACTCCTTGTGGGAGCTCAGCACCAGAAGAAGTTGCAAGCCCCTTCTCAGGAGGAAAGACAAGCACAGGCTGAAACACCCAAGCTGCAGTCAGTGGCAGAACACTGCTTCAGGAAGGATCACGCCTCATCAGTGGGTGTTGGCTTTCTAAGGCACCTCAAGTACCCTGCCAGAGTAATTAGTAGTGATCTGAATCAGACATCACTATGTACACGTCTGTCTACAATGGTGACATGTTTCCTCATACATCTGCAGTCAACAGCATTTTTGAGATGGATACACTCCCTAGCCTGCAGTAATCCCCTGCCTTGTGCTTGTTGTCACTCTGCACAGGAGTGCTTGTCCCAGATAGATCCTCGTGTTGTCTCCATGTTGCTCTGGGATTCCAGGCTAGCTAGGAGCATCACTGAAAAGTGAAGGATGAAGCTGGAGGGAAATGTGTTTAGCTGGGACAAGTCAGGTATTGCATCTGCCAAAGAAAAGAGCAGATTTTGATCCCACTGTGTTTATGTTTGTTTTGAAGGAAAAAAATGGGCAGTTTATTTGTTGCAACATGCTCGTTTCACTCTCAGCTCCAGTAGCTAGGTAAACACTTCCCAGTAATTTGCCATAAGAAAAAGCTGGAAAGTCAGGGAAATAGTGTTGTTTTTTCACCAAAAGCATTAATAACATGCAGCATGGACTCTGCCTTTTCTCTGACTACTCCGTAAAATGCTGTGGCATAGGAGTAGCAACAGTTGACCAGGTCCAGACACTGCCTCTTGCTCTGAGCGGCCAGGCTGAGGTCATGTCTCAGTTAATTTTATTTTATTAATTGTTTTTTAATTATTTGCTTTCATAAAAGGCTTGTGATGGAAAAGGCTTACATGATGGAAAGAGGGGGGAAATTCACTACTGCACTTTTGTTCCTGCTTCCTGCAAGAAGGGGCCACAAGGGGTGGGGGTGCCCCTTGCGCCTTTGCAGTGCCAGCCAAAGACAGTCCACAGGACTCCTGAGGATGTATGTAAGGAAGGCAGAGCCCTACCAGCCTAGCAGGAGACAAAGGATGGGAGCTGTCCTTTCCTAGAAGGGAGCTGTGGAGACTCAGGCCCTGTGGAGCCAGCAGCTGGAGCAGGATGAGGGATGTGGGTGAGAAGGAGGGAGATGCAGACCAGCGGTACCTGTTTGTGCTACTTCACTGTGACTGCTCGTGCAACTCTGAAGACCTATCTTTGTGTTTCATTTTTTAATCATCCCCCAAGATCTCAAGTAAACTTGCTTGTCTCATCCTGGCTAGGGCCAGCCCTCCCATCTATGCCCTCTGTGCCAGCCATGTTCTGTCTTTTTCCCCAGAAAGCTCCCTTCCCTCTGCCAGCCTGTGATTGCTGTCCACACCAGAAGTGTGGATTCCATCCACACTGATTCCATCAGGTTGCCTTTCCCCACTTCAACCACATTGAATGAAATGTTGGCACCTGCACATAGTGGTGTGATTTAGTTCAGCCTCCAATATTGTCACACTTCCAGGATTGCTGTGGCTTTCATAGTGCTCCCAGGAGGTGCATGAATGTGTGCAAGGTGTCCTGCAGAACTTCCCAAGCTTTGAACTGTTGAATGGTTTGCTAGAAAGTGGAATATGACAATCCTGCCTTTGGGTAGGATGGGATCACATTCTCCGTTGCTTGTTCCCAGCATGGATTGTGTTTGCTTGCAGTGTTGGTAGACCAGATTTATTCACGTACCTCCAGTCTTGTGTTTCATTTGCTTTGGCAACTCCCTAACTCCTGGTCATGCTGGATCATCACTGCATGCCTGGCCACCTGCATGACTGCCAGGACAGTGATAACCCACCTTGTCTCTTGACGGTGGCTCAGATTACAGCCAAAGATAAAATATTGTCTGCTCCTCTGGTCTCCAGGCCCAATACTTGTATGGGACACGTTACCTGCTAGGTACTCCCACATGACTCATGACCACAAAAATAATGAAAAACTAATGGCTAAGCTGGCCTACAAGGTACTACTTGTTTGCTGTTATTGTCCACGACTGCTGACTGCTGCTGAAGGATTTCTACTGTGTAATTATAGCCCAGCATTAGCAGCTCTGCCAGTCTGAACGGTGCTGCTGAGTGGTGTATGTGCTTACTGCTTCTATGAACGTGACTCCAGAAGATAATTACATGCACAGGAAGAAGACAGGATAGAAACCTGATGGGGAGGATAAGGAGAACCTGCTTTGTGCCATCATAGGATTACATGCAAGAGTGTAGTATTGTCTGAAGGGAGAACAGTCAAGATACCATCGGCTACTCCTGTTACTACACCCCAGAATTCATCAGGGGCTGAAGACAAAGAGCCAGTTAATTATTCATGACATATGCATAAAAGGGAAACACACAGAGGGCTATTTCATCATTTTTCAGCCTAGTGAGGCTTATTGGTTCATATTAACCAGCTCTTCTTCTTTTAAATCTAATTTTGAAATTGGCCAACACACTCTTCCCCTCTGGCATTGGTCAGGCCAGTGGTAAACTCAGTTTTTTTGCTCTCCTTGCTTAATTGGTACCTGTGAACCCAGGGTTTATTTTGCCTGCTTGCTCCAGCTTGTCTCAGGCCTTAATTGTGAAGTCTCGGGGGGATGACTTGTGCTGTATAACGGGCCAGTGTTCTTCAAATGGCTCAGCTTTTCCCCTTGGAAGAAGCTGATTCATGGACATGGAAACATTTTGCACAATGGTCTTCACCTTGTTTAAATTTCCAGTTAAAAGAGTGACTCATTTTGATATGGCCAAAAGTGTTTTCTCTTGTCTCATGTTGCAGTGTGGTGCACCAGACCTGCCTGGCAAGCTGGGGGCTGTGCTTCCCCAGAGGAAGCACGGGATTGTGCCTGTTCATGGGTGGTGGCACAGTCCTGTGTTGTGTCTGACACTGCATGAAACCCCTCTACCTCCTGCAAGGCTGGGAGGTGATGGGAACAGTGCTGAGCTTCAGACCAGTCTCCTGCTCTTCTCAGATGCCCACCTCAACCATGGCCTTCTCCTGAGAGATGTCATGTGGCCCTCAGGTGCCCTTTCCATCATGTGAGCAGTGTCCATAGGCCAGTGTAACATGTGCTTGCATGTTTTCCTCTGCTCAGGAACAGCTCTCACTTTGCCTTAGAGCATTTTGCAGTAAGACTGAATTAACTCCATCCTAGTGAAGGAGTGTCTGACTGTAAATTCCTTTCTCTGTCAATTACTTGTTCTGCTCCTGACTGTACCCCTTTTTTAGACCTATTTCCCAAGAGCACTTTCATTGCTGCATAACAGCAAGTTTTTAATGAGCACATTGTTGTTTGGATTCACAGAGCAGGCTTTGTGCTGCTTCTGAAGAAAGTACATTTGGTAGAGATTATTTTTCTGGAATGGTTTAATGGAGAGGAAACTGAATGTGTCCCCACAGTGGTTTTCTTTCAGGATGAAACTGCCAGAAGGGCAGGAGCCAAAGCCAGCCTGGCCCTTGCACCTGTGAGTGCTTCAGGAGGAGCTGGTGGCTGAGCTGGTCAGAGAGGCTGACCTCTTCACCAGGAGAGACAGTGGCTTGCAAATGATCCTCCCCTGTCCTGGTTCCAAAGAAGTCAGCTTTGCTCTTCTCCCTGAGCACCCAGGAAGGCTGTTGGTATGCCACCATTGGTTTTCTCCTTGTGCAACATGCTTTCCTTTTAAGCAGTTCCAGCTACAGCCTCACGGATGGGAGGAATTGAACATGGTGACAGACTGAGAGCATGGGGTGGCAAACCACATTATAAACTCAGCAGTAGTCAAAGTCTGCCAGTTTTCAGAAAGAAACCAGCTCATTCCCATCTATATGTATCTACTGAGAAATCAGCTAGGGGAGAAAAAGTGAATTTTGAGTATGACGGACACCACAGCATGGAACTGGGCCAGGGATTCTTCCCTCCCAGGTCAGCCTGAGCAGAAATTATTGGGAACTGGACATTGCTGCAGGTGTGATGGCTTTTTGTTCTTGTTTCTAGTGTGCATGTTGGACACATCAATTTGGAGTCCAAGCAAGAAGAACCAGAGGGGAGGGAGTAAGAGACACAACATCCTCCTCATCCTTGTTGGCGTCCTGTTTGTCTGAGGCCTGAAAAAATGGCTAAAACCTCCTGCATGCCAGATGAGTGGTTAATTGACAAAATTGGAACAGGAGTCTCTATGTTTAAGGGACCCAAAAGTCAGAAACATGTCACCTCCTATTTCAGGAAGTCATGGGTTGAGCAGCTGAACTTATGTGAACTTTCCCTCAGCAGGGGATTTTGGCAGGAAAGTGTACTGTTTAAAATTTGGTGAGTTACCAGTAGTTTGCTTCAAAAGGATCTATCCTGCCCTTAATTAATATCCTTAGATCTAAGACTTTTATTTTGTTTAAGTGAACAAGTGTTGTGAAATGCCTTTGTGAATCAAATCTAATCAAGTTGGTATTCCCCAGCTGGAGCCTGGAAACCTGCCCAGAGTGCAGGGCAGAGGAGAGCTGTGTGATAGGCAAGGTGTGATGACAACCTGCCAGAGGAGAGCTGAAAAAGGTGGAGCAGTGCACTGTCCCTAGCAGACAGTGATATTTCCATGCTTTTCTTCTCTAAAACACTTGAACTCCAGGACACACTGGGTGTGTGAGTTTACTCCAGTGAGCCTGAGGCAGTTTCATTTATGCAACTGTTTGCTCAGCAGATGAGAGGCCCAGTTCTCTCTGATCTCGGTGATATTCAGAGAACAGACTCTTCTGTAGCATTCTCCAGATCCAGATGGGCATCTGCCTGATGCCAGGTGTGGATGTGTTTTCCATTTTTCCAAGCCATGTTTTTGAAGGGGCTTAAAAGTGAGTATCTGAGGCCCCTGAAGACACTGAATAAACTGCTAGCATTCGAGGGACAGGGTGAGCAGAAGGACGAGACATGTTCCTGAGTTTTCATTCTGGATGTGTGGGAATGAGTCACCCCCAGGGCTGGGGTAACACATGCCCATGGCTCCTGGGCAACACATGCCAAGGGGTCTTGGACACAGAGATACACAGCCCTATCAGCCTCAGCACAGCATCATCTGGAAGGAAGACTATTCTCCAGGGTCTCAGTGCATTCCCAAGCCTTCCTCAAGTGATCTGCCACATCACAGATCTGGCAGTGACAATTCTGGTTGTCTCCCCAAAGCCAAAGACCTGCCCTTTAACCAGGTCACTTTGGAGAAAACCAGGAACATGATCTCTGCAGAAGTTTGTGTCTGTGGTGCAGCTCCACAGCAGCATCATGTGCCAGCAGCACCTGCAAGCACCGGTGCACTCCTCAGAGACATTGTCAGTCCTGGTGTGTGGCTCACAGGGCAGGCTGGCCACACAGAGGGAGCCGCAGCTGCAAATTGGCATCTCAGGATGTGCTGATGTCTCTGCTGTACTGATCTGCAGAGCTGGAGCGACCAGCTTGACTTGACATATGCTAATCCAAGGGGCAGTGAGGAGTCTTCTTGTCCGGCCATGTCTCCTCATGGGAGTCTGTGGTGCTCGCAGTACAGCACCGTCCACCACCAGCACTGACCACATGCTTATTAGTGGGAAAATTATGGAAATGCACCCAGCACCTCCATTGTGCTGGGCATCATGGGGCTGGCAGCCTCCAGGGAGTGCTGTGGTTCACAAAGCAGAATGAGAGGACAGCATCAGCTCACCTCTCCTTCGCAGCAGACAAGCAAGCAGGTGTGTCCCCTGGCTGAGCATCGTGCCCACATGCTGTGTTGAGTACAGGGGTCTCAGGTCTTTTAGGGAAGGCAGGGAGCTAGAGCCCTGCAGCACAGGAGCCTGGAGGATTACCACAGCCTTTCAGTATCGAATCCAAAGATCCCGACGTGACCCAGAGCAGAATGTAGGACAGCCTTGCATCAGGCCCAAAGTACACACCTGCCTTTTAAAAACAATCAGCAAGTTTGATTACAGCACAGCGTGGCAGCCTGAGCGGGGAGACAAACAACGTTCCTGGTACTTATTATCGGGACTGTAATTATGTCTGGAGGTCCCATGCTGCCTGCACCCCCGCACGGGAAGGGTTGTACCAGACATGATAAAAGATCATCCCTGGCCTGAAGAAATCAGAATCTCATTTAAAACATCCCGGGAGGGAGAGCCAAATGGGGATGGTGTAAGGGACTACGGTTGGGAAAAAGCGGGATGAGTTTGATTACAGATGAGGTTGCTGCTTCCCGGAGGGTGTTGCGGAGCCAGGAGGGTTTGCGGGCACCTCTGCCGCACCGCCAGTGGGAATGGGCATGCGGGGCGTGGAGGCAAGACACGACAGCGTTATAGGCTTTGAGTCGAGGAGGAGGGAGGTGGGCTGAAGCTATATATATACATTTATATATATGTATGTNGGCCGGTGCCGGTGCCCGCCGCGCGGTGTCACTGCCGGCCCGGCGGCCGCGCCGTGCGGGGCTGCAGCCGGGCTGCGGGCTGGAGCCCTGGGAGCCGCCTGAGCCCTTCCCTCCCGGGGTGAGCCGCCTGACCCCCTTCCCTGCCCCGCCCCGCATCCCCGCAAATGCGGCGGATGATCCGAGAGAGCTCTCGGGAAGGGGCGCCCCAGAGGGCGGAGCACGGCCGGGGCCGGGAGCGGAGCCGGGAGCAGCTCCCTATCCCGGCCGGGCGCCGGCAGCAGGAGCCAGCGAGGCCCAGCCCCAGAAGAGAGCAGCCAGAAGTGACTAACCCGAGGCCGGGGCAAAGCCGGGCTGCGTGCCAGTGGTTGCGCTTTGATTTATTAGCAGCGTTATTGATTTTCACCTCTGTCTGGGCGCCGGCTTTGGAGCAGCTCCCAGCTGGCTGCCCTCCATATGCTGCCGCCTCGCCAGCCCGCTGCACCTTGCCAGAGCGGGAGGCGCTGGAAAGCTCAGGCCCGGCTCTGCTCCTGGGGAAGACACATCTGGCGTTCTTCGGGTTGCTTGCTGGTAATTATTGACACCGGACATCACAACTTTCTGGTTACAGATGGGACTTCTGCACTGCTAGGAAGGTCTCCAGGGCACTTAGTGCTATTTTTGGCATATGCTGGATCCTCTTCTTTGGGTAGGGAGAGGCTGATTTCTGCAGCCCCCAGGCAGAACACACTTCCCCCACCATTTTACTTGGAAGAAGTGTTCTGCAGGCTGTAGATTTGGTGAGCTCTGTTCAGGAATCTAGCCATAGGGAGAAGGGAGGTCTCTCAATCCCCCAGCAATCTCTGTGAGCATGGTATTAACCCACTCACTGAAGAGAGCCAATTTCTCCTTCTTGCCAGAAGCCTGTAGAGCAGGGTTGCTGCAGATGAGTCTTTCTTCCTAACAAACAGACATCTGAGCCACTAACCTTGCTCTCACAATGCACAAAGGGCAGCATTTAACCATGTTACATTTTCAAGCAATCTTAACTTAATTATCCTTTTGAGCAGATTTTAATACCTTTCTCTGCCTCCTCTGGCTTCAAATTTGCTTTGATAATTAAAGAACCTAAAAATTCATATGTTTCTTTATGATGCCTGAAATTTACTACAGAAATCCATTTTCTCCTCCAGTTTGAACAAGTTACCAGATCTAATATGAGATGACAGGCAAGAATTTTACACAGCAGGTTATACACCAAACAACAGTGCCTCTGCAGGCACCTGCCCTCCGAGACAACTCACTCAGGGTAGTTTTAGAAGGAAAAGCCCCTTATTCCCAAGGCATACTTAATCTCCAGCACCCCTGTGCTGTTTATATGTCTGTGCACAATTGTTCTGGCATGTGTTTGAAGCGCTTGTTAAGCACTAGCACCCAGTGGGGCTGGGGGTGGTGGGCACTCAACCTGGTACTGGTGTGTGTGTTGAGTGGTGGTGTGGCCAGCAACAGTCCCTCAGGCAGGCCAGGGAGCAAAACACATGAGGAGCCAACCTCTTCCCTTCCTTAAGCTTCCTACACTCTTCACTGTTTTCTTGCCTTTTAGGGGTATTCTTCAGTTTACAGGGTTCCCCCCCCCAGGTACAGGTGTCTCAATGTGAGTGGTATGGTACAGTCTGCTATCATTGCTTCTGTGCAAGGTCTCATAGTTTTTTGTTCTCCCTGGGTGCCTTCACAAAATTACAGAATTCTATGACAGTTTTGCTTTTGGATTAAAAAATCAATTTTGGCACTCATCTTCCTAGAAAGAAGCCTCACAACAGAATTGGAGCACACCCAAGAGGCTCAAAATGAGAAGAGAAATTAAAATATCCTGAACTTGGTTTTATGTTAAAGCTGGCAATTTTGAAAGCACATTTTAAGTGCAAGGATAGGGAATTAGTGGATTTTGATACATTTCTTGATCTTGGTTTTGGTCTCAGTGCAGGTGGAAATATTTGCTTCCACCACATGTCTAATGCAGAACTGGTCTGTGCAAAATGGTGGGAGCTGAGAGTTGTTAGGACCATTCTAATTTGATTCAGTTTTAGAGACTTCTGGGCTCAGAGGTGCAAGCTGGCACTGTCCTGGTTGTGCATTATGCCACCAAACCCAAGCAAAGGTGGGTATTAACAAGCACCACTTCTTTTGGTGCTTTCCAGTGCCTCTCTCCACTGCCTCCTCTTCACCAGCTGTCAGTTTGCTAGATGGCCTATGAATGTAGCAGGTGGATGTGATTTCCTTTCGTGACCATTGCAGCAACTCACACCAGATCCTACTGACCACTCTTTTGGGTGGAGCAAAATTAGGTGGTGCTGGGTAGAGTCCTGTGGAGTGACAATGGTTTTGGGGGGTTGAAGATCTTCCTCCCAAAGCACAGCCTGAGGCCAGTGCCAGAGCCCCAGCACACAGGAGACTTTGTGTGGTCTCTGTCACCAGCCAGCCTGGGCTGGAGAAAGGCTGCCCCAAGCATGGGACCACCTGATCTCCTGGAGAAGGCTGAGCTGGGCAGGAAGATGCTTCCTGGAGATGGGCACCTGCTAGAGATCCTCCTGCCTGGAGGGAGGCTGTGAGAAATTAGTGAACAGTAGGTTTCTGTAGTATGAAGAAATAATGCAGCATCTGGACAAAACATAAGCTATGCAGTCATTTTAGTGCCTTAGTGCCTATAGTCCTGCTTGCCTGAGGTGTTTAGGAGATGAACCAATTTCTGCACTCCCACAGACAAATTAAATGATGCTGTGTACAACAAATATTGTATAACAAGTTTATTAAAGGCTGGAGAAGGCTTGGGCTGCTATGAACAAAGATGTGGGCAGAGATGTGGATGGATTTGAATGCATCTACATGATATTTTCGTGTATGGGGGTATTTAAAACCCCCTTTACAATTGGCAAAGTGGCTTTAAGTTGTAAAAAGAAGTCAGACTGGATAGAAGGGAGCAGTGTTTCCCTGTGAGGACAATTGAACCCTGGAGCAGGTTGCCCAGAGAAGCTATTTGCTGCATTCTCGGAAGTTTTCAAGACTCAGACGAATAAAGCACTGAGCAACCTGGTCTGGCCTCATTGCTGACCCTAATGTGAGCAGGAGGGTGGGCTGAGATCCCCTAAAGTGCCTTCCAGGCCTGAATTACTGCTGATGCTGTCTCCATGCCTGGGAGGATTGGGCTCTGCCACGCAGCCATGGCTCAAGCGGTCTGTGTGCGCACACCCACGCAGGCACGGCTCAGCCCTTCCCTCCCTCCCTGAGCTGCTGGTATGTCGCTGGTGGGTGATGTCATCCCATTTGCTTACTTAAGAGAGGCATCATTACTGAGTAAGTAATTTACGTAATGCTGCTGCTAGCGCAAATGAAGGTAGAGCCGGGTTAAGCAGGCCCAGGGCAATGAGAGCACACTCTGCACGGTGGGCTATGGAGAAAATTGCTGCAGGAGGCCAGCAGGCCAGATTGCTGGGGATTCGAGGATCGAGGAGGGTTTTGTTTCCTATTCACCACACCCTTTGAGGCAAAGCAGCAGTGGGAGAGGGTTTTTAGTCTTTTGCCATAAGGGAGCTCAGTAAATGCCTGTTCCCTGTCGATGCCCTTTACCCAAAATGACCTGCTTTTGGTGATCAAATGCAGGCTCAGCTTATTGCAAAAAACAACTTACAAACATCAGCCACTATTGTAAGATCACTTTTTCTCTTTGTCTGTGTGGATTTCTGTGTCAGTTTTGCCTTCTGAGACTGGACCAAACCCCAGCCCAGAGCTACTGAGGCACCACAGCAGCTGAGGACTACAGCCTGGGGGGGATACATGGACCTCACAGCATCAGGAGAAACTGCTCTGCAGACTTGAGGGAAAACTTTGAAGGCAAAACTCAGGAAAAGAGGGAAGGAACTTCTTGGAGATTGTTTGGGAAGTAGAGACACCTTGGTGGTTTTCTTCTCCCCTGAGTGCTTATGCTTCTGTGGTATAGAAGTAGTAGTAGTGCTCTTTTGGGGCAGAACTGGTGCACAAAAGAGTGTTTGCCACTGAGGTATCTCAGACCAAACAGAAAAGAAGATAAAGGAAGGACAGCAGCTAGAGAGGGCTGGCGAGGGCACACGTTACCCTCTCTCCTGACTGTACCATAAAACTTACCTCTGGAGATGTGAGTCAGACTCTGGATTCTCAGGAGCTCTGAGGGAATTTAGAGTGTAGACAGCTTATACCCATCATAGCTCAGGTCAGAGTCTAACCCTTTCCACCTCATGTAATTAAGCAGATGATGTTCCTGCCCAGCTTAGCCTACACAACACTGGTTTGCTCATGTTACTATTAAAGGTCTTGTTTGGATTAGCACACAGGACTGGGTGATCAGCAAGCAAAAGAAGTGCAAACACAAAGCCCTTTGGTAGTCAGGGTAATAATCATTGCTCATAGGCTCACTAATAAGGATTTTGCTGCTGTGAAAGAATAAGCGTTGTCAAACAACATCCTAAAAATTACATTCTCTGTAAGGAGGGAGATCAAACCTTTGGAAGAGAGGAAAACAAAGTGGAACTGGTGAACCCCATAAACATTATTGATTAACAGAACTCTGAAATGTTATTAGGAAAGCTGTCACCATATCTCAGGTGGCTGAGGGAAGGCAGGGAAACAGCCTCCAGCAGGGTTCAGGGCATCACGGTCTGTCCTCCTGCTGATCTGAGATCCCTTGGCGGGAATCTGGCAGCCGTGAGCACTTAGTGTGTGCCGGCTGCAGGCGTGGAGAGCCACCAGTGCCAGCTGCGAGTCAGAGGAGCACTGCTAGGCACGCAGCTGGGGTCGGGGTGGAGCATGCGGCGATGTGACATGCTGGTCCCTTCTGCCAAAGCAGGAGCACAGCGGGAGCCAAGCTGCGAGCCCTGCAAAGAGAATTTACAGCAGCGAAGATGTGCCACGAGTGCGTGCATTTCTGCACGGAGACCCTAATGGGATCGAAGGAAGCGGTAATGGGAGATGAACACCTTAGAACCACGTGAGCTCTCGGGCTTTCCCAGCAAAGGAGCGGCTGAAAGGGCTGTGGAGGCTTGTCTTCTGCATCCACCCCCACCCTATCCCTGCCGAGAGGCAGCTGGAGAGGAAGGAGGGAATTTTCATCCTGCCAGCGTCTGCCAAACACTACATCTTTGCTATAATTTGGATTAAGGACAAAGGCTCACCAGCTAACCTGGAAGATTCCTGTTCCCAGTGTAAATCACCCCATGATACCCACTGCACAAAGCTGGGTATTAACCTAAGCCTACACCTCAGCCTAATGTAGGCACACCCCTATCAGCAGTTTTGTTTGTGCATTTAATCACAAGTTCATGTACCACTGGGAACTGATGCGGGCACCTGATCCTTCTGGGCGTGATTCCAAAGAAGCTGGGAGCACACCTCTGTCCCTCAGGCTGCAGCCCACTGAGATTGAGATGAAGTAGCTCAGCCACCCTCTGTGGAGAGGATGGGCTTGGGTTCTGGGGAGCACCCCCCTTCTTGCACTCGTCCTGGCTGATGGACACAGCCTGCACCCCCTGCCTAGGGCAGCCTGCTTAATTTGGGAATCCATCCCTGGGCACTGTCCTTGAGGCTGTCTGGCCAGAGAGAGGTGCTTTCTCCTTGGCTTGTCTTTTGGTACAATTTTGGGCATCTCCAAGGACTGCACTCCAGTGTGTTTGTCCAGTCTGAGGGTGACAGAAATCATATGGAATTTAAAAGTAAAATTATTTGTTACTACACAAACCTAAGTGCACAGTTACTGCCTTATGTATAGTTTTGAAGCAAAACTGTTCTTATAATTGCATTCATTAGCAATTAACAGTTTAGATGGAAGTCTAGCTAAAGATATGCATGTTGCTGCTTGATTACAAGGAAAAATTGCAAAAAGAATAAAAAAGTCATTTTCTTTGTTCTGCCTCTCTTATGTGAAGTAAGAACTTGGTTAAATCAGTTAACCACCATCCTACACTTCAGAATAATGCTGCTAAAAATGAAACATAGAATTAGCCTGTCAATTTTCTGTCGCTCACTTGCAATTCAAACTGTCCTTCTGCAAAGCTTTTAGTTTCCATTAAAATACCTTGCTGCAAATGCCTGGAGCTTTAGCAGCAGCAGCAGCAGTGATCAACCCCAAACTGGTCCAGTGCTCATCTCCTTCAAGCACACCCTGCCTCACCAGGGCTGTCCTGCTCACCGCTTACTCAGAGGCAAGTTTTGCTAATCCTCCCTGAAAAGGCCCTCTTATAGCAAATCCTGTCAGGAGCACAGCCACACTCTCCTGCCTGCATGCCCAAACTGTGCCCATGGGCACATGTCCAGGCCCTCCTGGCTATGCCTGGGATGCTCATGGTTACTCCACGGCCCTGGCATGGATTAGCAGGGCTGGCTGCCTGCCCAGCACAGCTCCCAGCATTGTGCACTGAGATGGCTGTGGGGCTGCCCATTTTCTGCTGGTGTTGGGAAACAGGGAGCTGCCAGGTAGGTTTTGCTGGGAGCTTTGTGAGGCTGCTGGGAACCTGCTGTGAGCCTCAGGAGTGAGCCAGGGAGGAGTACAGATCTGACTAAGAGCAATCTCCTCTCCTTCACAGTAAGGCTATGGTGTTGGAATTCAGCTGGGCTTGGCTCAAATGGCACAAAGAGCAGCTCTGGCAAGAGCCCAGGCACGTGCATGAGAGGGCCAGAATGAGAGAGACATGGGCCAGTGTTCTCAGCATGTGCTGTAAGGAGCCAGCTTACCCTGGGAAAAGCAAGAGGTGCAGGTCAGATCTAACACAGGACCACCCCTTCCATGCCAGTGAGAGTCCCTCCAGAAACACGATACTGACATTTCTGTCTCAGGCAAAGAGTCCTTGTCAGTTTTTGCAGGACATCGTAGGTTTTGATTATGCCTTATCTAACAGATGGGAGGCAGTGCTATTTAGGTTGTAATACACATTCAGGTTTGTTTGGGCTATTTTTGTGCTGGAGGAAATTTTTTCTCTGCTGGATCATGAAGAGACCTGCTCTAGTCCCATCTGTTTGAACAGGGAGTGTCTTTGATCAATTGGCCAGGCAAGCTGGCTAAAACTCCCTCTGAGATTCTGCTCCTTCAGTCCTGAGAACTTCTAAGTTTTATCTTTGAGCTGTTGGGATCAAACAGAGAATTTTTTAGAAGCCTGAGGAGAGTCTAGAGGTGAATTTGTTTCTAGTTTTAGCTGGAAGACCCTGTGTGTGTGTCAGCTGGCACACAGCCATTCCCAAAGCCACCTGAAGCATTTTGCCCCATAGAAACTCTTAGGCTTTCAATTTTATGCCTTCAATCCACAAGCTGTCACTCTGATATTTCAGGCAGTCACTCTGCGTAATGCCAATTTTAGGATTTCACCTAAAGTTTGTAACAAATCTCGGCCTTGCTTTTCCTCCACAGGTTGAAATGTCTATATCATATCACTAGTGCCAAGAAACTTGTGCCAACTGAAACCAGTTCAAGCCATGGTGCAGCCTCCATGCAGGCCTTGTATGCAAATTTCCATGCCTGGTTGGAGCAGGCATAATCCAGTACTAACAGCAGTGACCATTCCTAAGGACAGACCTAAGGCAAAGCTGATCAGTGTTTGCCACCACACCACACCAGCACCTGCCAGAGCAGTGCTCAAGGACATGACAATATAACCTGGTATGGACATGTTCAAGCACAGGTGGGGCCTGGTGATGAAATCTGAGTTGTTTCTAGCAGTTAAATAGCTAGTTACAGGCTCGAAGGTAACTATGAAGCCGGGGTTTTGCCAGGGAGGGAAGCAGGCTGTGAGAAAAAGGGACATCTTGGTCCTTAAAAATGCCTCATTCAGATTGAGCAGTAATAATTTTCAAACAGCTAAAAGCCTTCCCATGGTGCAGGGGGCACATGACCTTGCAGTAAAACTGTCTTGCTTCTGGCTATTCAGTCTATTCCCCTTCATTTAAAAACTGTTGTGTGCTTTGGTGCTGCTGACAGTGAGTGCTGGTCAGGGCCAGATCCTTCTCCAGCTCTACTCAGGGGCTCGTTTTTGACCTGCAATACTTGGTGGGTCTATTTTTTTCAGCAGAAACTGTCAATCATGTTAAGAAATGTGGAGGGCATATGCTACTGGTTTGGTTGCTGTCACCTCTAACCTGAGCTGCATCAGGAAAGTTTGCTCACTCCTGGGCCCTGCCTGGTGGCTGCATAAGAAGAAATCTCAGTGCTCCTGGGAGTTCACCTCTGCTTTCAAAGATCAGCCCACACTTGGTCCCAAACACCCCTGGAGTGCAAGGAGCTCGACTCTTCTTTGCTTTGATATCCTGTTTTACTTTCAAAGGCTGCAGTGTCTGCAGTTGAAAGGCATGGGTTTTGAAAATAACACCCCTCCCTGGAAAGAGCGTTTTTAACTTTCTCAAAGAGACTAAAAACTTCTGCTAGGGTCTCAGGTGTTAGGAATGAATGAATGAATGAATGAATGAATGAATGAATGAATGAATGAAATGAAACATGCCTTTTCCACAACTGCAGCTCATCTGTGCTCAGAGCTGTTGTGCCTGGGACCTGCCCATCACAAGCCTTTGGGGTGAGCGGTGGCTCATCCCCCCATTCTGCTGTTTGCACCTCCACATCTGCCCGTGTGCTTACTGTGGCACTCCAGTGAGAATAAGTGCTGCTGCACGCCCTCCTTCCCACGGAGGGCACGGGTGCTGGGGGGCGGCACTTCCCTGGGACCCTCCGAGACGCATCCCTGGGGGGGCAACACTCCCCCAGGACTGGGAACTTCCGAGCAGTCGCCAGTGGAACCAGTGCGATAAATGACGAGATGGGCCCTGCTTGCCGGTCCAAGGATCGTTTATTATGGCTCAAATAAAGAGCAACACACAAAGCACCAAATATTTGAACTAAAGGCAGAAACAGGGACAATGGATAAACGTGGAGTAAAGGGTTTTAAAGGGCTGGAGAACCAATAACTAAGAGACAGGGGAGGAACACAAGATGGGGATTACAATGTTGAGACCAATAAGGGGGTACAGGGGAGGGGAATAATCTAACTAAACAAATGGGGCATCGAGGGATAAATAAATGACAGGGAATCCTCTGGAACAAGGGGTAGGAATAAGGGAGGATTGACAGCAGGGACTACCAATGCCTCAGGGGAAGGGGGGGTACTACTACAAATAACAGGTTGTTTATTCAGTGAATACAACATACCAGTGCCTGAAAAGGGTCTGGCTGGTCCTGCTCTTGGTGATTGGCATCAGTGGTTTCCTTGAAGCCAGCATGCAGAATGGAAGGAGGGCTTAATTTTCCACAACCATTTTTCTGAAGTGACCCCCACACCCACTTGAGGCAATGCCTGAGCAGATGCCTAATCCGAAACCTGCTGGTAAAACTACAGGAACACCAGTATTTTCAACTTTAAAGAAATTGGATAATCTTACAATAAATTGAGCACCTTTTACTTCAGAGTCAGTAGGTTCCTCTTTTTAAGTTTTCTCATTGCACAGTTATTAAGAACAGACTTCTGTGACTCTTACATTTTGTTCTCTTCAAGCTGGCTGGTAAGTATGTGTTTAAAAACCCAGGTGTGGGTTTGCAGGTTTGTGTGTGGCAGGGCAAGTGGAGTGAGAGCTGGTAATAGAGAGCAGCAGGAGATCTCGATTTCCTGCTCTTTCCATCACCTCTAAAACAAGGTGCTCCACAGCCATCCAGTGCAGTCTGCAGCTCTGAGACTGCACTCTATCTTTGTCATTTCAATTTCTTTCTTCTTTTGCTGACCTGAAGGACTAATCCCTTTTCTGTGCCTTGCTGTCAGTCAGTTCCTGCAGCACAGCTCCTGACTCCTGTCATGCCTGAAACACGGTTTAACCAGTGACAGGAGTTCTTATTCTTCAGCCCAAAACCTGAGAGGACAGCTCAGTGTATGTAAGCCACTCCCAAAACAGTTGTGCATTGAATATCTGTGCGTCTTCCACCTTCCCTGGACATGTCCATCATTGAATCATCCCCAAACATGCTAAGAGTGCAGACACACATGTGTTCACCCTGTTACAGAAGATTCCAGGACTCAGCATGTCTCAGGCACGAGGTGAGCAACATGCTGGGCACCAGCTGCACGCCGGCTGTCATCCCTCACATCCCACATCACTTGCTGCGCACTGGTTGACCTCTGCCAAAACGTTGCCCCAGCAGTCACGACACATTTGGCCGTATAAAGGGTGCCAGAGCCCGCAGCCAAGCAGAACCCTGTAGCACTGCCTGTGGTAAGTGCAGGCTCGGAGAAGTGGCCGGGTCCTTGGCTGCCAGAAATGGTTAGGGCTGTGCTAGCCTCACAGGCACTACCTGCGTTTACAGGGCATAATCACCGCTGAGGAATCTGGGCTCTTAATGGGACAGATGGTCCTAATCCACTCCTTATTGGATAGCTGTGCACATCACAAGTAAGACTTACTGGGCTGTTGTGGGCAATCAGCAGAGACCTCAAGGACTAAGTGTCAGAGGAAATTGAATGATTGCTGCCACAGCAGCTGGTCCCTCCCACCAGGCTGGAGCAGATGGCAGGCGAGGAGCTCTCCGTATGGTATCTGTTCGGTCACTGGAAAGAAGGCCATTTCTCAGGACACTTACAGCTTCCATAAAGAATAAATAAACCACCCAGTGCGCTGAGTAATAGCTCTAATAGCTATGAAATACTTTAAAGAATAAATGGGCAGGTAAATCCTGTCACAAAGCCATCTGAATCAGGATTCTGAAACCCATGTGAGAGTTGACCGATGTGTTTCTGCTGAAGACAGCATTCCTCAATGGTGTGATGATTTCGTTACAGTTGGTATCATAACTCAAAACTGCATTTATCTGTCTTTGTCAAGCACCAATATGGTATGGAGGGAGGAAAAAAAATCTGTTGTGTAAGCTCAGTGAACATTTACTACAACTAAATCTTTCTTTCTTCTTTCCCTTGTACTATTGCCTCAGCCATTTTTGAGCTGGCCCTGCTACTTTTTATAGTGTCATAGTGCCCATGGGTGTCTATCTCCACCTTCCAGCCTTCTTTTGCTAGCATACAATGAACACCAGTTCAATGCCAAAGATCAGGCCCCTGGAGCCAGTGTGATTTTTTGGCCCCTCTCTGTGTTCCTTTTCAAATCCTCAGAAAAGCTTTTCAGTAGAGATAATGAATTATTCTGCAGAAGCCAGTTCAGTTTCTGGAACGCTGGACTCAGACATGACAGAACTAATCCTCTTGTATCCCTATCACTGAAAACACATTAATATTTCTTCCCTTAGGCTTCCTTGCATTTCAGCTGCTGGTCCAGGACCAGGTTCATTCTGGCTGAGCTGCTTTCACGAATCATGACAAGCCACTTTTTGCAGAGATCATAATCATTCTAATCTTCTATCATTATGTCCCAAAGCATCAGTAATGTGCTAGATAAATATTTGCAGTAGAAAAGAGACCTCCACTCCCTGTGGCTGTGCTGGGTTAAAATTTGACTTTCTGTTTTGAGCTCTTCTCCAGTCTAAAGTTTGAGTGCGTAACAGGCAGAGATGATTTGCTCAGAGCAGGGCTGAAACAAGAGTAAAGAGATGGTGAAGGCATCCCAAGCCAGGTTCTGCTCTGATGGATGCATGGGTGAGGTTCCATGCTGGTGTGAACACAGTGGGGTCAGCACAGCTTGGTGGTATACCTTACACTGAATATCCAGTCCTTCAGGGCAATAGTGAGTGACCTTCAGCCACCAGAAATGTACTTCAGCAAAAGGAAAATATCTGAAACATTAGATCACAAGGTCTGCTGTTTGGCCTTCTAGAGTGGGACTCAATCTACCCTCCACACACATGTGCTCTCTTTCTCAACAGAGCACTAACTGCTGCTGCAGTTTGCTTTAGCCTGTCTGCTCCTCCACAGTCACCAGAGCAGCAACAAGATGTGAAGTGGGCTTTTCCTCCACCTGCTCTTTCTGCACAGGGCAGTGCAGCCCTCTGTGAAATGAAGCAGCTTCCCAGTTGTGCAGGACCCACACTCCTGGTGGGCACCAGGGTCCAGTCCCAGAGCCTCTTTACACCACATTTCATGTGAGGGTGTAGGGCTGGGCTTTGAGGAGGAACCAGAGACATCCAGAGGCTGGAGGGAAATATAAAATGGCAATCAGACTCTTTGCTTTGAATGTCATAGGTTCTCTTCTGCTAGTATCTCACTCCAGAAGTTACATTTCCCACCAGAATTAGGGCTGTGGGAGCGCTTCTCTGTCAGAAGCACTCAGACTGTCAGAGAAAGCTGGTCACTGCCTGCAGGAATCTGTGCTGGACTGTCCTTGCAAAATGAAGATGGTACAAGCTGCCAGGCCATGACAACATACTGTGTGTTCATGTCCCCCTTGCTGACAAGTGATTTTGCTTTAGCAACAAGCAGATGAAAGTAGAACAAGTTATTTATTTTGCACTTGACTTTTTGTCAGTAATTTTTCCAGGGAAATCTGTCTAGTTCTGCTACCTGCTGCTAAAACAGGTCCTCATAGAGGGCAGTGCCTGTGGCCTTCCCTCTTCAGGAGAGTAGCCTTGTCCATCAGGTTTCTGTTTTGCCTTCTGGCAATTGAGACTTGACTGCATGAAAGAAATAAGACAGCATTGAATCTTATGGAATATGTTATTTGGGATAATTGGGAAAAAGCAGTCTCAGAGCAGAATAAGAATATCCTTGCAGTAGGTGCTCTCAAATGACAGTCTCTTCCTCCCTGTAGGCAAGCTTTGAGCAGAGACCATTTCACAGTAATAGCAGTGCTCAGGAAAGAAAGGAGGCTTCCATTTTTAACCTATTCCTTTCCATATTCACTTCCAGACATGGACTGAGGAAGTAACTGGTGTGTTTTGGCACCAGCACCACTGGCAGGCTGTCAGCCCTTGGTAAGCAGAGCTGCAGCATCCACCTCCAAACAGGCAGAGCCATTGGAGAATCTGTGCCCACTGCCACAAAGGAGCTCCATCCCCTCTGATGGACTGAGCTCCAGCCCTGGAACACAGCTCAGTCACCTGCCCATCTCCATGTGTGGCTTTTCTCTCCAAACTACAAGCACTGGCAGTGGGGGGGTGAAGAGAGTGATCCTCTCAGAGGTTGGAGCAGCAACAATATCCACTCGATGCACTTCAAGTTTTTTTCCTAAGTCCATGGAGACACTAAGTGAGTGTGATGGGACAGAGACTGTCTTTCTAAGGAGAATTAATCAAAAGCAATGTCGAACAGAGATGTTCAGTATTTTTTTTCTCACTTCCATGAGGGAATGGCTTGTCGTTTCTTGATATAAGGGGGTGGACAGCTTTTGCATAAGAAAATAACTTCTTGCTTCTACATTTTCTCTCTACACTGCTTTTGCTTCTGTTCACAGAGCTGCCTGATCACCCAGTCCTCACTTTTCCAGCAGCTTCAGTTCCTGTATTTGGACAAATAATTCCATTTATTAAATTGGTGTTTTCCACACTGGGCATAAGGTACCAAAATCCATCATGTTCTGGGGTTTTCTGCTAGGTTAGGGAAAAAAGGAGCAAAATCCCTTAGTTGTGATACTATTCATAGAAAAGAAACAAAATTCTGTGGCACAATGGATACAATTTTCCTGGCATATCTACTGGAAGGGCATCTTTAATGAAGTCCATATAATTTCTCTTTTGTCCCTTCAAATTCATGCACATAACCTAGGTTCAGATCTTCCTCTGAATTTGCAAACAAGTTCTAGCTTCAGCCTGGGAGGATGTGTGTCAAGTACTTTGGAGGCTCTGTGTATACACGTCTAAAATGAGTGTCCTGGGAGCTATGGTTGGCCCTGACTGCCTTTGTCCCAGAAAAAGGTAGCACTTAGGGGAACATATTTCTCTGCTTTTCTTGCAGTGCTGTGCATTACTGCCACTACTCAAGCTAAGAATAGAGAGTCTTCATCTTGATGGCTTTGAAACAGACCAGAACAGCAAATCTTACTAATGTGCAGGCCAGATCCTGCTCTCAGCTGCACAGACTTCTGTGCAACAATTTAGAAGTTAATGATGCACTAGGGACCCTGTGGTGTAGATGAAGCACCATAACAAAGAAATGTTTGTTGAAAAACTACTCTCTGAGCTCTCTCTGGTTCCTTTATCTCAGCAAGAGGTAATTTCAAATAAGGTCTCACAGGGATGTGCTGTGAGCCTGTCTCTACTGGATATTTTTACTGTTATATCCAGTGGTGCTAACTGGAAAATGTATTTATATAATTTTGCTATGACTTCCTTGCCTGAAAGGACTGAAGGACTCACCTGGAGTGAAGGCCTGAGTTAAAGATGATTTGGACTAACAGGGAAAATGGCCCAGAATGAAATTCAGTGATGATGAAGGTGAAATTATATATTTTGGAATGTACAACTACCCAAGTGGCACAGTACTGCAAAATAAGAATAAGGGGTCACAGCAGGTCATGGGATAAATACAAGTCACAGGTATTATCACTGTGGCAGTTGTTTTCCCCATCTACTTGGTACAGGGTGAGGGCAAACCAGGTTAACCTGTGTGAAGGAGAACTTATGTTAGAGGGGAAGAAAAATATTACCATGAAACTTGTAGCTAGTAACCAAGGGAGGCCACAGGATCCCTGCCACTGTGTGTTCAGGAATAGATTAGATCAGGAGAACTGTCAGGGAAGGCTTCATGCTGTGCTTCATGCTGTCCCAACACTGATGGTGGCTGGGGTGACCTCCCAGCCCCTGCAGCATCAGCCACATTTGCCTTGCAGCCTCTCCAGCAAAGTCCTCTCCCCGTGTTTGGGCCAGGCAATGATCCGAGCTGAGGAGGGGGAGCACTGATGCAGTGGCACTGCTCACACTGCTGCTTTGAGAAAATAAATTAAGAGGATTCGATTTTTAAGAATTCATGTACATTTTGAACAGATCCCTCCCTGCAAAAAAACCCCAGATTAATTCAAAAAGTTGTCAAGTAACACAGAGGCCATATATTGTAAAGTCTGTATAATCCTGACACTTGATTCCTAAAAAATGAAAACAGTGTTTGAAATGACAATTCGGGAAAATCTTGCTTTTCTGAGTATCTGTTAGATTTCTTGTCCCTCTGCTTCTTCCACACAAAGGACCCTTTTCCCTGTCCACATATTCCTTCCTTGCTTCATTTGCTGTATTGGGAAGAAGATAAAAACAGTGTGGTCGAAGAGACAGCAAAACAAAAAACAAAAACAAAAACACCCAAAAAACCAAAAAACCCCAAAAAACCAAACCAAAAACAAACAACAAACTATAAGAAGAAGCAAAACTATTGGAAGAGGCAAAACTAAGTGTGACAGCACTGCAGTAAGGAAACACCATTTAAATGGGACATTATCCATGCAGTTTGCATTTGAGCATAGCCAAATAGATTTTGGTAAGTGCAGCCCAGCTCTGCTCCATTTACATATCCCCCTTTTCCAAAAGGAACAAAGGTAGTTGCTGTAACACTCAGGAGAGGAAAGGGGAGAAAAACAGATGGATTTAATGGTACGCTTTCTGTAATTTCTTTACTATTTTTGGTTTTACTCTCTGAGGGAGGCAGGGAATGAAAGCCTTTAAAGCAGCTGCCTAGCACTAGTGTATAAAAGCTGGGGAAATGCATACCTTGTGTGTGCAGAGGGCTGGCAAGGACCTGTGCAGAGTATTCATCATGCTGCTCCTTCACTTCCCAGCAGACTAACCCTTAGAAGCCCCTTCCTCTACATTTTGCACTGCACTCATCATTTCCCTGTGTCCCTGAAAATGCCAAGCCATTACCGGGTTGTCTCCTTTCTTTTGAAAAACCAGCTGGTTTAAACTTCACTTTTCAGAAACAGGTGGTTGGAAAAGTTGTCAGCCTCTGAGATGCAGTTAATCTTTGGACAAATATACTTTCAGTGGTGCACTGTTGTCTAGCAACTATACTATAAACAGCCCTCCATTTGTCTCCTGTGGGTAATCACTGATTCCTTGGGGATTAAAGCTTAAGTAACACTCCAATCTAGGTGCATATATCAGACCACAGCATATTACAGCAGATCATGGCTCCCAGTATACAGCTTGCTTAACCGTTTAGAATCACAACAGAAAACAGACAGCTGCAATGATAAGAAAATGAGCACTAGCCTGTCAAGTAATTAGTATTTTGAGTTAAGTTGTGGAACATTCCACTGGCCAGCCCAAAACAATTCCTGTCATAGAGAAGGGTGGGGTGTCAGATAAGCATCGTATCAGAACATCTCATCTAGGCTGAGCCTGAGTTATTTCAGATATGTCTGGATAGCTCTCTTGATGCAGAGAACAGCCTCTGCATGATCTCCTGCATCTGCTGCCTCATGCCGCACGGATGGAATTTTACCTTCCAGTGGTGAGCAGGACTGTGCTTCAGCGAGGTTCTACAGCTCACTGGTGGGCACACAGGCTCGGGACTGGTTGAACAGACTCTCTACGTGTTGTGAATACAATCTTCTAGATGCATCTGCTTCTGTAGATCACCTCCTGCTTAAGAGACTGAACCGTCCTCTTGCTAAATCACGGCATTTAACACCTTCCGCAGCGAAGCTCCTCTGCCCTCAGTGCTGATAGTCCCGGTGTAATGCTAGGGAATGCATGAGTGCTGTGGCCTGGGGCCTGCCTTCAGGAAAGGGCAGTCGTTTGGTCGGATTTAAATGAAATCCAAATAATTTCACTAAATAGATAAAAATTACAGGCTCTAGAGTTAGAATAAGTCTCAGCATTTTTGGGATTAGAGTTTCTAATGTTGACCTCCCACACTGCAAGAAATACATGTCTCTGCGTGGGTAATGCTACATATCTTTTGGAAAATGGGCGTTTAACTGAAGGAATTATGTTCATTACATTTAAGATTTACCTTACGAATTCACATTTTAAAGAGAGCAAGTTTGATAAAATCTGGAGAAAACAAACGCTGGGCTTTCCCCACCTTCCCCTTGTGATGCTTTTTTAATGGCTTGTTAGGGACCCACAAGGAGCAACTCAAGTGCCCCCTTGTCCCTGCAACACTCAGGCTCTCCAGGCTTTAGACATGCTGTCAGGAGGCAGCAGAGGCCGCACACTCCCTCACCCTGACCAAAACACTGCGTGCAGGAAAGGGTAAATTGTGCCTGCCCTTTGCTTTCCCAGCCCATCTGAGCCAGCCTCTTGCAGCTTCTGCAGCAGCAGATCCCTCCGTGGAGGCTCAAGAGGTGAAAGCAGATGGAAAGCAGGAAACAGCCTCACCAAAGGGAAAGTCCTCTCCAGGGCCAAGCCAGTGGGAGGGCTGCAGTATGCCAGCTTTTGCTCCCAGCCGTGCCAAGAGGTATTTGAGGCTTATAGCCAGTGTTGGAGTGCCCAGCAGGTCAGTGGAGCAGTGCAAGGAGCACCCCAAATGCTGGATTGAAACTTACTTAGATGCAAGTGCTTCCCATGTGCTGTGTGGGTGACCCTGGAAACAGTCCATGGATATAAATGATATCTCAGAAAATATGGGCTTAATTCAAATGCCCACAGGGTGCCCCTCTCTGAAACACCACCATTTCAGAAACGTTCATTCTTAAGCAGTTGTTGGCAACAAGAGCTGATCCTACTTCCCCTGACTGTGGAATGTAGGATTTAAGGTTTCGGGATGCAATGACAGGGAGATTTTGTACCCTGCATCTTTTTTTAAGTGTTTAAAAGAAGCATCTGTTAGACCCAAGGAGCAACACAGGCACACTCCAGAGCCCTCGAAGTGGGAGGAGTTGGCTTTCTTTGGGAGCCTCTACACAAACAGCATGATCCCACTGGGACTCATTGAGTTTTCAGTTTCTTGCCTCTAGAGAATCTTACTACTGTTTTGTCCTTCGCTTTCAAATCCCCAAAACAGTTACTTGGGTGTCCTTGTCTTTTCTTCTTCCTACCACTCTCTCCTGAAGGGGATGTATGTGTAAAATTCGGTGTTTCTTGCACAACACATCCCATGAAGTTTCGGTGATACAATGAGGTTACACACTGAATGGAGCAATAATTAGATTCCCTCCATATTTGTATTCAGAGAAATGATGGTATTATCATTACACTCCCCCCCTTTTTAAAATTCCTTTCCAAATCAGCTTAAATCCCTTCTCCCCCTGCATTGCTTTCAGTAGACTCTGGAACAAACTCAAACAGAGCATGGACAAAGACTTGGTCCTGTTCAATTTAATGGCAAAAACTCCTGTTGTACTGAATTTTTAACAGTGAAAAATTCAGTTTTGAATGAAAGAGGACAAATAATTTGAAGCCTCTTGAGGCTAATGAAAATCTGTCAATTGCTGTCAGCTGGATTTGCATCAGTGTAAGATGAAATAGCACATATTTTGGTAAGACAGAGACAAAACCCCTTCAAATATGGTGTGAAAGTACTTACATATCTAGTACTAGGGAAATTTTCATCACATAATGAAAATTAATGTTTAAAAAATTATTACCTCTGCGAAGGTGACATCATGCACTGTGTCAGCATTTGAGATGTGGTCATTTTAAAAGCCAAGAACCTTGGCAATGCCCTTTGGAGATTGTTGTTTGTTAACAGTGTACATTAGGAGTCAAGCAATCACAGAGAGTGCAATTAAGTGCATAATCACAGATATTTTTGACATCTGTCTACTTATAGGCTCTATGGCATTTTTTTGCATCTCTCCCCCTTGTGTCTTCAATTAATTTATCGTGACCATCTGTGTTGTATTTTTTGCTGCTCAGCTTGCCTTACTACATCTGTTTTTTGGCTGAGTATTTCATGACACTTCATCATTTTCACTCAGAGCTAAAAGAACAGAATTTGCATTTACTCAGTTAAATTGCTTGGTTAAGATAATCAGCAATTAAACAGACCACTACACTACTGTTAAATGACTCTGAAGTGGTGAACAGAAAGGCAAGAAGGAAGCAGCAGCCGTTTAAAAACTGCAGCTCAGGTTTTCTGGTGCTGCACAGAGTTAAAACCATCAGGGGTTCTACATCTCCTCCGGTGTTCACTCTGCACAGAGAAGGGGACATGCCATGGCAGGAAGGGTGTTTGGTTATTGTGCTCTGGCTAGTCTCCATGAGTGTAACTGGTTTTGAGGTGCCCAGCTAAGCACACTCACTGCATGGGGGTGGGGGATGCTCGCACAAGGAGCAGTGCAGACCCAGCCTCCCTTCGCTGACTGCAGTCTGTCAGAAGGAATCAGCAGTGAAAGCTGACTGCACTGTGTGGGCAGTGCAAGCAGCAGAGAAGAAACATTTGTAGGTTTTTATTTCCTAGTGCCACTGAGGTTAGAGATACAGTGCTCCACATAGGCAACTCATTCCATCTTCCTACAGTGATGCAAACATTTTCTATCGCTTTCATTTGAAATGTTTACCTCGGGGGCTCATCCACAAGAAATATTTGGCCATGATACAAATCTTTTCTCTGAGGTCACTGCTCATGCCTGGTTTTCTGTCCTTAAATTTCTTCCTTTGCTCTAGTTAATACTAATTTTAAGCAATCTTTTCCCACTACTGGCATTGTAACACCCTGTGATTCTCTCTTCTATGGCTTCAGGATTCTAGATTTTAATAAACCATAGCTATCATCTCCTCCTAAAAAAGGGAAGGAGAGCAATAAAACCGGCATCAGAGCCTGCTCAAATACAGCAAGGGGCCTATCACTCAGAAGCTTGTAGAAGGTGACAGTAGAAAGGCTGCTCACTTCAGTCACCAGCTCTCCCTGCAATAACTCTGGTAAGTTTATCCAAGAGTCCTGGACAAAGCACAGTCCACTCTGAATAGTTCTGACTTTTCCTGAGAAAGACCTGTATACCATGCCCATCATCCAGCTGTGCTCTGGAGCACCATAGATAAGCATCTGTCCTTTACTGACCCGGGACACTCCTTTCTGAGCTGATTGTTTCAACCTCCTGGGCCAGTGGTCCCTGAGAGTGCACCTCCAGCAGCAGAGATCTCAAACCCAAGCGTTTCAGCCTTTTTGGGCACAGGCAACAACTCAATGACCCAGCCATAACAGGTGGAGGGAGAAAGGGGACAGGGAGAGGGGTGAGAAAGAAATATGTGCTTGAGAAGACATGTGCATTTATTCTTAAATGGGCCTCAGCCTTGCAAAGCCTGGGGACTGCTGCTGGACACTGAATGAACTTTCTCTTGTTTTGCTCACGGTACACTTCTGCGTGGGTGGGCTAACTGGATTTGAAGTAAACAGCATGAAGATCTTTCCAGTAAATGAAAAACTTTTGCTGAGGGAAAACAAGCACTAAAAAAAAAAAAAAACCACCCACCCAAACAAGGTATATTACGCTGATTACTCTGAAAATGGCACTTTTCTAAGCAAGATTGTAAGTCTATAAAAAGCAGTGCTCACTCTGTGAGCCATCATATTAACTAGTACGCTTCACCAACTCAGCCAAAAGCCAGCAGGCCAAATACAACCCTACCATATTAAATTTGCTTTTTGTCAGTGATTGAGTGACATTATTTGCCTGTGATTGGACCCGTGCAGAAGATAGCAGCAATATGATTGTTACTGGTTGGAGAAGTCCATCCTCAGTGCCATTGTCAGAGTTCCATGACTTTGACACCAAAATATGAAGGCTCTGCAGGCAACACCTGCAGTGTTAGCAGTGTGCTCAGGTGAGTCAGGGCAGCATCTGACAAATGGTGAGAAATAGCAGGCCCACGTGCACTACATTGCGCACTGTTCAAATGCACTACAAATTGCAATATGCTGAAACCTGATTGTCATGGAGTGTCCTGGGAAATGTACCACTGAATAAATCTTCCCTCCATCTATGTTACCAGAGCGTTGCTACCAAGCAACTGGAAGGCTGAGTGCTGACTGATCTGGTAAGTCCTGTCAGTACAACAGTAAAAGAATCCTTGGTTTCAACTGCTAAATAAAGTATGGGAGAGATGAATGATTTTTCAGTTGCGAGGCTTATATATCTGCAAGGAAATGTTCCCAGAGATATTCCCCAATCATCAGTGTCTCTGATTCATGACAAGAACTTCCAGGAATTTACAGCATTGAAAATATAACCTGGAAAATATACCTGAAAACGAAGCATTTTCAAGGGGGTTTTGTTCTGTATTAGTCAGAGTTGATGACTTTCAAATAGGTTTTAATGTATGAAAATATAATGGTCTTTATTCGTGTAAAATGACTTTTTACTTAAACTCAACAATCCCATTAGAGCAGAGCATACCCAGAATGCTATAAACCTCTACAAACTGGGGTGGCATTGAAGCTCAGGACAGACAAGTAATCCTCCACAGATAATTAGCACAGAAAAATGCTTCTAATCTCTTTGTTAGTCCAGCTGTGGTTTTTGATCTAATAATAAACTAAACATTAAACCCCCCCATCCTCATACATTTTAATTTAGACTGCAGTGGGCATCCTGTAGTCTGTAATGCTTTTAGCTGGGCTGTTTTGGTTTATGTGTGTGCTGCACACAGATACATGGTCTGAAACACCTCTGTCCTCTGCCTGTGTGAGTGCTGCATAAATACCAAGAGCCTGGGCCATAATTTATGGAAGCTTTTCAGTGAGGGCATGATTGACTTCACACACATGCTCAGGTTGCACCTGTCATTGAGTGTTTCACCTGTCCCTGTGCTGTCCTTACCCAAGGCTGTAGCTCTGCAACCCTCTGACACAGCCTGGCTCTCCTGGAATTTGCTGGGGGTTTGGCCAATGATACTGGGGATGGTTTTGCACATTTTTGCGCTGCGGAAAGAGGCTGGGTGAGGAACTGTGGGCTCACAGAGGACACTGTGGCTGTGTGTGACTGGGACCATCGAGTTCAGCCCCCTGCAATTAGCAGGGACGTCTTCAGGTAGGTCAAGCTGTTCAGAGCACTGTCCAGCCTGCCCTTGAATGTTTCCAGGAATGGGACATCCACCTCCTCACTGGGCAACCTGGGCCAGTGTTTCACCGCCCTAATTGTAAAAACCTTCCTCCTCTTCTTCTCCCCCGTGCCCTTCCAACTCCCGTGCAGACCCCTCGTCCTTCTTCATCCCTGCAAAGCCAGCGCAACCCTTGTGGCTTCTGTGGCTGAAGACTGTTCTGTTCTGTTCCCAAAGGACTTGGCGAGAAATGAATGGATAGATCCCGTTTCCGCGCCGTTATTTGTCGGTGCAAATTCAGTCTACAGCCGTGAGTCCCCGCGGGGTCTGACGCCGTGCCGGTGCCGATGCCGATGCCGGCGCCGCTGGGATGCCCGGGCGGAGCCCACGGACCCGGACCGAGCGGGCGTCTCGTGGTCGCTATGGGAACGGCGGCGGGCGGG